>WEIU01007074.1:27108-213898 GCA_013389925.1 Aegithalos caudatus | reverse complement strand
AAAAAAAAAAAAAAAGTCAAAACCTTTTACAGTTAATTGAGAAAGGTCTTATTCCTACCACTAATTTTTATTTAAAACTTTATTGCCACAGCTCAATAGATGAAAGATAGAAGCTTGACATATGCAGGCCATAAAACCCCTGACAGCTGATTGTCAGCAGAGCTTAAACCATGACTTTCAAAATGACAGGTGGGGAGAGGCTTAAAAAACTTGACCTGTCTTAAGCACGTCAGCACGTGCCACCAGATGCAGATTAATAACTACCCTTTGCTGTAAGCACATACAAAGGGCTGTTCAAGTCTAAGGAGTTGCCATATGGCACAGCCAGTGCACCTGTGGTGCTGCAAGGAATGATGGATCGTGTGCTCTAGCAGTTAAATGGTGTCATCCATTATGTGGATGGGAGTGGGAGAGACCAACGTGTGAGCTTGGGAACACATCTCCTCCAGAGGTTTTGAATAATACACTGAGATTTGGGAAATCCTGCTGAGGGGCTGGCCCCTTGCTGGGAACGCTGCAGAGCTGTGTGGTGGGCTCAGGGCAGTGAGGAGCACCAGTCTCCCAAAATGAGGGGGATCCTGAGGATGTGTCCCTTCCAGGGTGGGGTCAGACTGGCAGGAATAGATGGTGCCAATGTCTGTGGTGTGGGTGAAGAAACACCCATTTCCATCCTGCTGAAATACTCTCTGGAGATGGCCTGGAGTATTTCAGGGCTGGGGGCAGTTTTGGCAATGCCTTATTGTTATAATGGACCCCAATTTCCAGAGAGCTGGAGGGCAGAGAAGACTGTCATACCAATTTAGATTCAGCAGGAGAGGGGGGGACCTTGCATCTACCTGGGCTGATCTCCAGCCCAGAGGGTCAGTGGGTACCTCAGCTGGAAGGTGTGTCTTGCAGTGTGTGTGCTAAGTAATCCCACTGCTGAGATTGCTTAGGGGACATGAACTCCTGCTTCAGAGCTGTTCTGTGGTGCAGGAGTTCCTGGGAGCAGTCCTCACTGCCTGACTGGGAAATGCTCACCAGAAATGAAATTACTGGTTTTAGCTGTGAAATGTATAAGTCAGTTGCTGTGGATCAACAGATAAATTGACACTACTAAAAAACAAACAAACAAACAAACAAACCCTACAACACACAAAACTGCACTACTGACTGCATTTTAATAGCTCACTGCTGTGTTTTTTGTTTAGACCACACAGGATATGTGAAACACCCCAGTACCGTGTATTCCAATTCTGTTTCCTGATAAAAGCACTGATTTTTGGTGGTTTTATGCATGCAGAATGCTCTTTCCTGAATAAGCTGTTTTGTAGCATGAGTAAGAGCAAGTAGCAGAATCTGTCTCTGATTTTTCCTGGCCAGAATACACAAGAGAAACAAATGGAAAACAACACAGAGCAAAAGACCTTTAAAATAGATCCTACTTGGTATGGAGAGCATTCACGTGAAATTACAGAGAGGGAGAAACTGAATGAGCAGTGTTGTCAGGCAGAATGATTCCATAATTGAAGAAAAATGTGAGTGAAATCAGTACAAAGCAAAGGTTCAGCAAACAGAGAAAACAGGCAAGAGCATCACAGGTGGGTGGCAGCAAGCTGAGCCTCACTGCTTCAGGTGATCTGAGCAGAGGAGAGGCGTGTCCTGCATGTCAGGAGATATTTACTGCTCTGGGCTCTGTGCAGCTGAGGATGTTTATTGATAGCTGCCAAAGTACAGCAGGAAATAAAGCCGTGTGAGGAAAGGCTCCGGGGTGACTTTGTGTCTCTGTACAGTCCTAAGAAAGAACACAGTCACACTCAGGGAGGCAAGCACAGGTTTCTGGGGCAGCAAGGGTCTGCCCACACACAAATGCACGAAGCAGCAGCAGGGAATCATCGTGAATCACAAAAATAGGTACAGCAGACCCACTTGTGGGAAGCAGCAACTTCTGTGGAAATGGCTAAGGATATGCAAACAAAACCCCACAGAGACATGGCTGATCTCACTGGGATGCATTAATCAACAGGGTAGGAAGCCAGGAAGGTTTTGAGAGGGGAAAATGGATTTTCCAGCTCCTCTTTGATACATGGGCAGAGGAATAAGTGAACAGGGTTTTTTTGGCAGGTTATTTCCATGCCTCCACTGCCTGACCTCTGCTTCTGTGCAGATACCCTGCCTGGTAGAGGCTGGGCAGTGGGAAGGTTTCTAGATCCAGCTGGAATGACATCCACTTGCAGAGGTGGCAAAGGCCACACAGGTGTGCACAGCATGTGTGCGTATGGAGTCACACCAGCATTCCCAGGCCTCAGGGCTGCCTCCAGAGGTGGTGTCCTTAGCAGGAATAAACGGGTGCTAGTGACAACAGGAGCCTTTACAGACTTCACCTTCGTTTTCTGCCTCCACAGCTCTGACTTGACAATTGTCTTCTTTTTACATGGTCTGAAGGTTCCTGGAGATTTCAGTCTTTGGCCTCTTAGTCACATTAGAGGGTAGATTTGTCCTCCAGTCACTGGTAAGAGCAAATATTTCCTTTTAATTGAAAAACACGTTGTCAACTGATCATTTTGCAGGCAAACATCAAGAAAAGGGTTGGTACAAGTCACCCTGAGGGCTGCAATTGCCTGAGGCATTTCGTTTGTGTTCTCCTCCCCCTCCTCCAGGTTTTCTACTCTCCTTTTGTGTTGGGGAAGACCCAAAAACACAGCAGGGGAAACTGAGCAACCATTGGTTTTCATGGCAAAGCCACTCAACAGAGGTGCTGTCAAATCACCAAGGGAAAAGTAGGGCATATTCCCCTTCATCTTTTATAGTTATAAGCTGAATTACTGATAAGAATGATCAGTAAAACAACTGTGATTTTTGAATCAGTCCTAACAGTAATAGGATTTATTTTTCTCCTTTCATGTGGGTGAATTTCTATTCTGGTAACCTTATAGGCACGAGACTATGAGCTTGCTCCTGGTTCTTGCTCACTTTGCTGAGGGAGGAGTGAGGAGAGGAGTGGACTGGAGTAGGGGGGCCTGTGCCAGACATCAAAAACACATTCTCATGTCACAGCAGCTCTTTGAGGCATCCAAAAGATGTCCTACACAAAGTCAGGATGCAATTAAAACTCTGTGAAGCTCTTTCTGTGAGATCTCACCCGTCTCAGATTAGACAATAGCTAGAATGTTCACCTGGGAGATTCACATTGAAGTTTCCTTTTAGAAGGAAAATGGAGACTTGAATAGAATGGGGATGATTCCCAGGTGCCCCAAAAACACCTGAACCATCAATTATCCTTTCTTTTTTCTGATCAGAAACTTTGTTTCAGATCCAAGAAAAGCCATCCTTCAAAACTGATGTGTGTGTTCCCAGATGAATTTCTGGTGGCAAGGAATTAACATTTTCTGAAAACACCCAGTCACTTGTGCACATTCTGAAGGATGTGGTTGTTTTCTGATCATGACAACCATTTTACAGGGCTTGTGTTTGTGGTGCTCAGGCCAACATTTTCTCTTTATTATCCATCCTCTGACTGATTTCACCCATTCATTTCTTATCTTGTTTTAGAATGGAGGAAAAAAAAAAGAAAGTGGAGATGTGCTTATTTTCTGCATTCTTAGATTACTCCAAGCAAGGGAGTTAACAGAATTTACTATTATTACTATTTTGAGTATGCCAATTAAAGTTGTAATATTTCCAGAATTTTTAAAAACATTGAGATTTTTTTCATGGATTGTTTCATTCAGGATATTCTGTTTAATTATCAGAAAAAAATGAGATGGCTTGAATAGTTACTTGTTTAGCAAATATTAGTTCCTTTCTTTAACATGGAGATTTAGCCAGTATTCATCCAGACTCTTCTCATTCCTAAGAGTACGAAATGCACTGGTCATTATTTTGTTGGTTCCTAAAATGCAGTGCTATCTGCATTCAAGAAGTAAATGCAGATTACTTATTGTTAATAATAAAAAATGCTATTTTAGAAATGGAGATTTAGTGATACACGCCAAATGTCAAAGGATTTGTCTAATGTAAGTGTTGAAACTACACAAGTTAAAATAGTTGGCTTTTCCACAAAATAAGACTTTGCCTACAGTACTTGTAATTTCCTGATACTGACAGCTTTGAAACTTTTCCTTGTGGAAACTTTGTGGGAAGATTTCAGGCAGTGCAGTGTAGTAAACAACAGCATTGTTTTTAATATCACTCTAAAAGATCTTTCTCTCTTGGAGAGACCAAACCACTCTAATATTTCCTTTTGTTTTCTCCTCAACTTTCCAAACTTTTCATTGGAAGCCTCTAAGAACTAGTGAGGAACCAAACCTCCTGCATGTTGCCATGCTCAGATCTGCAGCTCCAACACCACCACCCACAGGTGGATGTTCTCACCAGTGGCACCAGGACCTTGCAAACCAAAGAGGGAGCAAATATAGCCCACAGGGGAATGTTTTCTAATGGCCATTGCCAACCAGTTGGGCAGGATCCCATGGCAGTGGATGTGGTGGCCCATCACCTCTTGGACACTTAACACACAGTCCCTCCCTGGCTGCTCCTTTGGCCTTGTCACACGTCTGCACGTTTTTGCTGGAAAGACAGAAACCAAAGGGAACATTTTCTCCATCAACACTTCAGTACCTGACACTGCCTTTCAGATTTCAAGTCTTTAAAAACCTGCAGGTGCTTACTTGGTGTGGGGGCTGAAACAAAGGGCTGGGCAGCTCCAGATGTGTGAGCTTTGGGCAGGCTCTGCTGGCAAGCCTCCAGAAAGTCTGACACCTGAGAAGAGGTGCCAACTCTGGCTACTCCAGCTGCTGACACCTGTATGTCCTCACAGCCCTAGGATCCCTCCCTTGATGAGTCCAGCTTTGGATCAAGATTATTATGAGGAATTGTAGTAATCAGGTATATAAAATAAGATGTATTGAACAGCAAAGGGGCAGTAGCATGCACATTCATAAGTGCACACAGAAAATAGGGGCTTTTAGTGTGACTCGAATAGTTTGGTGTCAGGGTAAAGAAACAAATGAGAACTGAGAACACCAAATGCCATGTAATGCCTTCCAGGTGGAGTCTTTTAAGCCACTCTTCTCAGGATCATTAAAGAACAAAAGTAAATTTATTCATGCCATTCTATCTTGCATAGCCTATCACTGTCATATTTAAACAGTGACTCCCATATATGTGTTTGTGTTTACTAGGAACAGAGGTGACTAGCAGAAACCTGATAGTCTTTTTTATTATTAGGGCTTCTTGAAGTTTAAGCTTCTGAATCATATGCAAAAAATATTCAAATAATACTATCAAAGACTCCGGCTTTCTTTTGGAGATTCAGTTCATAAATATGCACTTTGATGGAGGAAATGCAGACCCTTTTATGCAGTATGAATGTCATCAAGGAGATATTCTCATGCTAATTATTACAGACAATTCATGGCTGAACAGCTCTCAGATAATGTAAGAAATGGTGGGGGCTTATTTCCACATTCTTCTATTCTTTTCCTAAAGCTCCTGTTAAACACTTTTTCACTATCTCTGCTATTTCTTTGCAACTTGCCATCTCTGGGGAGGAGGGAGAGTTTGTAGTTTGGAAATAGTTCTTGGGGATGGTGCCAATGGCCCAGAGCAGCTCAGGGTGGGATCTGCTAGGATGTCCAGCCCTTCCCCAGCTGCCCTGGGGGAGAGCAGGGCATCCTGCAAGAGCCCCTGTGTGCTGCTGCCTTGCAAGGTGCAGGGGTGTTCCCGGTGTCTGCCCTGCCCTGGGCTAGCCCAGGGGACAGCAGAGCCATCCGTCTCACCCCTCGGTGATCCCACTGTAAGCAGCAGCTGCTGCTGGAAAGAGCATGAAATATTCCTTGGGTTTTGGCATGAGATGGACACAAGGAATGCATGATGAAATCGGAGCATTCGATTGTGATGACCCAACTTATTTTCGTGACCTTTCCTATTGGCATCTCTACACCATTAATGAGATAACATCCCAGCAGCCCGCAGAGAAACAGGGAAAACCATCAGGCCTTTGCTGAAAGCTGGATTTTACGCTTGTAGCAGTAGTTGTGAGCATATCAGCCTGGAAGAGATGGAGAAAATAAATAAGTGAGGGAAAAACAGCTTAAGGCAGAACAAGTTTAATATGTTTTTTCCTTTTACACAGGGGTGAAGGGGGAGAAGTGTGTGCCAAATTTGAAGTTGACTGCCGACGGCCATTACTTATGTAAGTTTGGCTTGCCAGCCCAGTGCACAAGGCTGACTGACCTTGGCAGCCGTATGTCAGAATTATTCTCCTGCAAATCCAGTATTATCTGGCAGTTTCTGCAGTGCTCTGAATGCAGGCAGGCTTGTCAGCTTGTAGAGAACTTATTTCCTATATTTTGCCCCTTTCTTTCAAGAAGCAAGGGAAAATTTATGTTGGAATCTGAGGTTTTTTTAAGACACCCAGTATTCCTCTGCTGTTAAAGCAGAGGGGAGTCTTTCAGTTTGCTGTCCTGGGCAGTAGTGGAGCTGGGGAGCCTATAGAAAATTCTGTATAGGAAAGCCAAGTGTTTGAAGTGGATACTGGAATAAATTAGTTGAGGTGGTAAAGGGGGAATAACTGAGGCAGCCCATCCTGACAAGGCTGTGTTGTTTGCATTTCCTCTGGTGGGTGCAGGCTCTACTCTCTTGTGCCATTTTCCTGTCAGTACAGATTCCAGAGAGGACTCAAGGGGGAGAGCTGAAATGTGCATAAGTGTGAACCAGAAAATGTCAGGTTTCCAGGTCAGGGAACTTGCACAAAATTAAAAGAGGGGTGAGGGTGGGGAGGAAGTCCCCTTTTATCTGCAGAAGATCATCTGCAGTAACTGGCAGCTGAATCAGGGATTAATTATAGCAGCACCACACAGAATGATGGTGAGATCTGTCAGGATTTTACCACTCTGAGTGTGAAGCACAACCAAGCTGGTGGAATTTCACTTTTTGGATCAGATCACAGTTGGGTTTCATTTGGGAAGCCTGCATCCTAGGATGCAGATGTCTCCCTTAGCCCATACGAATGATCTGGGTTTGCTGCAGCTGTGCAGAGATAAGAGTCACCCAGGTGTGCACCAGATTTGTTTTTTACAGGGATGAATCACAAATCAGAAAATAAGTAGGCTAACCTAAAAAGCTTTGGTGGAGATTTGTCAGAATGATTTCCAGAGGTTCTTACAAGCGATCTTGGAAAGGTGCATGAGACAGCGTTGGGGTGGCTGCGTCCCAGCACTCAGAATGGAAATGTCATGTGAACATTTCCCTTCTGACACCCCGAGGCACCTGGCTGCCATCTCACCCTGGGCTGGCAGCCTCCTTGGTCAGGGCTTCCAGCTCTTCCTGCAAACAAATCCCATTTGCCCACTTCTTCCCTTTAGCCTGAGTACAGATCACTTTCAGCTAAGTCTGGGTCTGAGGCACTAATACTGAGTAGTACCCTGTTACTGCTTGTGTCTGGGTTATGCTTTGTGCATCCAAATAAAAAGTGAACTTCCTGTGAGTTTGCCCAGTCTTGGTCCTTTGCCCAATCTTGGTCCTTCCATCTGCTGCCAGGGTCCCTGAGGATGGTGTGGCCAAGTCACACAGCAGAAAGGCAGGGTACAAGGGGATTGGGGGAATATACATATATATATATATAATTTTAAACAGCCTCCCTGTTTAAAGGGAAGGAAAACTTCTTGATGTTCAAATTGATGTGACTGTGGGTGTACTCCAGGCATGAACAATATTTTTTTATTTAATGCAGGTCAATTTAATTTAAATGTGGATACAAATCTCTCTATTCTGTACTTCCATCTTTTCAGAAAAGACGTGTTTTAACCACCCCTCTTTCTATGTCCAGTAGTGGCTTGAGTATCTAATTCTCTGTGGATAAATTTTTAATTTGAAGTGTGATCCTGCTATCATTGCAAATTCATCCATCCCTTAGGCATCTTGTACCTATGTGAAGGATCAGACCTGCATTTTGTAAACTAATCTGGCAAGCTGTTAGTCTGACATGTTACTGTCATGGGTATAAACAGGATTTTCCAAATACAAACAGCCTATAACCAAAGTGGTACCATCAGTTCTCTCATCACTTTTAAGCCTTTCAGCTGTCAGCTCTTCCTTGTCATAAGAAAACCCTTAAAACAGACCACTTCTGAGACACAAAGCAGACTTATCTGGTTTTGCTACTCATAGGAACATTTAGGGTTTGGGTTTGGTTTAATTTTTTGGTTTGTTTTTTTTTTTTTTTCTGCTGGTGGAATGGGCTCTGATTTTGCTTTTTCACCCAACTGTAGTGTAAGTTGTAGGAGAATGCAACACAGGATAGTAAAGGAGAATTTTAGGTCCATGTCCTTCCATACTCTGATCCTTGTCAGCGGGTCCCCAGGGAGAGATTTTCCAGCAGCACTCTGGAGAAGGAAGAGCTTGCTGAGACCTCCCAGTAGAATTAGGGCTGCAGGGCTTGACCTCGCTCTCTGAGCAGAAGCAGCTAAGGGACAGCAAATGTATTTGCTCAAAATCACAAGAAATTCTCTGCATTTGTGTAACAGTCATAAGGGGGTGCCACATGAGAGGATGATACAACCTTCTTTTTAAAATAAAGCTTTTTCATTTTCCTTAAAAAAAAANCTTACCAAAAAAAAAAAAAAAAAAAAAAAAAAAAAAGAATTGTCCTTTTCATTCAGCATTCTATAAGCTTCTACCTCTTTTGTATCTTAATAAAGAAAGCAAAGCTGAGCTGAAGTTTTTAATATATTAAATCAGAAACCTAGACTGGAATGAAAGATAAGAATCCAATAACACCAAAAAGACACACAGAATAGAATCTAGTATAAAAGATTTATGCACCAGGATTAGGAGGTTAAAAAGGCAAAAACTTTAATGTTCACTCATGCAGGAATGTCAAGTTACTGGTCTAAATAAGGAATCTGCAGTAATAAGATTTTAAAAGTGGGTATTTTCGGATAGTGCTATCTGCTGTAATAAATAGAGGTCATAAAAGTTTGATCTAAGTACGTTCCTCGGACATTCGTGGCTAGGGTGGTCACTATCTGAACTTTGAAAATGTGTTTTATAACCTCTTTTAATAAGCAGCTATTAATACAAGGCATATTTATGTGCCTTGGTAAGACTTCCTAGGCTTGCTTTCCCTTATCTGTATCTCTGCAGTCCTCGTGTAATGGCAGACGGTGCCAGTCTCTGAAGGATTTGCTGCAGGGATAAACCTCATTTACTTTCCACCTAGGGTGAAAAGCATGCAATTGCCCTGAAAGTTGGACGAGGGAGGAATTTCTGAGTGCTGAGGAAGCACACCTGTCCCCGAGTTACTTGGGATGGAACTTTTCATTCAGCATAGCACATGGCATTCAAACGTCAGGAAAGCAGTTATTTAACTCGCCAGAAAATTAAGTCCTCTCCCTGCTAGCATGCTTCTACATTTATTTTGAACACTGAAGAGCTGAACAACATCCAGCCTAGCTATAGATAGGTAAAAATAGTACTGAGGATCTTGCCCTTCCAACTAAATCTAGTTGCTGAATCAGAAGTTTGCAGACGAGACTAAAAACTACAGTGAAGCAAGCAGGGCATGGCAGGTACATTAGAGCACTGCTTAAAATGCCTCGTTACATTTTCTAAAAATGTCAGGTCGGGCTAGAAATCTGAAGGGAACGACTATTTAATTTTCATTCAGGGGTCTCGGAGAGATGCCTGAGGGTGGTGGTCACTTTTCAGAAGAAGGTGGTATGAAGCAGCCACAGCTTGGGAGCTGCGGCAGTGCCTTGATGCTCTCAGCAGCAGCAGGCGCTGCTCAGCCCTGCCCGGGGGCTGTGACAGGGACAGCGCAGTGGCACCGCTTCGGGACCGAGCTGGAGCGAAGGGAAAAGGGAGCAGGGGGACAGCCAAGCACCTGTGGGAGGGAAGCGGCCACGTCTCAGCCTTTCTGGTCCGTCTGACAAATTCGCGCGGCGCCGCTTTTGCGTGGGGCCGCAGTGACATCTCACGGCTGCGGGCCAGCACTGCACCGCCCCTCCCGAGATTTAGTCACAGGACAGGAATGGTTTGGAAGAGCCTCCCGTAGTCCCAAGGGCTCCCTTCAGAGAGGGGCGACACGGTGCTTGTCACCCCGGGGGCGGTGCAGCATCCCACCCGCATCCCACCCGCATCCCACCCGCAGCATCCCCCGACCGCACCGCGGGTGCCGGGAGCGACCCGCACCGTGCCCACCCTGGTCTTTAGCATTTCTCCAGCTCCATCACCTGTTTACTGCTCTAACTACCCAGGAGCAGCATTTTTCCTCCCTGGCAGCAGGAAGGAGGCAGGGGGGTTGTACTACGGCGCTGACAGGGCTCTAACTAAAATGCTCCTCACTGGCATGCAGGGAGAGTTAAGGGAAAGAGAGACCAAAAATAGTGATTTCTGTTTGAAAAATCTTCAAAGCTCAAGGTTTTTTACAAAAGCTCGGGAAAGTCTTCCGAGAGTACAAGCTAGTTAGTCATTAAATTGGTAGTTTATTTCTTTCTGAGAGAGAGAGAGGAGAGAGGGGGGAGCACCCGGGGAACACGTAGGAGTTGAAAGAGCACTCGTGTTATTCACCATGCAGCCAGGAGCAGAAAATAGAGAGGCAATTAGAAGGTCAGAACCAATAATAAGGCACTGGCAACCTGCAGGAGCTGTAGAGCCCGTGTTTGTTCTCCTGGTTTTTTGGGTTTTTTTACTGCAAACCGTCATTAGAGCTGTGTGACACCACCAGTTTTCACACCACAATTGTTTGCATGCAAATTCGACATCTTCAATGGAAGACAGATTATATCTTCATTAATTTGGTCCACAGCAAATTGTTACAATTTCCTTAAGAAAACACTGCTTTTCATGAGGAAATTATTGAGTGCCAACTTAGGCGGTTTTTTTCAAGAATTTAGTCCAGACAAGCACACAGAATCATGCTTTTATTATTTACTTCCATGGTATAATCAGCTCTTCATTGAAGATGACAGCTTTCAGCCAAGAAAGCCCAATGTGTTTGGTTTTTTTTCTCAGGAAAACGACAAACAAGGAAGCAAAAAATGTTGAGCCTTTCAGGGGCTGAAAAAAACTGTAGGTTTTGCTCTTCCCCCTGTGCATATGCATAAATGTACTCACATATATGCACTCCAAGCATTCATGCAGGGAGCTGTGGGCTCACTGAGAGTGAAGCCCTGTGCACTGTTACAAAGCAGGACTAAAGCAATGATCAGAAAAAACCCTTCAGGACCTGAAATGGAAACACAGAATGGATGGAAGCAGAATAGCTGTTGGTTTTATGCCTTATTACACAGGTGCTCTGATCCTCACAGCCTTCCTTCTCAGGCTTGAAATGAAGGCAGCATGTGGGGAAGGAGCTGTGCTGCATTATTTAAACCTTTCCCCTGTTTCCCCCAGCAGAGCTGTGTGCTCCCAGCTCCATGGAGATGCTTTTGGGCACAGGCAGGGGCTGTGGGTGGCAGCCAGGGCATGTGAACCCTTGCCCTGTAAAACTTCAAAAGCAGCAGAGTGCCCCTGGTTTTGTGCTTTCAGGGTGGCCAGCACAAGGCTGTTTTTTCTGCAAAACAGTCAAGTTTGTAATTTCTGTGTATTATGTCTAGGAAGTCTGTGCTTTGTTTAGGTTTGGAGCTGATGCTTATGGCTCAGGATCATGGTTAAACACATGGTTGTGATGAATTGTTCAAGGACAGGTTCCTAAACCAACCCTTCCTTACAAATATTGCCCTGCAACAAAATGTGTCACTTTCCAAGAGCTGAAATGAAAAAGCCTTTGCTTTCCTTTCCATGTCCTCAAGGTTTTTCACATGTGCTAATTATAAAGTGACTTTTCTTGCTGCACCTGGGAAGTGAGTGTCCCTTTCACAAAGCTCATGCCTGACAGATCTCCTCTACCTGCCCAAAAATCAGAATCCTCTCTTTCTCATGCTTGGACCTTCCATAGGGAACCCAGATTTTAAACCCCACTGGACTGGGGCCCAAGGTGAAAACCTCTGGCCTTTGTCTGAGGCTATGGGACGTGTTGATGTCAGTGAGAATCAGCTGCTGGGAGCCTCTGCTTCCTCTCTCCTGCCTCTCTCCAGATCCTTTGTGTTCTTTTTTATCAAACCAGACAGGAAGGCATCGATCTCGCATGTACTCTTTAAGCGGAAGATGGAAAAAATATTAATGTTTCTTTGTCTTCATGTTTGAAAGAGGAACCTTTTAGAGAAATGAGTCCTCACCAAGCAGAAGAGAAACGTTTTTCTTAACTGCATAGCAACAAGCTATATCTGCAATTATTTATATCGAGTATGAAATTCCCTCAGTGCTTCATTTATTCAAAGCTATATTTTTACTCGGTTTTGTTTTCACAGATGGCTAAGCTAAGATGCTGTCTTGGGCTTAAATATCTACACAAACTTTGGCAGTCCCCACCAACAAACAAAAATAGATGAAAAAAAAAATAGCAAAGTAGAAAAATTGCAGTTCAACTTGCAAAGCCCTCCAAAGAGCACAACAATATTTTTAACTAATTTAACACTGTGATTATCTACTGAGGGCTTTAATGTAATTTTGTCATTGCAACATGGTATTAAAACAGCCTCCTTGGGAATCACTGGTTGTCAAAAGAAAATTGTGAGTCAAAATTTTTTATTTCCTTTTTATAATTCCTTCACAAAAGGCACAGGTTTCTAATTTGATTCCAGCACTTGTTCTGAGTGTTTTGCTCAAGGAAAGTTTACTACTATTCAGGAAAAGCAAGTTGAGTACTTGCAACCAAAATGTAGATGATCAGCCAACACTGAGATTCAGCTCCAATGTTTTCTCTCATCCTCTTTCAGGGTGAAAAGGTGTGGTTTGCTTTTGTTGGTGGTTTTGTTTTGTCTTTTGCCTAGTTCCAAAAGCAGTGTCCATGAGGATAAATAGATGTCACAAGGGAGTGCCGAGTGTGGGCACTTGTTCCCACTTCCATCTCCACCAGGAAATTACTGCTTTCATATCTGGCCCAAATTAGAGCCCACTCATTTCTCACTGCATTTGCTCTTTACTATGTTAACTTTAAGAGTAACTGCAATTGCCAGGCATTTCCAAGGAGTGATTTTGGTCTTGATGTTTTTTTGCATTTAGGGACCATAATTTTTAGTCAACCTTCTTCCCTCTGGAACAAATATCACCCTCCTATGTCAACAGCCCTCACTTGCTTCTGCAGGAATGTTTTCTCCTTCTGCTTTTTTACCCTGTGTGGGGTGTTTGGATATTGGGGATTGCTTCAGCTGCCCACAGACACTATTTTCCTCAGGAAAATCCAGCTGGCTACCAATGCACAGTGTTGTTTAAGGGCAGTGAATAAACAGGACGGGTTTCCCCCACCCCAGGAACCCACAGAAATTTCAGAGCAGCAGTACTGGGTCATGGTCGTTTACTGTCTCTTTAGGGCACCTCAGTATTGGGGAGGTGTGTTGCATCAGGTGAGAACCTCCTTCCTTGTCTGGTCCTGTCACCAACCTTCACTTTTAATGCAACATATTTGAGCCCTGGAAAAACTTCTTGCATTGACACGAAGAAGCAGGGTCTCCTGATGTACCGAGTGTGAGTGTGACAGATGCTTCCTGTGGTGTGTGGGTCACTGGCTTGGCTGCTTAAAGGTACTGAGAAACCTGCTTGTCCCCTCTCTGTCTCAGTTTCCTGAGCTATAACATTGGATTTGAGGTCCTTAGAAATCTGCCAAAGGTGTGCAGATGACTTCTGTGGACCAGGCAGTTGAAAATTACTAATTCAAAGCCATGTTCACCATTTAAAATAAAACATTGGGGGTGCTTTAACTTCCATGAAGGTCTCGCAAATGAGTTTCCATCCTGTCTTGCACAGTCTCTGTGCCAGTGCTGTAGCACTCATCAGTCAGCACAAGAGTGGCTGCCACAATCAGAAACAATTACTCACTCTATTGCAGCTCCAAACACAGAGAATAATGAATACTTTTCACCAGCTTCTGCCACTTTATGTTTTCATATCAACCAGTCAATCAGACTGTATAAAACAGCATGTGTCTGTTCATTAGGAGGAGAAAAAGTTGATTGGTAGCAGAAGATGACTGCAGAGTGATTTAATTGTAGCCCTTTGGCACATCTGTGTTAGATATATTAGGCACTTAGACACTCCACACTGACAGCAACAATGGGAATTATATTGGAATAATATGATTATTAAAACTGAACTTACACGCACACACAAAAACCAACCCCAAACCAACCTTTTTGATCTCTGTAATTAGATATTCCAGGTAATTTCACATCATCAGTTAGTCTTTCTTCTAAATCACACTGAAAGTTGTTGACTCCTCTCTACAGAGCAAGCTAGCTGATCTATAAATAAGGAATTCGTTCTTACAAAGAGAGTGTTCCTATTGATTGGCAAGATGTATTGTCACCATTTCATTACACTTGATCATTATATGCTCCTCTCCTGCCAGAATTTTTTATTCATTGCCAAGTTAGAGACTTGCAAAGTTTGCAAAGACATCCCTGCCTGGTCTGTGGCTGGAGGGATGTTGTCTCCTGCCAGAAGCAAGGTACACCTGAGGGAAATTACTGGCAATGAGCCCTCATTTCACTGTTAAAGTCTGTCATCTGAGAGACACCCTGGAATTTCTTAACTCTTTCTCAGAGTATTTTCACCGTTCCTGTTATCTGGAAAGTGTGAAAGAATAGCCATGAGAGGAAAGTTTTCTGGAAAGATAAATTATGGACTGCCATTTCTTAAGGAATTATAGTCAACAGTCACTTATTCTAACAGAAAAGAAAGGCAAATACTGCTGAGCAATAATGATTCATGATTTTCTTAATGGCATTTTAGCTATTTAAATCCCAGAGACAGCCCACCTGGGAGGCAGCTGCAGAGTGGCTGATCTGCAAAGGGCAGGAGCTCAGGGCTCTGCTCTGGAAGTGCC
Source organism: Aegithalos caudatus (assembly GCA_013389925.1). NCBI lineage: Eukaryota > Metazoa > Chordata > Aves > Passeriformes > Aegithalidae > Aegithalos > Aegithalos caudatus. The sequence goes on along the minus strand of WEIU01007074.1, from coordinate 198,993 downwards.
TCAGCACTGAGCAGTGCAGCTCTGGTACCCTGCAGCTCAGCCTTCAGCCAGAATTGCTTCTTGCCAGGAAGCTTCAGCATGGCCCCTAAATTTGGCTGCTTCCATACTGCTCATTTCACCAGCCTCTGCTCCTTACTGAAGGCTTCTGAATCTGTAGGGTCTCTGCTGAAACCCAGCACTCCTGACAGATGAGGGCATCCCAGCTGTCATTTTAAGAAGAAATCCCACCTTCCTCTAATGCCAAAAGTCAAACAATAATAATATAGCACTTAGTGTATTTTAAAAATATAAACTTATAATCCAGTTTCAGGTTTACTGAAACTTCCTGATAAGCGTCCACATTTTCCCTTATTAGCAAAGTTCAAAGCCAGACCAAACTGAGATGCTGGAATCTCTCAGCACAGGAGATTTGTCCAGCCACTCTCTCCCTAAGAACCAGGGGCAGCTCTGGTCCCAGAGCAGAGGGCACCTGGCCAGGTGCTGCATGGAGAACCCTGCCCATTCTTGCTGGGGGTCAGGTGCTCACACACTGCAGCATTTTCCCCTGTGAGCAGAGGGCTTGGGGAGCATAAACCCTGGAGGACTCTGAGGTGCTCCAAGCCTTAGAGCAAGAGCACAGGTACAAGATGCCCTGGGAAGCCAAGTGGATGCCTGCCACCCCCAGAACAGGCCACAGTGTCTGGTTGTCTGTGAGCATTGAGCCATCTGTGTTAAGGAGCCAGCAAGCTTTCAAATCCTCTCCTAACAATCCCAAAAGTATCATTATGGGAAGAGCATCTCTGAGTCTCTTTTATTGTTTCCGTTTCAAATGTATTCTGCACTAAAACATTTTTGTGGGGCTGGAAATTCGTCTCAGAACCTGCTAATTATTTTTACAATCCACAGTCTGCTCTTACGTTCCTAATTGTGACTATTAATCCTCACTCATCTCCATGTCCTAGATGTGTGCAAAGCAATAAGGCATATTATGCTCAGCAGCACCCTGCCTCTTGACTCATTTGTCAAAAGGATTATTGTACACCCGGTGCTGAATGTGAGGAATTAGCTGCATAAACCTGGCCATTAAAAGGAATGTCTGTGTATTACCTGTGCTGGGCATTAGTATGTAGACAGTAATTCCCTTCTCAAATATGCAAAAGTATCTCACTAGTTTTGGTTAGATTCATCCATGCTGCAAACAATTTGGAAGTGATTTGAATCCTTTGTGTCAAGTCAAATGGTGTTATAATCATAATTAATAAGGACTGGACTTGACTTCAGTCTCTTGACTTGCATTTGATTTCCCAAGGAAATTTTTTAATCCATTTTAAAACATGGTAAGTACAGAACATGCTCTGTTTTTTCCAAAATGTGATCAGGAGGCTATCTGCAAACATTAACACCAAAGGTCTGGCAGATATTTATAATTACCACTTGTCGACACAGCCAAGACAAGGCAGCAGCCCTGCTGCTGTGTTCAAAGGCTGGCAAGAGAAGTCAGGCCAGGGTAGTATCTGTTTTCCTTCAGCTGTGCAGGAATGATGTGCTTTCCAACTCACTCTTCTAGAAAAGAAATTCCTCTTTTTTTGTCTAATGAATGTTGTCTATCCAGGCATCTTTGGGCAGATTTCAGTGAGGGTTGTTTGATGGTGAAATCCGTTATTGCCTGCCTTATCCGAGTGGCAGCTGGCACCGCCCCTACCCTCACTGCCAGAGACAGCAGCCAAATATTTTCTGCTAGCAAAGTATGAAGAAGTCTACTTGAGCATTCATCTATACTGAAATTTGGCCCATTATTTTCATGGACAGCCTTCAAGCTGCACAAAGGTCTGTTCGCTTCTTGGCTTATGGTTGTTCATATTCATCAACCTCACTCTACAAGGCAACTGCTGGGAGAAAAATGACAGAGACACACTTTGCTGGTTATGTCCTGTTAGTCCCAGCTGCATCAGGGCCTGTGTGGCTGGGGTTCAGAGATTCACCTTCTCCAGGTGAGTCTNCCCAGCTGCATCAGGGCCTGTGTGCCTCATCCTTGGTATGTGGCTGGGGTTCAGAGACTCACCTTCTCCAGTCACACCACAGCCTCTGCTCCAGGCTCTTGCACAAATCCAACATCACCTCCCAATGCTGGTGTTTATTCCCAAGGCTCACTGAGCCCAGCAGGTCAGACTTCTCACCCATCCCTTCACCAGTAGCCTGGTTTCCCCTGGATTTTCCCTTGGACAGTGTGGCTTTTCATTTCTCCTGCCAAGTTACAGCCTCTTCTGGCAGACAGTGAGGATTCACCCACCCCTGTGCCCTGTGCTTGTATCCTGCTGCTAATCCCATATTCAGGGCAAACACGGTCCTTGTTTCAGATCAGGATGCTTCAGGGGCCAGTGTGTTCAGCTCATTCCTTTCCTAGGTCCTTTCTGGCTGTGTGGGTTCAGGGAACAGTCCCACCAGGGAAGGACTCCTGCAGGAGGATGTGCAGAGCCATGTGCATCAGTTCCCTTGAAATGCCTTAATATTTGTAACACTTGAAGTGATTTGTGTTAGTGTGATATGTCACGGTTCAACTCAGTTGCACCAGTGCAAAATCCCTTCCCAGACTTTGTAGCTGCTTTAATTGTGGAAAGACAAAATCCTTCCCTTCTCCTTTATCTGAGACCAGCTTCCATAGATAACTATACTTAACCCTGCTGGAGTCTGAAGATCCATCAGTCTGAAGATTAGTATGTGTCTACAGGTAATTGGGGTGACATGTTCTAAAGGGAAATGTTCAATTAGAAGAAGATTTCTGCAGGAGAGCAGAAAACAACCATCTCCTGCAGTAAATCAGCTCTTGCAAGAGAAGCACGTGTTTTCCCCATCACCTGCTGACACAGAGGAGGCCACCCAGACAGAGGCTGTCATTGTTCTGGCTGACAAAGATGACTCAACTGGAATCTGGAACCCAGGCTGGCTTTGCAGAACTGCTTCTCTGCTCTACATCTGCTTTCCTGTCTCACCCAAGCCATTTAGCTGCTTGCTTTCTATTTCAAAAGGTGGCGTTTATTCTAATTCTTTGTTCCCATTCACTCCATTAAGCTTCCACTTTCAATCATCAGCTGCTGAAGCACTTGGCTGTGCTGCTGAGCAAGCCTCTGCATCTGCCTCGTGCTGGAACAGCCTGTGCCCTTATTTATCACTTTGCTGACGCTGGTATGATAAAACTTATCTTCTCTGGAGGCTGGTGCAGGGGAGGGGCCTGTAAAACAAAATGAAATTTTCAGTGTGTAAAGATAGTGCTGTTCCAGGGAAAAGGAATCGAGGTGGCTTTTGCCTGGCGTGGTTTGTGGCCTTAGCCTGGGGCCAGCACACAAGGGCTTCTGGGGAGAAACTGCTGGAGTGTGTCAGGAACAGTGCACTGTGCTCTCTCATTTTCATTTATTTTTCATTCCAAAGTTTTCAGCAAGCGTGCCAAGAACGCTGGAGCAGAAGAGCACTTATCTGTGTGGGAAATGGGAAATGCTTTCTGGAGTGAGGGGAAAGAAAACTGCCTTCTGCAAGAAATTGTGACAAGTTTAATACAAAACACACAAAATCCAGTAAAAGTTTATTGCTTGTCCCACCCTCCAAAAGAAAAAAAAAATTAAAGGGAAGAAGTGCTTAACACAGACGAGCCAGATACAGACTCACTTATGAATTGACTCCCCAAGGTGATGGTGCCTTAGAAAACAGGCAAAGCCCAAACAAGAAATACATGCACCTGTGGGCAAGTCAGTGCTGCTGGTTTGCAGGGACAGGGAAACCAGGTGCAAAAGATGTGAGTGCTGAGGGCTATAAAGGAGAGTCCCACAGCCCAGTGAGGGCTGATGGAAGGGAGGATGGAGACTTTGTGCTGGAAATGTAGGCTGGAATGGCTCTGCCTGACTGAAGGTCTCTTCCTTTTCCTGTGAGTTTTGCATTTGCAACTTAGCAGTGGCCTAAACCTTAAGTGTTTCGAAGATTAACTTTTCTCTGTCTGTTTTTCCCTGGGTTTGGGTGTTCTTCTCCTGTTCATGAACCAACTAAATTACTGTGTTAATCTTTCTTCCTTTAGAAAGGCATCAAAACCCCACAAAACTCTTTTAAGTGTTGTTTAACAAGGGCAATAGTGCTTTCTATCTTCACTGAAGTCTTTGTGGGTTAAAGGCTCTAGGCATTCTCTGAATCCAAAGAGCAAAAGAATCTCTAATGTTGGAAGTACAAGAGCTTTAATTTTCTTGAAGCATTTAAAGTAGATTGATGTCCTACAAAATTATTATGTAGATTGTCTCAATTATTGTCTTAGAAAAGTTGTAAAATTTAAGGTTAATCTCAGCTTTTCCTTCATTGAAGGAAAAAGCTCTCAGTGTGGACAATAATTCAGAAATCCTTCCAGAAGCACGACTTCAGCAAGAGTCCTGGAGTAAAACTGGAGTGTAGAGGCTTCTGTCTTCCCTAACTTTTAATAGCTGAATTCAGTGAAATCTGAAAGTTGAAGATTTACAGGCAGATAATTAGGACCTACAAAATGAAACATCTTAGTTTGAGCTAGTCACGGGTTTCACAGCTTTTTCTTTAGCATACAGCTGCATGGGTTATTAGAAGTGGAAACATATGGAATCATAACTGAAGAAAAATCCTTTTTCCAGAGATAAGTTTGAAGATTTTTGGTCTCTGCTTAACATGTAAAAGTGGTGCATCTGTTCAGAAGGTGAAACAAAAAAAACCTGGAGACGGAGACTGTGTCATAGCTGATTTTCTCGTTGTTATTTTTGTAAGTGTCACACTTAAATCAAAACAGGAGCAGCATTACAGCTTGTTTTTTTTCCTGTTCACATTTTTACTGTTTGTACTGAGGCAGATGGGTGCTCAGGAAGCAGTCATATTAAATTTTTATATGGCCTCTAGGAGAGCTAGGAATTTGTTCCCTCTCTTGTCAGGGAGGAAGAAATGTTGTAACTCTGCAACTGATTAAATTGATCAGATGAAATATTAAGCAATGTGAGTTTTTCAATCCCTTCTTGATTGGCCACTGGTTATCTCAGGCTCCTTACTGTAGACTAAGTTTTAAAGAGGAATAAAAAATATTTCATTGATCATTGATACCAGCAATTTCTGAAACAAAGTTGAGATTTCCTCATCCTAGTATTGGCTAGCCACAGACAAATCACATCTCCCTGTTTATGTGACAGAAATAAGTTGCAGGGGGAAGTGTTGGAGTCATTGTGCAAATTAGAAGAAACCCAGCGTGTTACTTCATGAAGCTGAACTAGTTTTTCCCCTTTTTAGGGGTGAGGGAAAGGCTTTTATAATACCAACTTGTTTAAGAAACTGCCTATTTATATATTGTAACACAGTGATGTCTCTTTTGGGAGAGAGGATTATGCTTCTCAGAGTCAACATTTTTCTCTTTGCTTTATTTTTAATTTTTATGTAGATTATGTCTCAATTGTGTTTTGAAATATTCCCTACCAAAAATCTTTTTTTCAAGCTTTTTCCCTTTTTCTGGCTTCTGCTGCAGAAGAGTAAAAAATAAATCAAAAGCCAGGATTTGTGGTACTTAGACTGTAATAAGCTTTACTCCTTCCCTCTGCCTCTGTCTTACACTTGCTGTGAAAGTGTTGCTGAGGGATCTGAGTTGCAGGACACTTTCTGTGAGATAAGAGCAGGAGAAGAATTGAAATCGTGAGATAAGAGCTGGATGTTTTGCTGAGTGCATTTTCCCTGAGGAATGGAATAAGTTAGCAAATGAGGACCTTTGGGATGGCCATGCAGAGTTCAGAAAAGCAACATGGCATCCCAGTGTGCTGTGCCTGCAGTGGGGATGGGATTTGTGTTGAGTCTCAAATTATTCTACTGAGCGTATTTCTTTTGTCTCTCAAAAGTAATATGACACGTGTAAAATAGCTTTTTGTGTCTCTTAAAAGCTATCGTGGATGTCTTGAGAAATTTGTGTTTAAATGCAGTAAGTTTCTGTATATGGGTAGTTTAGGATGAAGCAAAGAGGAAGCAATTTAATTTGCAATTTCAGTTCATGCTGTGAAAAAGCTGGGTGTTTATTCCAGCTGATCTGAAAGTGAGGAGCAGTAGTGAAGCCAACAAAAAAATATTTTCTACTCTTTGAAGCTTGTTGCCACACCAGGTTTGAATATCCATCTTGTAATGCTGCTTCATACTTTGAAATATGACAAGGTCCATAGCCATTGGTTTTGATTTTCTAGTGAAAAACTAAAAAATTGACATTTGGTAGGTGATGGGTCTTTGTAAGCCAAAAAAATTCAAGCCAAAAATCACTGCTTAGCTGAAGCACCCTTGGAAAAGCTAGCAATGCTTTCAGCAACAGCACTGGAAAAGTGGATTTGACAACTCTTTTACAATTAGTAAAGACCTAAAAATATCACAAGAGAAGTCCCTGTGCTTTTTGAAACAGTTATGGGAGGCTTGTATGTAGTTTTGCCATATGGTTTCTTCTGCCTTTCTAAAAAGAAAAAAAAAAAAAATAAACTTATTCCCAGAACAAGGTACCATTGCAAAGATTTTGAGTGACTGGTCTAAAAATGTAGAACGTGCAACTTACAGCTTGATAAATCAACAGTCTCACAGGCACATCTAAACTCCATTATACTGAAATGAAGTTGGGAATGAAAGTGAATCATAGTAGCACCTTTGAGTCAGAAAAATATAAATGACTTGCAGGATTAACTTTCTTTATAAAGTAAATTAAGTTAACAATAGTTTATTCTCTTCTCTTAATGCTGTTAAGCCTCTTAGAATCTTTTTCTTCTGAAGAAACCAAATGCTTGGTTTTATTGAAGGGGACTTCAAATTCTGTATTCTATCAGTAGGGATATTAGGTTTTGTAATGTTTTGCCAATTGTTTCAATTATGTATTTATACAAGTCACATATTTTAATTTCTGAACATCCTTTATCTGTTGCTGCATGGGAGAGTTTAAAGCTGGGAGGATACAAAGATTTAGCTTTTTGCAATGAAGAAAAATACGTGTAATTCTTTTCAAAGAAGATAAAGCAGTACTAGGAGGTAATTTTTTTCTGGGAATCAGCATGTGGAAGTAATGCCTTCTGCATTCCCTCTTTGTCCAGCAAATAGAGCACTTATGTGTCTTGGTGCACAGCGAGTCCTGCAGTGCTGTGATTATGTGCAGCCAAAGGGGTTTTTGCCTGGCACCAGGTTGCTGTTCTTAATCCAGTGGGGCCTGACAGGCACCAAAATTCCTGACTCCCTCCAGTCTGAGTCAAACCAATTGGTGGAATACTCCTAATGAGATGATCTAATGGGTGTCAGCACGAGTGGCAGGGACTGTGGAGAAGGTCTGGAGAAGGTGGCTGCTGCTGTGGGGAAGCAGGGGCTGAGGCACACACAATCATCCATCACCCCACACACAAGCAGGGCAGCCATAAGTACACAGACATCCTGAACAAGTTTTTCTGTGGCCCTTTATTCCTTTCTACACTGAACCTGCCCTGATGCTTCACCACCTTCCATCAAAAATACTGCAGCTGATATTTCATTGCTGCTGTGCCTGAGCTACCAGACAAGGTGTCTTTTTCTGCTATGTGGTGCCTGTTTGTGACCACTCAGACTTGCATTCCTCCAAGCATTCAGCAGCTCCTGGGAAAGGACTGCTCTGAATGCCAGAGAACTCATGTATCTAGCAGATTAGAAAGTAATGTACTGGCTGTCTGTGACATATTAACCTGCATTAAAGAAATCAGCAATCTCATGGACAGAGCTTTCATCTCCAGTGCACAGTCAGTGTGGCATCGGACCAGGTGCCCAGTAGGTGTTTATGCCATTAATTCAAAATGCTTGATGGTGCAGAGGCAAGTAGCTGTGCTCTCAGTTGCTTGTGGTACAAAATCAAAGCAGAGCATTAGTTTTGTGATGTGGAAGAGCATTTGGTGGATGTCGGTTCTCAGCCACTCTCAGGGGTGCTTTGAACAGGCCTGCACTTGCACTTCAACTTTGTATTGGTGTTCACAGTGATGCTTCCACTCTGGGAAGTTACACCCTATTTCCAACCTGCCTTGGCACAGATCTGTGACTGATGGATGTTTCAGGAAGTGACAGAGTAGGTCAGAAAGTGTTAGGAGCTTCCCAGCTTCCATAACCCCTTTCCATGCAATGACTCTTCCCCAGAAATACTGGCATTATTGCAAGCCTCTCAGCGCAGTTCATGTTTTAATAACATCCCTTCCTAGGCTGTGCTTGCCTTCACCAAAGTTTTGTCTTCTGTGCAAGACAACTTAAAGGCAATTATGTTATATAGAAACAACAAAGATCATATTTCATAGAGCAGAGGCAGAAAACTCCTACCAAAAATCAGGCATTTAAAATCACATTAGAAAGACTCCACCAGTCTGTGCTTAGTATCGCTTCTGTCAATGTGTCTGTCACTGAACCACACACAAAACAGGCATCCTTCATCTTTTATGTCTTTCAGTGATGTCATTTGCATTTTAATGATTTGCCATGTTCTCTGTTCAGTCTTAATTTGGTCATTAATGTGCTGTTGGAAGTAAAGCTTTGGAGTAAAGCCTTTCCCATCTTCTAGTTTTTTACTGTGCTTGCATTCAGCAGACAGTTGGGAACAGAACACAGCCCTGTGTTTCTCTTGCTGACACTCAGGTACCCACTGCAGCCCTTGACATGAGAAACTTGCCCCATCTCTGACTAAAAGATGGGATGTCAGTGTGTTCAGAGGGACACACAAGGATGAGGATGTTTGCTCCCCTGGCACAGGGAATGATGCCTTTCCTTGCTGCAGGGTTTAGCCAGGCACACATCTGAGCAGGGAGGGCAGGAAGGAGAGGCCCTGCTGCACACCAGCTGCCAGGATGCTTTGGGATACAGCACAGAACCCAGTGCTGCTTTCTGCTCTGCTTTTTAAATCCAAACTTCCCAAAGGTCCAGGAATCATTTAACTTGGAAAAAGAATGGAGTGTTCCTGTAAAAGCAGTGATGCATGTGGCTAGCCTAGCAACTCCTCAGGGTGGCTGTAGGATCAAGGTTTCTGCTTGGCCAGCTGGGATATCTTTGCTAGTTCAAGCTGTTACACAGGACACATACCTGTCACCTGGCAAGGGACAGAGAATCACCAGCCTTATTAGCAGTGGCTGCAGAGGGAAAGCCACAGAGGCTGGGTCTCCACAAATCGTGTGGGACATTTTTGTAGTTACTGCAACAAACATCATCCACTGCTGCCTCACTTGCACAGCAGATGGGTTGTCCTTTGATAAAATAAGAAGTGATTAACAGCTGACAGTGAGATTCCAACAACTAGGAAGGGCACAAGTGCCCCAAATTGCAGTAGAGATTGAAGGACTGAGAGGATGAGTCCTCTGGCCTGGACAGAGATACTCAAAAATTCCTACTACACAATTGAAACAATTGATGAAAGCAAAATGGCAGTGAAAGCCCTAAAACTAATTTGCAAGCAGATGAAAATGGGTGACTGATGTCAGATGTTGGCACTCAGGAGAACTGGAAGAAGGATGTCAAGGAAATGATTGCAAGTTGTATGACCTAGGTCATAGGAGAGGTACAAGTGATGGTTGCAGAGGGGTGCAAAGAGAACGTACAGAAATTACAATTGCTTTTATGGGTCAGCCAATGCATGCCTTTCTTTTTTTTTTTTTTTTTTTTTTTTTTAATTAAAGTAGATCAAAAGCTAATCTATGGAAAATTATCTGCATTGAAGAAGTGAACAAGGGAAACAATATCTTCATGAATCTGAGAGAAATGGGGAAGCCCATTAGCTTGTCTCTATGACATTGTTAAGCCTTTTTCTATTACATTTCTTTGTGTAGTAGCTGTTCTTTTTGAACACAATGGCATTTTTCATCTAATCTGATGATGATTCAAAGCATTTTTGCATCCTACTTATAATATGAACCACTGCTCTTTCAGCACAGGGTTCACATTTAAGATGAGATTGCCCTGATTTTCACTGCTGCTCTGGTTGAAGGTCATTTACTTTACGAAATGGAGAGGGCAGTTGCCAAAAGATAATCTTCTTTCATTTTACCTGGCAGTTGCCTGTCAAGTTCAAATGATGGCATTCAAAAACCACTATTACAGCCTGTCTACAGGCTAGCTTAGGAAAAAAAAAAAAGAAAAAGTATGTTGCAGAGACACAATGCAATAGTTTCTCAGTAAATTTGAATCTCTGCTTTTCCAGAATTTTTGCTTTGCTAATATGGTCTTGCAGGGCAAGTCTGATTGAGTGCTTGCTTCAAATGCAGCATCCAATTTGTAACCCCATGTCGTGATTATGCAATTTATGGTATGCTGGGTCACATTACATCATAGCAATGATGTTTTATTTTGCTTTCTCTCCCTCAAACCAGCAAATTCTTGATATTCTTTCAGAACAAAACTATTTTTTCCAAGTTCATCTCACTCTGGGTAGTGGAATTGTGATTAAAATCTCAAATCATCAGCGCATCAGGTTAGGCATAAATCAGGTTGTATAAATTCACCAGAGCTTAGATCTTCTAGTTCAGAGAACTACAACAATGTGTCAGGTCATCCTAATTATTTTCATACATTACGTTCACATACATGTGAACATTCTGTTTCTCTTTAAGCAAAATGGATAAGTCAAGCCCATCATCAGTGGCTACAAAGTGTGGCTGAACATGTAACAAGTGAAAATTTGTTTAAAGGTCAGACCACTTTCTGAAAGGCAAAATACCTAAGCAGTCCCAGGCTTAGTGCCACTACCTGTTTTCTTCTGTGCAACAGCATCCAGACCACAGGCAGTGCTGTTGCATTTCAGAGCTTGTGTGTGTCATGTGCATTTGTTTTATGAGAGCATCACTGCTAGGGGAAGGAAAATGTGACCTCCCCTCCAAAAAAACCTGGCCCTAAAAGAAGTCTGCAATATCGAGTGGCATCAGCATCACACACACAGCGTGAAGCCGAAAAGGATCGAGCACTCCCACTTTGCCATCAGGCGTTTCCAAATGTCCTCCACGCTGTCTCTGCTCTGTGTATTTTAAGAAAAGCCTGGGAGCATTAAACTGAGCTTAGTGGAAAAGGGCCAACATATGGCCCTGTCTGCGTGGTGCCTGCTCGGGGAGCGACATCAAAGCGGGGCAGCGGAGGCGGAGCTCACGGATTTCCCTGCCTGGATGTGGGGAGCACAGCAGGTGACTTAATTGGAAGGGGCAAAAGGCACCCAGGGGCCTCTCTGCCTTGAGGGCAATAAGTACTGGGGATGCTGAACCTCCCTTTGGGAAGCTGAATAGCAAGTTCAAAAGTGGGTAGAAACTTCCATCCGCTGACGAGCGTTTGAGTTTAAGCAAAGGTAACGGGAAGCTTGGTTCTGTAGTGTTTCATATTAATTTTAGCTGCAAAAGGGCATCGTGCTCTATCCCAAGGCTTTGCATTGCCCTAGATTGCAGGACTAAGGACAGTTGGCTTTTGGCTTGCAAACAGAAAATTCCCTCCTGCTGCTTAGCAGTTTAAAGCCAGCAGCAGAAATCCATGGCTTATGATTTTGACAGATTTTCTTGTTGCTTTCTAAAGAATCTTTCCTATTGGTTTTTACTCTATGAAGGTTTGAAAATCATCAGTGTGACAAATCCATGTCTCCATGACAAAGGTATTTATAGGTGGTCTGTAATGAATATGAAGAGCTACTAAATTGCTTTTGCCTGTGTGAACCTTGGGGATGTCATACCTTGTGTTCAGGGTCTCTGCTTAGGAAGTGAAAAATTTTGCCTGTTTAAGGACATTTGTAGGAAATCTGATTTATCCCCAAAAAGTGGGACACAGAAGGCCCTTTCACTTTACCAAATTGTGCTTACCTTTCCAGATGGTTGTGGAGACTCTGTAAGAAAGACAACTCTTGTCCATTTTGCATGGTAACAAACATCTATAAACACCCTATTTTCTTTCTTTTTCCTGGAGAAGCTAGGTTTAGGCTTTTCCTGAATCTGAAAGAGAAGCTAAAAGTATCCACTGGCCTTCTGTCACCCTTCTTCTCTCCTGTGTTTCAATTTTCAGAGAGTGCAGGGTGACTGTAGATGAACTGTTTTCCACAAGTGTATTTTCTAAAGCCTTTGTGTTCATCTGGTTTAAGGAAAATGGGTATAGTTCAAAAACGTGGCTTGTAGCCGCACATTTTCACTTAGGGAATAAACAAAGGAGAGACCTTTGAGATGCATTATGGTTGGGTTTCATTTTTTTCCCTCTGCTGGGAAGCCTCTAGGATGGCCTTGCTGGTACTCCTCCCATAGGACTAATAATGATTGCTTTATGAATAAATACAGAATAAAATGACCTTGATATACCTGGGTAGAAATAAAAGAAGCTGTCTGAATGTAAAATATTTATATTCATCTGGAAACTCTTTATATAAGTTATTTACCAAATGTGGGTAGTTAGACTCTGGAGGTTTGGGGAAGAACAAAGAAAATTCCTGACAAGTTGTTGAAGTAAAATTTTGATAACCACTATTTTAATTTAAGTCTAGATGTAGAAATGCAAAGACTCTTCTGAAACAGGATTTCAACTTTGATTTTTAGCCCTGACAAAAATCAAAGAAATTTTTGATTAAAGAAATTCCAGCTCCAGCTGATTGTATTACTCATTTCCCTCAGTCTTTCAAAACAAAAATCATCAATTTGATAAAAACAGAGTTTGACAAAGTCACCAAAAAGTGATTAGCAGGCTTTGTTTAATTTAGTCAAGTTGATCTTAATTGGCAATTCACTGCAAGTGTTGCACAGTTATTTTGGCAATCCACACAGCGTTCTTCTTCATTGTCTTTGGCCATCATTCAAATTAAATTATTTAAAACCCTAAAGAAGCTATGGGGATTTTTTTGTTCGGTTTTTTCTGAGTTGAACAGTCACCTGGAGTGAGCTGGAGCTGAGTACTGGAAGGGCTGGAAAACCCCGATGCCCCAAGCCTTGAGCAGATATATTTTAGAAGAGCATTTTCCAGTAGGTGTTGCACGTCCTCCAAGGGTGGTACTTGCTGTGTGGTGTCACCCTCAGAGGAAGCAGGAGATTTCTGGAGCATTCCATGGCTTTCCCTTCTCTCTTTCTTTCCATACTGTATCCTTGATGCTATATTTAAGGCAGTATTTCCTGTGAGGTAAAACTTGAAAGCAGACACCCCCAGTCAATGAAATATTTTCTTTTTATCAATATCCATTTTGGAACCAAAATTTACGTCTGAAGAAAAAGTAATTTATCCTGGTTTTTGCATTCTGTATTTCTTCAGGGTCTGAAATGAAAGTCAGTATATTATTTTTATTGCAGTTGAGAAACAGTAACAGACATCAAGGCCAGAAAAACAACCTGAAAAGTTGTATGTATAGCTCTAGTAGATGGTCTCCAGCAACTGGAGAATTTAGAATCTTCCTTTTAATTCAATGTTTGTTTGGCTGGAGGAGAGGTGCTTCCACTCTGGTGGTCACAGTGGGGGCAATAGGAGTTTAGTGCCAGCCTGGTTAACTCATCCACTGGGAGCCCCAAAAATGGTCCCAAAAATGTTCAGTGTGGCTGGGTGGCACGTGGGGCTGTATGTGAGACCAAGCAGGGAAAGGTTTTCCCCCTCCAGGAAGGGCCAGGCACAAACGTGGTGCTGCTGACCCCCCAGAGGTGACCTGGCTGTCACACCTGGGCACTGCAGAGCTGGGCAGGGCTGGCTTTGTGGCAGGAGAACTTCCCTTCACGTCTGCTTTTGGATCAAAACAGTACTTGTGAAGGAAATTGTGGGATCACTCCCTCTTGCCTCAGTCAGGGCTGCACCCCCAGGCGCCTTCTGGGGGGTGCTGACCTTGGAGATCTCCTGCAGGAGGGGTCCTGAAACCTCCCATTCCTGAAGAGCTTTCATCTCCATCCAAGGTCTGGATAAGCCCCAGCAGAAGTGCACAACCCAAATGTAAATCCCAGGCCCATGAGCTGTTTGCCTCTGTGGACCCTTTGCTCATGCACTACACAGCATTTGCAAGGGTAGAGACGCCTGTATCTCTTAAGGACAGAAAAAATGGTCATTGCCAGCATATTGTTTGTTGCCTGGCAATTATCTGCATAGTTCTGTGATGAAAGACTACATTTCCAGCATTGATTCCTTTTATGACCTTGCCAGAAAACATTTATCCCACTTTAAATTCTGGCTATCAACTGTACATTGTAATAGCCTTGTAGAACATTGTATTATTTTTTGTAAGCCATTGGTAAACAGACCTGAGTTCATTACTCTGTGTATCTAAGCAGGTGTTTTACCCTGTTTAAATGTCCATTGAAATTGCCTCTTTACATCTGAATATTTACATAGGTGTTTCTGGCAATTGCTGCAAATCAAAGATACTTTTTCCTAAAAGTGCGGTCAGCAAACAAAATTAGGAAATCTTGACACCATAATAAATCAGAGCAACAACAAAATTGTAAAAATTATTCGTAATGACATATTTTGCTGCTGTTCTTCTTTGTTAGATTAGATTTCTGTTAAAGGTAATTGAAGAAAAAATTGTTCTGGTTAGAGGGATAAAATACATTTAAAATTAAATGAGCTTCTTGAACTCTGCTTAGACTTTAAGGTATCATATCAAGGAATGCAAACACAGTGAAGGAGCATGATAGTTATTTTGTGCAGCTGACCATAAAACAGCTGTGGTCCAGCCTTTCTGTCAGAGCCCAGGCAAAGTTCCTTGGGTGAGGGCTGTGGCATTTGGGCAGATTGAGAGCATGGGATCCATTTGCTGCTCTCCACCTCAATTCCAGACCCCCCTGTGTGTCTTGCTCCCTCATTTTTGGTGCCTGAGGAGCAGGAAGAAGCTGCAGGGTGCAGATGGGAGCATCCTGGATCTGCCCTTGGCTGCTGGCACTTGAAGTTCAGGCTTTCATTTTATAGGTTTTTCTTTAAAGGAATGTAAAACCAAACAGCCCTTCCTCTGGGCAGTGTTGTTTTCATGCCTCTTTCAAACACTAACTAAATACAAATAGATGGAAAAATAATTTATCAGAAAACAATTACTGAACAACTACAAAGACCAGTGATTTTCAAATGGGAAACTCTGAGCCTACAAAACTCACTTTCTCCACTGGTTTCAAAACACAATTCCTTAAAAAATATTATTGATAGTTTCTCCTGGCTGAATATGAAAGTGACATACTCTTTGTTTTATTAGGTTTTTAATTACTTCCTATTCTGCTATTAAATATTCCCCACTGCCCCGGTTTTTAAGGAGTTTTTAAACTTCTTTTCACTTTTGTCTGTCCTCCCTCACTCACTCCCTTCCTTTTCTCCCTAGGAAAGCTCAGCCATCAAGGCTGAGAGTCCGGGGCTTGTGGGAGTTTTTAAAAGAAAAATAAAAAGAAAAAAGAACAATCAAAACCCAGTCATGGATGGCAGTTCCCTCTGCAACTGGTATGGGGGGAGAAGCAATAACATTTCTTAAAGAGCATCTTTACACATCTATAGAAAAGCACTTAGGATTTTTTCTTTCTTTTTTATTGTTTACTAAATCAAAGCAAATGCATCTGAGGCTTATAGTGATGATAGCAAAAATTACAAAGACCTTTCATATGCAAAAAGACATTTTTGTACAACTGAAGATTCAAAATGCATTATGCCAATCTTGTATTCAAAGACCAGCTTTGCAGGGTTTATGTTCTGTTATGTGTTTTTCTGGAGGCTTTTTGTTTCTTGGGTATTTTCTCTTTTTCCCTTAGTTTTTATGAGGTTTGTATTATTAGTACTTTGTAACATTTTCACAGGGTCTTTCCTTTGAATCCCACACATGAAATGAATGAAGTATCTGGGTTTTGCTTTATGATTCAGCCTCTCTAATGTGTCTTCTGGCTCTGGATATATCCCCAGAATTCAGAAGCTATCAAACAAATCTTCATCAGCACTTTGGTGCTGGCTGCCTGCCGCAGCACACAGCTTTGATATTTGAAAGGTCTTTGTATTTCACTCTTATGCATCTTGAAGGGATGTGTTGTCTCAGTGTCAGAGGATTTGGAAGAGGAGGGTGAAACACTCACAAGAACTAAAACCACAAAATATTTTTATGGCTGAATACCACGCTTTTAATGACAATTGTCAGCCTCCCCTAGTTCCAGGTTGCTCTGTTTTGCTATTGCTGTGGGGGACATCATCTGTCTGTAGTGATCCACCAGCTGCTCAAGACTTTCAGAGAGATAACTGCTGTCAGGTTTCCTGGACTCATATCCATTAACTCATCCCAAAAATGTCTGACTTTTCTTTGCCCCATCTCCTGTGGCTATGTTCCTGCCTGTTAAATACAACAGGCAGTTTCTACAGGGATGCAATCTTGGCCCCCACAACTTCTGCGCCATTAGGATTTCCAGTTTTGTTACTAATTTTTCTGCCTTGGTGCCCCATTTTCATTTTTATTGAATTAAATTGCATTTATTGCTTCCTTGCAACTATGAAGCTCCCCTCTCCTGCTTCCTTGCAACTGTGAAAATCCCCTCTCCTACCACCATGGCAATAACAATTGGAGTTAGGTGGGATCTGAGAGGCAAGAATATATGGAATGAAGCCGGCATCAATGCGTGTAGAAATTCTTGCAGCATGATAAGCAAAATATTTAGATTTAGTCATGCCCTAAATGTCCACAAGAGTCTGTTCAGACCCCCTGCTCTCTCTCCTCTTGCTTTCTACTGTAGTAGCACACATGAGCTGGGTAAGGCTTTGGGAGCTCCATCTCCTGCAAGCCCAGGGGTTCTGCTTCCCGCTGAGAAAGCCAGGCAGGGATGGGCACTGTGGGACCAAAGTAGACCCCAAAGAGAGTCAGTGCTGCCAGCAGTCAGCTCTGTCCTTGGAGGTGGGCAGCCCTCCTGAGCAGGACTGTCAGCAGGGATTCCCAGGGTGCTCCTGAGGTGCTCCTGCACAAAGCCTGGCAGCTGCAGCTCTGCTCCTCTGCAGTCAGGTCTGCCCCAGCTCAGCCTGGCTGTGTGTCCCGTTCTGTGACAGCCTCTGGGGCCACCACAGCAAGCAAACCACAGGGAATTAATGGTTTGGTCTCTCAGCCATTTGCAGCCTTCCTTTGACCTAAGGCAGTCAGGAGCTACTCAGGTCTCAGCTACTGCAAATTACCTGGAGCAGAACAGGTTGGCTCGCTCAGAAATAAAAATGTGGTGGGTATAAGCAGCTGGGTGAAGAAATGATGACTGCAAGCCACTACCCTGGGCATGTGTTAGCAAGCATGAGAGCAGCAAGCAGCCAGCATGGGGTAAAAGTCATTGATTTTGAAATGAAACTGATTCAGAAGGTTAAGGCCAAATATCCTCTTGGCACGGCCGAAAACAGCAGCTACCAAAATGGAAATCAAGAAAGAAGTGTCCTGGGAGCTCTCGAGTTTACAAGTTACAGCTATATTTTAAATTGAGGGCAACAGGGATCAGTCACCTATTTAGAAGTGTTTGTGCCTTTTAACTACCAGCAGTTCCTGTGCTAAATGAGAAAGATACAATTACAAGAGCTCTTGGAGCAGTTTTTTCCTCTGGATGGCACATTTGGATACATACAAATGAGAGTTAGCCTACGGCAGTCAAACACCTCGAGTCCTTTTCACAAGCAATCCCAATACTGCCCTGCAAAGCATTATCTATCTACCTTGCTGACAGATTCAGCACAAATTGTGCTATATGAGTTTTAATTCTTTTAATAGACAAAAATAAAATTGCACAGCCATGCAGATGTGCCAGCCACTTGGCTTACTGTAATCAAACATGGTGAAGGAGCTCTAAGTGCATTTCAAGTTTAGAGCACGTCAGTTCTGTGGCAAATCTATTGGAAAATGCATTCAGTTGAGCAAAATGGTGGTGCTGCTAATATTAATAATAATACTTAGCATTTCAATTGCATCTCATATTTTTAAAGTGCTGTACAAATGCTAATTAATTAGGCTGTGAAGCTGAATGCCAAATAGAGGAAAAGTCTTGTTTTCACTGCTTGTAGAAAGAGTTATCTTGATTATTGCACTTTTAGTGTTTTCCTTGGGAAGGAGCAAGCAATGCAAGGAGCATTGCACAGAGCACAGCAGGGACTGGGGGGAGACAACTGCCACAAAAATCCAAGGATGTGTTAATCCCAAAGCTGAAACAACCTCTTGTGGCTTTAGTGTTTAGAATGAAGGAAGGTGTCTTTATTCCAGGATTAGGCTTTTACTTAAGTGACAGAAGTGGAGCAATATATTTCCCATTCTGCACAAAATCTGATTTTTTGTTGGTTTTTTTTTTCCTAATTTCCCCCTAAATTACCACTTTCAGAAGCTTTTCATCCCTCCTCAAATGTAAAATGCATCTTCAATACCCCACTGCTAAAAAATTCAAAAAACCTCACAACTGCTTTGAGAGACATCTATGCAGCCACCTAGTAGTCTGCCAAATAAATAAAGCCCTTTTTGAAACATAGTGAGTGGCCAAGACCATTGTCAGACCAGAGGGAAGGGACAGGGAGGCTCAGCTCAGGGCCAGAGGCTGACCAGGGCAGGATGGGAGGAGAGGAAGCTGAATCTGGAAATTCCCTTCTTGGGAGACCTCATGTTGGCTGGAGTAGGATGGCCAGAGCCAGAGAGCTGGGACACAGCCTGAAAGATATAGAGGCTTCATTTCCAGCCCTTTTGCAGGGCTTGGTAATGCTGTTTGCAGCTTGTATAAAATAATTTTCTGTGCACAGAAAAATCACATCTGTGATACTTGCTAAATGTAATGTGGGTGCTGTGTTTTGTGGCTGCAAAAAACCCAGGGCAACCCTTCTGTCCTTCAGGTGTGTCCCACTCTGGCTGCTTGCAGTCTGGAAGAGATTCTGGCAGTGAAGCCAGTTCCCTGAGAGCTGAGCTGCTGAAAGCAGTGATAGGGAGTTTGCTTTTTCCTGAAAGTAATCCCTCTGTTTCAGAGAAAATCAAGCAGGAATTACAGTGAAGTCAGACCCTGGTCTGTGCACTGGTGGCATTAATTTTCTGTCAAGTGGCATGGAGACATGAGTAATCCTCAAGTGGAGGGTGCCCTGCCCTAGCTCAGGGTCCCCTCCTCAGAGGCAGCACTGCTGCTGCTGCAGCCTCTCAGGCAGTGCTCACCTGTGACCATGTCCTTCCTCAGGGACAGCCCTGCGCTGCCAGGCCCTGCCACAGCTCTGCCTTTTAGGAGGAGGCAGTGCTGTTTTACTCCTCCTCAGGAGCAAAGGCATGGGAGAGTCAAAATCTTTATTTGTTACTTGTTTTATGAATCTCTTCCATCCTGACTGACTTTGTCAAAAGCTGGTTTGCACATATTTTTCTCAGAAATTGTTTTCTTCTGAAGAATGTGAGAGAATTTGTACAAGTAAGCTCTGAGTTAGCAGGGAGGAAAGCAAATCAGGTCCAGCATCCCCTGGGTATCAGCAAGTGCTGAAGCATTCCCTGGAGCCCAAACTGCAGCTCTGTGTGTTTCCTTTGCCAGAACTGCCTTCCAATGCAAACAGGCTGTGAGATCACCAATAAAGGACATCAGAGGAAAAATTACCCTGACTTAAATTAGGAAGCTGCTTCTGCTGACAATTTGTCTCTGTGAAAGAACATCCAGAGATGGTTGCACAGAATGTGTTTTCCCAGTCTCCCACACTGTGTTATCCTTTTGCACATCCACACTGTAGGGAGACTGTGGGAAGGAATCAGGCTATTTGGGAAAATACATTCACATTTGAAATGGGCTTTAAAAGCTGTCATAATCAATACAGAGATAGAAATAATGGTAAAATAGTAGTCCTTTATTTTCCTTCTCTCCCAAAGGTAATGAAATATTTGTAATTGCTTGTGAAAGAAACAGACTTTTATCCTGAAAATGTCTTAAAACTGCTATACCATGTTGCTGTTTGAAAAAGACAGAAATAGGCTACTGTTTTGGAATCAGCAGGTCAGGAATTTTCTTTGCCTGTACTGATTTTTATCAGTTTTTTTTTTTTTTTTCAAATTTTCGCTGTAATTACCATGATGAAGCAGAAGCTAATTTTTGGTCTGCCCATCAGGTTTTTGTTAAACAATTCATCTTTGGTTTGATGAAAGCAGTGTGCCTGGCTTCCTATTTTCCAATTGCCTCTTGAAAGTGTCTTGTTTTCTCTATCATACACAGAAATCACTGTTATTATATTTTTGTGTAATTTGCATATGACCATCTCCTTTCCTCTCTTGAAATACAAATTCAAGGTGCTTTTATAACTTTGTTGATGGTATGTTATGATGATTATTTCTCGTGTAAAATGTATGCATTGATGCACTGAGCTTTCCAGACTCCTTTTGAGAGGCAGGAGATTAAGTGGTAAAATTGGTGGAATTAATTTTTGTGAACAAATTATCCAGCCAGTTTATTTAATTTTGTGGTTGGCAAATCATTTTGAAACTGACTTTGGCTTCTGCATTGGAATACTTTTTTCCTATGTAATTCCCTAAAATTACTGGCCCCACAGCTCAGACTGACAGGAATTTGGATGTCTCCTGGTTTATACAGACTAATGTACAAAGTAGGATTGCCCAAAGAAATCTCAGGAATTGTTCTTAGCAGATCATTCAACTGCAGCCAGGGAAATAGGAGAGCAGTGATGCTTGCAATCCCAGAATTATCTCAGCAAGAGGGTCTCCCCAAGCACCAGAATGTGGAGGAACCCATGTAGCAAATGTTTGAAACTAAAAACCAAGGGATACATGTAATGGCATGCATTTAGCAGCACTGTTTAATTCCCTTTTTATTTTGAAAATACCATGTTAGCAGTTTGTACAGCCATGGTGTTGGGCACCACAGCCTGCCATAGCCCCCCAGACAGCAGTGGGTTGGGAGGATTCACAATTCCTTTCTGCTCCTCACTGCACTCTGCCAGACAATTCCCTCCATGGCAGGAGGCAAAAATGTTCCCAAATCAAATTCTAATTGAAAAGTTATGAAAGGTATTACAGAACTCCCTGGCTCTCTGCAGGGATGGGTGGTTGAGTACTAATCAATTCAGAATATATTTCTTTTAGGAACAGCACTTACTGGCAAGCAATTACTCTTTATAAGGTAGACATCATAACAGATTCTGCTCCCCAGGAAAAAAGGCTCAAATTATATCTCCAAGAACAGCACAGACCAAAATGAGCATCACATTTTCCCAGTGAAGATGGGTGTACTTTGGTTGTATTGGTGCTGCTGGACCAATTAGGTGAGGCAGTAACTCTATTAATGCTCCCAGGCAGTAGCTCCTGTGCCAGAACCATTTATTGACACTCTTGTAAATGGACAGCCATAAGGTGCCCCTGCCCTCCCAGGAACATCACTCCTGTTGGTGTTAGGATCTCCTAACACACTTACCAAGCATTAAAAGTAATCTAATTTTTATTGCTCAGTGCAGAGTGCAGGAGTCTACATGTAAATAGGACCCAGAGTCAGCTGTGTTTATTTACTTACTAGCAAGGAGCTGGTCTGGCTTTAATGAATGGTATGGAATCTATATTTTCATGCTGAATTTGCTACAGGATTTGAATTTAGGAAAAGGCAAATTAGTGAATGTTGTAGCACAGCATATTCTGCTGCTAAAAATATATGCCTTGATTTACATATTCTTCTCTGTATGTATACATAAATACAGATCTATCCAGCAGATACACACACAGACTTTGCTTTTGATATTCTGATTAGAGCCCAACAGATAAGGTGTTACCTCTCTTCTCATGCACTCTCCTCTCACGCCTCTCTGCTTCTCTGTTCCCAGTTAAAAGTGGGATTAACTCCTATTTTAGCTGAATTAAAAGTGTGCTCCTTACTCAACATTTTAAGCTCCAATTTACCTAAAAATATTTGCGAATCTTTTGCACTGAAGGTACATATAAAAATCTTTTTTCTTCCTAGATTCAGTTTTGCTCTCTCACTTATTTGAGGATCTAGCCAGTACATCTGCACTGAAAATGTACAGTGGGAAAAGCAAAACCAAAATCTCACTCATACAATATAAATGACTTTTATATATGAAGAAGTAATTATGTAGTGTCATAAGAAAAACAATAATAATTTCCCAATACTTCTTCAAAGTGACATGGGAAGCATCAGACAGTCTGAATCTGTTCTGAAAAAATGCAGGAGGTGTTAATGAAGATTAAAACTGGATTAGTGGACATACCAATGCAATCATGTCAAACAAAAGCAACAGATATGCCAGATCATAACTACAAACCCTGTTTTGTGGCTTGTTCTCTCGTGTGGAAGCAAAAATAACCTTATTCTCCAGTCCCTTTTCAGTCATTTTTATGAATGTTGCATTTTGTTCTTTTTCCCCGCTGTACAAGCCAGGTGTTCCTTTTTCCTGCAAAACAACAATACATCATTTAAGTGAAGTTCATTTTTTGAAGCTCGGCGAGTTGAGGCTTTCTCCATTTCCCTGGCCGTATCCAATCAGCTACTGGAGGCATTGGCATGTGTCATAAATTTTGCTGTGAATGTGGGCCAGCTGAAACATATACCAATTCAGAGATCACATCTCCTCAGCATCCCACTAGGCAGGAAAGGAAATGAAATGTTTTTGCTGTGTTCTGCTGAAGCAAGAGAACGGAGCAGGAGCCGGAAAAAAAAAAAAAAAAAAATCTGAATTTTTAGCAGGAAAGGAAACCTCTTTCAAAAGAAAACCTTGAGAAATATTAACCCCCAGATCACTGCCTGCATTTTTCTCCAGGAGTCTTTCCTTGAGCAGTCTCTGAGCCCAGCCCTGCCTCCTGCTTGCAGTGGTTGACCTTTCTGTTGTCCCAGCAGTGAAAGGCTTGTTTTACCAGCAGTGTCTGGAGATCAGGTTGATAATGAGAGAAGGCCATAAGTAAATGAGTGCTGTGATGAGTAAGCTTACTCTCCTATTCACATAGAAGCACAGCCTCATGTACATCCCAGACTCACTCCTCCTGTCTGCTCCGTGGGGTTCTAGAGCTGCTTGTCATGTTCATGGAATGATTTTATCCCTTTTTACATTTGAAGAATTAGTAATTTTCTCAGTGGTTGTGCAGGCTGTCAAGGTCACAAGACTTTATCCATGTACTTTGATGCTATGGCAGGCTGAATGTCATATTGCTGAATTTTAAAAAAAGTAATCCACAGAGGAAAAAGAAGTGCTTTCTCTCACAGGAGGTCTGGCTTTGTTGATTCTGCCCTTTTCCTGCTCTAGGATGGCTACATGGCATGCCCAGCCTTGAGGGTGGAAATTCACACCTGGGGAAGTAGGATATGTATCAAATTTGGGCTTTTGGTCCTTCAGTGGAAGTCCTGTCCTATTTGACCTGGGACTATGGGCTGTGATTCCTGGTTTCTCTATTATTCCATCTTTTCTTGACATCTCTCACTCCTTCTTGAGAAGCAGAGGTCAGGGCAAAGACACTTATATAAATGAGAATTCCTTCTTGTTCTTGGGGATTAAATGTTCTCCCAAGACCCTATGGTCTCTGCTATGGGGGAATGAGCAGTCTGAACCCTGAATGGTCTGAGCAAATAAAGGCACTATTAAATTCCTTAAAATCACTGAGATACAGGGGAGTCTGTTCCTTATGTATTTATGTCAAGGAAATTCCATGACTGCAATGAACTTAATTACATGCTCTCATGTAGTATGTAGCAAAAGGGCAGGGAAGCAGAAGGGAACAGAGCTTAAAAGGATTTAGCTATGCTTGGTCACTCTCTGGATTATTTACTTTTGTTTGCTTCAGGCTTTTTCTTCTAACTGTGCATCAAGGCTATGTATTGACTTTGCTGAATTATTGAAGGGAGTTGCAAATGATGCATGAAATGAAAAATCCTTCTTCACCCTCTGCACAAACTGCCAACAGGCAATTCTGTGCAATCACTGCTGAGCTGCACCATGATATCAGGTGTACCTAGATATCCACAAGAATTGTTGGAATTAATGATAATGGGAATTTCTCTTCTTAATATTTCCTTTAGTCCTCTCAACTCAAGTTTTAGAAGAAATGTAACATTCTGCCAGGGCACTTGTCATCACTGAGAGCACTTGCACCTACTATCACCTTATGTTTGTATAGCTGGAGCTAGCATTTGGGACCAAGTCAAAGAAAATAGTCATCCTTCTGGTGTACTTGTAGGAATCTATCCCTTCATCTTCTCTCAGATTTATGAGCTCTGCCTGTTAAGGGAATCTCAATTTTGAAACTCTCAATTTGTTCAATTTTGAACATTTCCATATAGCTCCAAAAAGTCACAGCAGATGTTGAATTGAGCAGTACACTCGGATGGCAACCAATTCCGGAATTACAAGTTTGTCAGCAACTATGTGCTTCTTGTTTAAGTGGTGTTAATTTTAGCAAACCATCCCTTACTCAGAGGCCCCCAACCCAAAACACTATGTTTGCTTGATGTAATTTGAAAATCTTCTGAAAATATATGTTATAAGAGTAAGTGATAATGTTAGAGTTTGGAGTTTCATCGTGATTGTGCTGCACAGCTGCTAACACCAACCTCTTTAGAATTTATGTGCTCATCTAGGTTTTTCAGGAAAATTGAATTTGAGGAAGTTGTGTTTATCAACTTCCTGGCTTACTGTCAACAGCATGCTGCTTTCTTTTTAATATGAGGTGCTAATTATGTTTTTCTCAGGCTTCAATATATATGAAACATATTTGGCAGTTGTCAACAGCTTTGCAGGGTATGATAACGCCATCACACAAACTTTGAGGTTCTCTGAGCATGGGTTTATGCTTCTGAGTTGTGCATCTTGCAATTATATTTCACACAGTGGGACAAGATCACCTGACCTGTTTTGCAGATGTTTTGGAGAACACAGAAACTGCCAGGGAGTGTAATAGCACTGAACACTGGAAATGCATGTTCTTTGTGAAGAAGGAGCACAACAGAGCTGGTCTTTAGTGAAAATCTCACAACATTAACAGGGCTTGAATCAAATTAAGCAGGAGTGCACCTGTTAAATTCTTTCCTCATTCTGAAACTGAGATCTAGGCAAGAGTAGGCCATTCGGAAGTGGGGGAGCTATTCCTTTTTTTCCAAGAACATGCAATGGTCTGTGTGCTGCCAATCCCCACACCACAAAAAATAACACTTGGTCTCCAGTAGAAGGAGTTCACAGAAAACTTTCTAAAAGGAATCTGAGCTCCAGACCCTCCTCTCCCCTGAACTTCCCCTGGGCACAATGGAGGAGGAGTGTGATCCCAGAATCCCTCTTCCTTCTGCCACAACTCTGGCAGTGATGGTTGAGTGGATCCTGCCAGGAGATCCTCTCAGATGTGAGCTGCTGAAGTAACTCTTGGAGGTTTTTAATTAGGGATTGTTAAAGAAATATTTAGTCTCTTTGGTTCCTACAAGAGAAGAAAGCAATTACAGGATGGAAAGCAAGGAATTGATAAAGGCTTGATGTGGTTTGGGTATCAGAAGCGTGGAGGCAACTTTTTTCCACAGGCCATCACATTAGGGTGAGAATGGCATTAGTGCAGGACAATCCTGCCCTTTCCTTTGATGCTGACAGTCTCAATAGTTGTGTTTAGAAGCTAAATAACCTGTGCACTGCTGTGCATGAGAAAGGATGATGAGGTATTGATTGCATTTGAGTCAGGGAGAGGAGAGTGAAAGGGATCACTCTACTTATATTGTCTGTTTGCCACCACAGATGGAGCAAGATGTGGGAAGGGTGGGAAAGCTTTGTTTTGATCAGAGGAGGTAATTTCACTGAAGCCTCCATAGCCTTTGCAAACATGCCACTGATGTCAAAACGAGGATGGGAGAAAGGTGATGTGGGAAGATATATTTTTAAATTATTAAGTCTATTTGGGGTTAAAAGATTGTTAGATTTTCTTTAACTTTGGTTATCCTTTATATTCTTAGAAATCAAATCTTCTTCCAATTACATTGCACTTAAGCCTCATGCTCTTAAACAAAACTTCCTCTCAGCTTATTTTTAGAAAATCTTGAAATAGGAGAGGCTTTTAACATTTTTGTAAGGGAAATCAAAATTTTAATAATCGCTTTTACAAAGTAGGTTTTACACCTTCCATTCTGATATAGCTATAATCCTTTTCCCTATCATAATTAAAAGGCACTTCTTTGACATTTCTGCCTCTTCTTTTTCCTTTAAATATTACTTTAGAAGAAGTAATGAAACTTGCACTTTTCCTCCTGCTCCTGCTGTGCCACCACCCCTGTTAAAAAACTGGTGTGTTTGTCTTCAGCACGGCTGCTTCGTGACTGTTCCCTTCCAAAAGTCGTGCTGCTGCTTGCATCCTGCTGGCAAAGGCAGCTCCAGGTCCTGTGTGTGATGAGGAGAGATCATTTACAAAGCTCCCCTCCTTTTGAGCAGCATCTTTCTCTGATCACTGATCTGCTCATGCTTGCACGTGTCAGTTGCCCTCCTGAGGATTCACAGGAGTGCAACACCCCTGGGGACTCCTAAAATGCTAGCCAGGCAACAAGGAGAACATCTTTTTCCTTCCCCCAGGAGCCACTAAGCACGCACAGGCAGAGGAAATGAACACATATTTCTTCGGACTGCAAGGAAAGAAAGAGAATTCAGGTCCCCAAAGAGAATCTGGGATATGAAATCGTGTCCTTTCTCCCTACCCAAATGAAAGCAAATTGACTTCTCTAGTCAATTTGATTTAGGTCAGCATGCCAAGCACTAAAGGTGTTGCTGAGCCCTTAAGAGGGATAGATTCCTCAGAAATGAAGATATGTCCACAGTAAATGTCCCTGCTGTTATCCCACTGGCTCATCCGTCATGATTTTAACCATTACATCACCTACTGCAATTTCCATTGCTTCTCTTCTTGTGAGCACAGTAGCTGATACTTGTCCTCATGCTTTCTTTAGAAGTACATTTATTGTTTGTTCAGATGAATATTTCCTATTTTTGAATCAGGAAAAGTCTCTCTCAACCTTTCCTCCATTGCTCTGTCTGCACAGTTGCTCCTGGTGTCCCAAAACCGGCCCTGAGTCCAGGCACAGTCCAGGCACTCTGCATTTGGCTGGTGCCAGCTCTCCAGCTGTGCAGGTGGATGACATGAGGTCCCTGGCTGCTCTGGGCACAGCTGCAATAACCTTCCTGCTGGCACTTTTGTGTCCTTGCTGGTACCTTGCCATGGGAGAAATGGGAAATTTGCTCTCAAGGGCACTATATAAGAGTCAAAAGATATGAGAGGCCATGGGAAACCACTTGCTCAGTGTATATTTCAACTCACAGAATACCTGGAACACCTCTCTTCTGCAGGGAAAGACATTTTGTTAGTGAAAATACACACCTTCATCCATGAAGCCTTGAAAACAGCATGTTGAAGGTAGTTTGCTGCTAGTGGTACATTTAAAAA
This sequence comes from Aegithalos caudatus, assembly GCA_013389925.1. Lineage (NCBI taxonomy): Eukaryota > Metazoa > Chordata > Aves > Passeriformes > Aegithalidae > Aegithalos > Aegithalos caudatus. The sequence goes on along the minus strand of WEIU01007074.1, from coordinate 171,707 downwards.
ACTTAAACCATCCCTGCAAGGTAGGAAAGTCTCCAGGATAGCATGAGGAAGGGAATTGGGGTTCAGCCAGCAGAAGTTTGGGGAATCCTCCACAGAGACATCAGAAGTCACTGACAAGCATCCCAGGTTCTTTCTGCATGCTTAACTGTGAGCACAGAAATACCAGAGCAAAGCAAGGAGAGGCCAGCCCAAGCCTCAAACCCAAAGTGAAGGAGAAACCCAGTTTGTGGTGACCCTCACAGCCCAATCTGATGTTTTTCTCAGTTTAAAATTTGCTTGTGTGATCTTTCTGTGCAGAAAAATTTGGCACAGCTACATTCAGCCCCTGCCAAAATGTGTGCCTTGTTCATCGTTTTGTTTTTCTCAACATAATCACCATAATTTAATTTTACACAATTTAAAAAATAAATCAAACCAAAACACAGACTTTGAATACTCTGATTTTTTTTTCCAGTGAATCAACATTCTACTGTAAAACACCAATATTCCACTTTTACTGTATTTATACACTTGAAATCACTTGCAAATACTTTCTGTAAAATTAATTTAATCTAATTTTTTGGAAAATTGTTAATTCATTTTAGTTAATTCAGTCCTCTTCATAGTTTGATCTTTCCCCTTCATCTATATGTTTCTTATAGACTCTGCATCCAATTTCACAATTGCTTCAAAGCTATGACTCACATTTATGTCATAAGATAGAGAATGGAAAGAAACTCGTGAGCTTCATTTACTTTGACTCAAGATCTGTTTCGGATTCTCAGTGTCAAAAGTACAGCAGAACTTGCCATTTGTGTTCAAGACATGACAAATATTAATAAACCAGATAAAGGGGATCACACTGGAAAATGTGAATTTAAAAAAAAAAAAAAAAATCAAAATGAAAAGCTGAAACTCAGTCCATGAAAATGAAAGGAAAGAATCCTGAATTTTTAATCAGAATTGTAGTTGGTCTGCATATTTGAATGTATTTGTCATGTCTTATATACACAAAGAACAAGCTTAAATCAGGTGATTTTTATTATTTTTTTTTCTGATTAAGGCAAGAAACAAACAAAAAAGAAGACATAAAGAGCTCATTTTTTTCTTTATTACTGTGTAGTTTTTGACTTTGATGGAGTGACTTCAAAGACAACACTTTTTCCAGCATGAGAGTAACATCAGACTCAAATTCTTTACGTACAAAAGCACTCTGGTTGAGTCAGAAAAACATTTCCCATCTTGAACTTTTTACTTTGTAAAAGGAAACCTCAAGTCTTGTCTCCTAAAACTCATCATGAATATCAATATTTTTAAGTTACAATAAAGAAAACTCCATTTGTGCAAAATCTAATAGAGGTCAAAGGATGGAAATTCTTCAGGAAGGTTAAAGTGAGAAAACCAATCAGAAAATTGTAGAAAATCCTCTTTCAAATGAAAAATTAAGATTTCTGTCTCAGATTTAGGGGTGGTTTGTGGGTTTTTCAAAAGAATCTCTGAGGGAAAAAACTGCCTCATTCCCAGTGGTTGGGCTCTGGACTGAGCATTACCCAGCTGCTCCCAGAAGTCCTGGCTGCATAAATTTTGCTTTGGAGTCAAATCACTCAGTCACACAATTTGCTACTCTTCAGATTAAAATGGTTCCACTGAGATGCCCATCTTCTTTTCTGAGAAGTCATTTGGTTTCCTTTCACAAGCATAGTATTGAGGTTTTGCAGTGGTGATTGTCATGGGATTTTCTGCAAGGTTTTTGATTAGGAAAGACAAACTGCATCAGTTTTGACATAAGTCTGCTCACTGCTTAAAATAACTTACTATGAAAACTTTAACTTATATTTAGAAATAGAGACAAAAGTGGTATGACACCATAATTTTAACTAGAGTTTCTATCATCTGTAGATTTAAAGAGTGATAAATGTTCTTAAATGTGATTTCCTATTTTGAAGAGAACACTTCCTACAAATTTCTCTTTGTTCAGTCAGTAATTGAAGCAAAAGAGATGGTTTCAGCATTGAGATAGTTTATTAACTACACATTTAATCCTGTGGTTTGAAGATCAGGTGATCTCCAAAAAAGCATAAATTGTGATTCTGTATCTGGGCATTGAAGGGAGAGGGGAGGGAGAGAGTAAGCTTTGGCTAATTCTGCTAGAATAACTCTGTAACACAGTAACTCAAGTGAGATATTTTCATCAAGAATGGACCACCTTAGTATTCAGGCTCCAAATTCATATTTGATGCTCTTTGAAGTAAATAATAGAAATTTCCTGTTGGGCTCAGTATGTCACTTGTTTTTTTGGTTTTGCTTGGGAGGGAGGAGGCAGACTCTGAACAAGTAGAATAAGGAGGAAAATATATATCAAGCGCCTGATAAATGTCTCTTTTTTGCACAAAGTTCTAGAAAGAGGCCAACTTGCAAGCAGGGAGGTGGTAAATTATTTATGGCACTTTGTTTCTGCAGATGCAAAACAGAGATGAATTCTTGTATAAAGGCTGAACGTGGATTATGGGACAGCAGACAGTTAGAAAAATCAGTTCATGGGACATACAGACTCTGGCAGAAAGAGATTCCAATCTGATCCATCCAATTTTGACTTCAGCCTGGGTCTGTCAGACCTGGTGCAGAATCTGAAGATTCAGAAGGATGTATAGCACTTGTTCACTGAGGAAGATTGGCACTTGAATGTGGTGGCAGCTCTTTATAAATTGCAGTGGTGGGTGGCAGAGCACTCCATAGGAAAATTAAGAGTTTTTATTTTTAGGATGGTGGAATAGCAGTGTGTGAAGAGACAAATCACGAAGCAAACAGAAGTGGGCTGGAAGAATACAGAAGATAAACAAGCTAGGCAGGACAAGTGGATAAAATTAGAGAACTAGAGCAGCATTTCTGACTCAGGTGTGAATCCAAAAGTGTGTGATTCTAACTGGTGTTTGTCTATCCAGAACAACTAAGAAAGATTAAATAGATTTGCTAAAGAAAGAAAAATCAAACTTCTGTCACTGGAAACCCTTTAAATCTCAGTATGTTTGGGTTTCTGAAGCTTTCTGGCAGGCAGAGCATGACTGGGACTTAAGGCTGCCAACTCCACATCTGAACCTTATCAGCATTTCCTCATTGGAGTCTGAGAAATGGCCAGACTTGGGGAGGTGATGGGAGAGGCTGGGTCCCTGGGCATCAAGGCAGCTTTGTATGGGAAACCCCACCCCAAAGAAGCAGTTTTCTATAGGAAGAAAGCTGCCCCCACAACAAGGTTTTGTGCCTAGATGCAGCCAGCCGTGTCCCAGCGTGGTTATTTTCCCATCTCCTTGTATTTAGTGGGCATGGCAAAGTACAAAGATGCCAAAATAATGTACAGGTGAGTCAGAAACAAAGAACAAAAAAAGGACTCAAATACCTCCCGGACAACAAGATGTGTCCATTTATCACAAGCATGGCATCAACCAGGCCTCCCTTTCACCCCAGAAGAGTGGCTGTCCTACATTTCTCCCTGATACAGCTCTCTGGTGTCACCTTGGTTTGTCAGGAGCACTCAGCCCCGTGGGAGATTTCCCATGTCTGTGCTCAGGGTAGGAGCTGCAGTCCTCAGTCTTGTGTAAAGATTACTATAATTGTGGTGTCTTTGGGCTGTAAGAGGATCATTACCTCCCCAGTGATCTTAAATGTTTATTGTTCTCATTTCCATTGATTTCCTAAACACAGGTTGTCCTGGAACTGGAGCATATTGTGTCTCTGAGGAGCTGGATACACAGTTTTTCCTTCTGTCACCAGGCAAAAGGAAATGCTTGGGCAATTAGAACTGCTGGAGGAAAGGTGACTATGATGCTTTCTTGTTTTGTGAAGGCATTCCTTTTTAATTCTGTCAAAACAGCTTGAATAAGAATGGTGGGAATTTTCCCTGCATTTCTCACAGATGCAAGGTATCCTCTGCACTGCTGATTCCTCATAGCTCTGTAACTTTCTCATTACTTCTTACCAGAGCTCTTGCCAGATGTGTAAATCAAAAGTGTATTAGGCAGCTTGTAAATGCTCTGGGACTTTCTGCGTTTTTCATGCTTTTTTCTTATCTTCTTTCTTTCATTGCACCTTTCTAAATGCAGCTCACTGATACGTGGTTGTAAATGGCTTTTGTCTTTTATAGAAGACATTATGATTCCATGGGAAAAAAAATTTAAAGGATGATTTTATCCATCTTTCAAAGACAGGGAAAAACACAAGAAACACATAAAAGCATGGAAGTTAGCAGCTTGGGAATGGGTGAAGCAGGAAGTTCCAGTCTGAGCTCTTTTGGCTTTGAGGAAAGGTCATTTGGAAAGGATTCCTTAATAGAAAAAACAGTTAGACAGATATGTATGTTTTCCAGTTCAGGTATTTATATGAGATTTTACTCAAAAACCCTGATGTGCATCTGCTCTCCTCTCCCCCTTAACACTTTCTGATCTTCTGCCTGTGGAAATTGCTGGATTTCATTTGCCCCATGAAGAGGAATCTTTGCCTTCCCTAGCAAATTAACATCGGTTTGTGAAGAGAATAATTTCTGGCTTTTGTTTGATGACATGATATTAAACCTCAATGGAAAGTGTTGGCCAGCCAACCTCCTTATTTCCTTGGACTGGTCTTGCCTATAAAGTAAGGAAGGTGTCTTCAGAAGACATCATCTTGCCTAATATGTTGGGGGAAATGGGAATTTGGATGAACCTTCCCAGCTTGTCATGGTATCAGAAAAGACAAGCTGAATAAGTCTTTGGCAGGTTTTACATTCTAAGTAAAGCAAATGAACACATAGAAAGGTTAGAGGTTTGGAAATAAAACCTTGTACAATAATACTATAATTTATTCCCTGAAATGGTTGGTATGGTTTTCATTTAAGGGTATTTACTAGTTTAAACCTCCTGAAGAGGGGAAATACCTTTGAAATCAGTGTTTTAATTTTCTGTGCTTTTTACTGAGTGCTTTTTATTTAATAAACTACATTTGCAACAACATTAGTGAGTTTAACTTGTAAGCCTAAACACTTGCTTTAGTCAGACAAATAAACTAACCTTCAACCAGACATAGCCTATTATGTCTGAGAGGATTTTCTCCTGTTAATTGAAAATGAACTGGAACTAAGCTAAATTGCTTGAATGTTTAATCTTTCCTTGCTACACTGGGGTTACTAGCAGGTGCAAGCACAGACACATTTCTAAACAGAAATAACAAGCTATTTAGTGTTTCAGCTCTGGTAAGTGCTGAGAAGGGTGGTGACCTGTAATACCAGTAAGAGTATGAGCATTTCCAAGTCTCTGCTAAAAAAAAAGGTTTCTCAAAGCTTACATTTGTTTGTGGCTGAGGGAAATGTTAAAGAAACATCTTGTAAGAAAGCTGATTTCCTTCGTCATTAATGTAGAGAGAATTTAATCTTCAGAAAATTGAACTAGTTTGCAAGCAGGAAAACAGAGAGGTTATTTTAAGGATCAAGCAGCAGGATAGACTGGATCCCCTGTCCTGAGGGAAAATTGCAGTAGTTGTAGCTGCCTGTGGCATGAAGCCCTTGCTAATCCTCTAGGCATGTGCTCCCTGCATCATCAGGGATGTGCAGCATGTTCAGGCTGGTCCTGCAGGTAATTTATGTGGGGGCAATTCCTGTAGGAGACTGAAAGGGGGAATTGCCCTGCATCCCCAAGGAACCTCTCAGCACAGAGAAGGCAAGAGAGGTCATTCAGAAGAGAAAAGGTGTGTCTGGCAGAGATGGGTGGTGATTAGGCCCCTGCTCTCTGAAGCAGAGAGGTTGGGAGCTGTGTCCTGCAGAGGCTGCTGGCCAGTAAGGAGGACAGCTGGGAAGGAGCAGATATCTCCATCTCAGTGAGGAAGGATATAAATGTCCACTGGACACATTAACTAAAATCAACACTGCACTTAGAGAAGAGCCAGCAGCTTTCTAAACATTCTCTAAAAAACACCCCAAACACACCTCTTAGTCTCCTCATTATCTTCACTGACAGGCAGTTCCTCCTGTCTTGCAGCACCTCTCAGCCCCTTTTTAATGTTCCCTTTCCTATCCTTTAGGTACAGGTGCTGTTTTGCTCCACTGCCACAATTAAAATTACCAAGATAGAGGCAGTACAAAGGTGCTCTTTGCTCTCTTGCCCCTCAAAGCATGAACATCAAGAGCTGGATCCCCAGCCCACTGACATCAATGGGAGCCCTTCCATTCACTTCATGAAGTCTGTGCCAGGCCAAGGAGGAACACAGATGAGGGAAGGCAATTTGGCTGTCACATTTTCCTTTTATCAAAGCTTTACACAGACAAACTCTTTTTCATGTAACTTCTGCTGCTGAGTTGGAGATTTTTGTCCCTGTGAAGTGAATCTCCAGTAATAACTGCAGAGGTTTTCATGTGATTCTAGGATGGGTCTGAGAATTGGGCAAAGAACTAGAGTTACATGGAATGTCTGAGCTAATGGATGTTTTTATTACTTTTTTCTTCATTTGGAGAACTGGAGGGAGAGGAGTAAAACCAGTTTGGAGAACAGCAAGTGGAAAATGAAGGCAGTGTTAGCCTGGTGATGGAGGTCCAAGCAGCATCCCTGTGGCCTGGCACACAGCAATGGGGCTGGAGTGGTGGCAGGAGGCAGAGGGCTGAGGGATGGCATTGAGGTGGCAGCTGAAGCACCAGTGTCCCTGTGGAGACACAGCACAGGGAAATCAGCATCATTTTGGGGGCCTGGATGGGACAGGAGAGAGGATCCAGCTTTCATTCCAGTCTAGGATGGGATGTGTAGAAATGGCTGCATTCATCACCTGACCTGACTGCCTCATTCCTGGCCTTCCTGTGATGTGAGGAAGGAAGAGATCATCCTGGCAGAAAAAGAACTTAGCAGGGCTAGAGACTGGGTAAGGGCATAGATACTGTCTTCTCAACTCTCTTCTAGAGTTTTCACTTAGATGTAATATTTTAAAAAAAGACCATGAATTTCTCTTTAAATATCAAACAATCTTTCAAGATAATGGATGGGTACTTTCTTCATTGGAACAGGAGCCAAAACATCATTCTAAAGGGAGTGACTCTTGAGCTATCAGCTTTCTAAGGGGGAAATGTACTGAGTGACAGGTAAGATAAAGGATAATGATTTGTCTCCTTCCTTTAGCTGGATGTCAGCATGGCAATGGTTGGAAATTCAGCTGAAAGGCTCACATTAAATAAACTTTCTGACTTCTTCCAGTAGCACCTCAGATATCTTAATATTTGGAGTGTCATCCAGAAGTCAGCTTTATTTTGACAAGGCCACATCCCTGGGATGCTTGGGACCATGGTCAGCCTGCAAGAGCTTAATGCATTGTCAGAGGTGTGTGAGCAAGGCTCGTGAGTGATGGTCAGAGAGCCATCTCCTCCCTAGGATGACCTCCAGAGTCAGGGGAATTGAGAAAGAAGTCCATGCCCACTTCCTACACACCAGCCTGGCCAAAAGCCAGTGATGGAAGTGGAGGTTGTTTTCTTTTTTATGGATGTACAGTCACGATTCCAGTCACAAAATAAATGTGAGGGGTTTTTTTACTGAGTATGCCTGACAACAAAACCATGTTATTTAACTCCATATTTAACTCCTTCGGGTTATTGTCTCAGTGGAGGTGAGAGCTAATTTACATCACTGAGATGTCCACTGATTTTATCAAAATTCAGAAAATTTCTTTGAAAAATTCTAGAGTCTAAGAGAAAAACAAAAATAAGAAATATAAAGTTTATTTAGACAGAAATTATTAAACTGTATTTAGCCCTTTTTAGCTTAACTTGTAAAATTACAACTTGCCATAGGTTTACTGTAAATTGCATGTTCTGCCTGTCAAAAATCTTGGAAACTGATCGCCTAAATGTTGTATTCTGAGCCCTGCTGCCCATTGGATAGCAGGGAGTGATAGCAGCCCAGAGGCTGTGGAACAGGGCACAGCCTGGGGCTGCAGCAACAAGTTCTGTGCTCTATTGCCCCCAAATCCCATGACACTCTGAATGTGTCCACATGGCTATTCAAGTACACCAGAAGCTAATGGAAAGCTATTATTATGCTCTCTCTCACATTTTCCATGCCAATAATGGTTGCTTCTTGGTCAAGTTATTGTTGGCAGAGCTCCCTTTTTTTTAACCCTTAGACTGGAAAACAATAGCAGAGCTTGATGGCACCTAAAATTTTAAAGCTAATCTTTTTTTCCTGGAAAAAAAAGTCAGCATGTTGTCAAATCCAGTATTTGCAAGTGCTTTTTGTTGTTGTTGTTGTTGTTGTTATTGTTGTAATACCTGAACTATTTTAACTCATAGTGCAATTCATAATTACATCACCTTCCATTGCTGATAGGCTGAATAGAATGAACCCTCAGTTTGGCATACAGGTTGTCAATAAACAAAATATCTATTTAGCAAACCATCAGAATTTGTGGATGAGAGGAAGCAGATGTATCATTAAGCACTAAATGGGAATATCATTTACAGTGGATGTCATGTTTCATTTTGATAAACTGCAAAAAAACCCTTGTGAATGATACAGCCCTGTGTATCCACTGCTAAAAGAAGTATTTTGAAAGGTAACATTATGATACTCTGCTGGGCTGGCAAACCTAAGATTTATTAGAGAATATGATGTATGGCCCAAGCATTACCATAAAAGATAATGAAATGTGATCTGATATATGAGCTGGTATCCCATATAAAACGCTCAGAGGAAAGAAGCTATAACAAATACAATCTTCACTTTGAAGGAAAGGCACACATGGAGTGCAGGGGTTTGACTGGGACCATCCAATGGTCATTAGCTGTTTGTGGACTTTGGGATGCTGTAGCCCAACCTTTCTTCATAAACACTGACTGTCCTTGTAGCTGAAGAACATGGTTACTGTCATTTTCCATAGTCTGTAATGATCAAATACATATTAAATAAGAAGAGACAGAGAGACATTCTTGAAATGGTTCTGTTGTTGGAAAAAACATCCTTCTATTTACCTGTCATAGTCCTGTCACTGTGTCTTGAGTGACAATTTACTGCTTTTAATGCATGCATCTCTTTCACCTTTCCCTCATTTTGAACATTTTACTTCCTTTCTCCTTTCCCTCCTTCCAATTTAATCTCATTTCTGATGCCAGTCTGCATAGGATGCTCATCTTCTAAATCACAAGTTAGTTGAAAGGAAATACTTGGAAATGGCATGCTTCATGGGGCTGTTCTAACTCCTTTTTCTGCAGTCAGTTTTGTTAAGATTCTTTGCTTCTGATTTCCCCAAAATATTTCTTAACAACTATATTTTTCTTTCTCTTTCTGGAATCCCTGTCTAGGTATTATAACCTATTATGCCTTTTCTTTGGGTATTTACACTGTTCCCCTTATTATCCATCTGAAATATGTAATATGTATGAAGCAATGCAAATCATACTACATTACCATCATAATCAATAGTAAAGCTCCTTCTGCAGTGGCTGATGATCTGCTGCTAGAAAGGCACAAAAAGACACCACTAAAGTGTGGTACAGGGATGGATTATGGCTTGCCAGAGTAATTTTGTGTGAATTGTCTTTCCCATTTGCTACTCCATAGAAATAGGGTGAATACAGGCAAGAGCGCTGATGCACTTCTGAAACATTAGAATGGTACTCATTATTAAGACCAGAGCAAATATTTATGATTTGTCATTGCAACTCTGGAAAAAACAAGGATTTATAACAGTAGTACCAAGTAACAAGTTTTTACTTTATGGAAGAGGCCATACTCTCCAGCTGCTGAAATGTAGCAGTGCAGTGTCAGAAAGCCAAGTGGCAGGCATGGAAGCAGGAGACCACCTCTTCTCATGTATATTATGTGATCAGGGGGGATTCCAGGAGGAAAACAAGGGCATTGAAACCAGGCACTTTTGCCCACCAGAGCTGGATTTTTTTTATGGAAGGCTCTTAGGAGAGTGAGAGGAAGTGGCAGCTGTATGTACATCTGTGTGATACGGCAGGTTTCCAGATAGGTCACAACATCTTCCCAACAGGAAATCAGGTTTGAGGAGAAAAGGCCCTGGTCAGTGAAAACAAGTGTACCAACAAGAACTTCCTGGGGTGGTGAGTGTTATCTGAAGCTGTTGGGTTTCCCCAACCTGCCTGTGGAGCTGAGAGAGCTGGACTTGCTGTGCTGATGCTCCTAGCACGCAGAAGAGGCTGAGCAGAGGAGTGGGTGCTGGCTCAGTGCTGCCCAGAATTTCAAGGCAGCCACAGCCCCTGACTGGCAGCACCTCTGCATGAAAACAGAAAACACTGATTTTTATTTTTTTTAATGTCTAATGGCCCTAGCTGATAAAAACTGCTGCTAGAGTGACACAGAAGATGGTGGTGAGGACAAGCATGATTGTTATGGATAGTTCGTATATGCAGAATGAGAGATGTGGCTCACTTTTATTCATTATGCCAAAAACTACTGAGTCCAGTCTGTGAGCCAACCTCCTTCATGCTCTCAATCCCCTTTGAAGCTCACAGCACAATTAATGATAAATTAACAGCTATCAAATTAATTTCATGAAGGCAATCTGAGATCAGTACCAGTACAGTGCAAGTGTTAAACAGTTAAACTGCACGTGGCTAATTGTGCTCAGAAATGGGGTGGTTTTTTTCTGCTAACATTTATAAATGGTTAAGCCTTTATTTTCATAGTTTATGATGTCAGATGAATCCCTTGGGAAAGTATTTTCCTTCCAAATGGTGTCTCTAATTCTGTGCTGAGTGTAATTTACCAACAATTGCAGTGCTTTAAAGCATACAGTAGGCTCCCTTATTTCTGTATCAAGCAACTTGACATTTAAGATAATTTGTTAACTGTAGGAAAAATATATAAACAATGTAATTTTCTTGTAAACAGTTGCCATGTGCAACACACAGTATAATTGACAACCTCTGTCGAAAGCATGAACAATGAGAGAGACTTGTGAATGTGGGTGTACGAAATGAAAAGCACTACCTTAGGCTGCATCTGCACTGGGTGTGCTCAGCTGGAAATGTAAAACAAGCTACAAAGCCTGCTGCTGGAAAAGGTGTTTTTTAGAGAGGAAAAAAGTCCCACATTTTTCCTAAAGGCTTGTTCACCCTCCTTCTGCCAGGATGTGGCAGAAGCTGTGAGCCTGTTGGGCACACATCCCTGTCAGGTGGTGGTGGCAGCAGTGCTGGGATTCTACAGTACAGCTATTTGGACTCAGACCTCTGTTTCCATAGGAAATATTGGTGCAAAATAACCATTTCTGAATATCAAAATTATTCCCTGTGCACTACAGCTGGTCAGTGCCAGAGCTCTGCCAGTTTCACGGTGATGGAGGGCAGCAGAGCTTGGGTCTTTCTTCCCAGGACATCAGCATGGAGGACCCTTAGTTAAGCTCTCAGCAGCTCAGTCTGTTTTTTGTGTGCATCTGTGCTGTTGGAGGAGAAAGAAGCCCCTTGTTTCTGGTGACCAAATGTTTAAGGATACAACCCTATGCTTAGTGAAGCTGCATGGTGAGACCTGTACTGCATGGTACACCGACTCACAAAAACTTTGGTCAAAGAGAAAATATGCAATCACTAAAAGCAACACGTTCAAAGAATTTGCCTAGAGATGTAAAGTGATAGGATTCTTCCCTAGCAAGAGTTTAGAGGATAAATCACAATTTTAAAGAATTGCTGAATGTTTCACAAGCTGCATCACTACAGCACATATTCATTAACTCACTGCAATCATTAGTACTCTGTGGGCTCTGCTTCCTGGCTAAGCTGCTGAGAGAGGAGAGAGAGGATTTATTCCTGGAGGCACATTGTTCTGAGCACATCCTTCATCTGGCCAGTGAAAAGATTCATTTTCGTCTCCTATTCACTTTGCTTTCTTGCAGGACTGCCTTTTGTGGAGCACCTCTCTGTGCAGGCCGAGGCCTCTCCATGGCGATAACTGGGCTGCCAAGAGCCTTCCCCATTCACGTGCCCTCCCTCATTATAGCAGCTCCCCTTTGTGGGTGCTTTTGTCCTCTTTGCTTCTGTTTCTCTGCACTCAAAATCAAATGCTCTGTTTCTCCTGATTCCTGGTGATGGAAACATGCCTTTCAGAAAAGATCTGTATCTCTGGTTCCACAAGTTATCTGCTTCCATACCACGGTCCTCATTCCAAGTTTATATTGTGAATCCTGCCTCTATTCAAATCATGCTTACAGTAAATTTAGAGGTACGTGAAACGTTTGCAAGCACCTTATCTTTATTTTAAAAGAAAATAAAATTTTATTCCCTCCTCAAACACGGTCTTTTAGGGGAATGAGATTTTATGTACTCTCCTTGTGCATAGTAACAGTGTTGCTAGGGGGCCAGTATTTCTGCAGAACCTCCTTCAGCTGAGGTTTCATCTTCACATTTGTCAATGTGTTTAGTGAGAATAAAGCAGAGCATTAGAAAAAAAATAAAACCACCACACCCCCATTATTTTAAGCTTTCTACAGATTCAAGGGCAGTAGTAAAAAGGCTTTTGTTTTGCTCACACTTAGACATGGTGCACACCAGCTTTGTGATGAAGTAAACAAAATCAGACTACTATTTTGTCTTAAAAATATCCACAAATTATGTTTTTGTCTTTGTGATCAAGCTTAATAAACGAGTGGAAAATGCTTATCTAGCACAGAGAGCAGTAACGAAATAGGTGGCTTTGAATGATAAAAGTTGGCGGTGTTTGGATTTATTTTCCTTCTGTCAGAGTGGAGATTTTGTAGAAATTGGGGAGATTTCTTCACAAGTCACCAAGATACACCGTGTGAGGCCCCATCTAAGCAGTCACCACCACACAGGCTTGAATATGTCCTCGCCTTCAAACACCCAAGGATCTGTGTAGAAACAAACTTTTATGTGTTCAACACACTCTGTCACTACCATCAGGGAGAAACAAGTGATTGCACTGAGCAGTTTTATTTGCAAAGCTAATCAGATTTAGTTTCTTTTTAAACCCACTCATGAATATTATGACTACTCCTTTAAACCATGAAGGTCTGGTCTTCAGGCATGTCAAAGAAGCATGGGAATCAGACACTGGCACTATTTACAGCCAAGAAAGGGAAGGATGGGAAACCTGCATCCTCACATTGGTTCTTGAAGGCAGTGTGATGTTCCTATAGCAGGAGCTTTACCTGTTTAAACTGAAAAACATCTATGTTATTTTCAACAAAATCCTGACTGCACCTCAGCAGATACAATCTAGTTCAACAAAGATAATTTTTGAAACACAACTAGGATTTATTCTTTTGTTTAATTGGTTTAGTAGAAGATAAGATGCTGTTGCTCATAAACACATTGTTGTTTTGTTTTTCTTTAAAAACCCATTAACTTCTATGCAGGTCTTTAAATATTTATAAGATTTAAATAATCTTTTAAAGCATGCTCTGAGAAGACATTGCCTCTTTTATTTAAATAGTTCTTATTTCTCTGGAAAGGGAATTGTTTAAGTACTCAGCCAACAAATTCTCCAGTTTAATCACAATGCTTTTATACTCAAATGTCTATTTTGTGTAAGCAAAGAGGAATACAAGAGAAAAAGTTGTTATATTTGTGTGTAAACTGACTACTTCCATGATGGGGATATTATGCAGTGGTTCTGGAGCTAACTGTAAATTGAAGATGCTTTTAAATAAACACCTCAGGAACTCATGCCCCTCTAAATAATTATCTTGTAAGGAAAGTTTTGCCACAAAATATTTCTCATCTTCACTTTTTTTCCTTAGAGCCATCTGAAGTGTTCAGGCTGTTTGCAGTACATGTGCTGAAGAGTAAGCAAAATCACCCACGAAAGGAGCCATGAAGCTTGTGGTGAAAGCCAGAACTGGAAGCACTTCCAGAGATGAGCAATATCTCCACTTCCCACAACACCTTTGTGCACAGCTTATGTGCTGCGAGCATGGCCCACAGAAGCAAAGGTATGCATTTCCAATAATTCACATTTTATGGAGACTACCTTATGCCTGACTTCTTGCAGTTGCAGGAGACACTTCACAATATATATTCTTACCAGAGGTCCCTTGCACAGCAAAAATCTGGGAAGGGAGTGAGGGAATGCAGGGATGTAGGGGATGCCCAGCTGTCTGTCTGTCTCAGATGCTTTTATACCTGGGCCTGCTTAGCACAGGTGAATGAACAGTGACTCGTGGGCTGCATTTTTCCTTTAGTTGGCTCCTGGTTGGCTTTATTTGATTTGCTCCTTTGTGACACAGTTTAGGTTTCTTGGTTTGTTTGTGCTAAAAGCAGAAGTGCTACATCTCTGTGGAGTTAAATTAAATGCCAGGCTTAGGATGTCTCTTCAGAACAATTAATCATGCTTTAGAGGTATGGCAAAGGCAGTCTCCAGGCTGGTGCACGCTCAACGCAGTTTTCCTGCACGTTTGGCTCGTGTGGAGCCCCTCAGCTGAAACCAGTATTTCTTGGTGTGAAGCAAATCTGCCTTTTGCAGTTGAGCTCTGTTTCGCCTGCCCACTGTATTGCCCCTGGCAGCCACAGCAATCAGGCACCAGCAGAAATCTCCTCTCTGGGGGGAAAATAATTAACAAGAAGAAGCAGAGCCATCCATGCACATGGCTGCACCCTAAAAAGATGTTCACAAATGTGATTCATGTTCTTAAAACAAAACAGGCACTTTCTAGCAGTAGCCAAAACTAGTGTAAGCACAGGATATTTTCCAGCATTAGCCAAACCCTGTGGTGATAGCAATAAAGGATGCTCCAGTTTTTTAATCAAGAGACAATATTCTTGCTGGCTGATTGAAGTGTTTTTATTGGAAATAGCTTCCAAAAATAACCTGTCTTGTTAGTACTGTAAATTCTGCAGGCTAAAATCCTTTGATTCTCATTAAATTAACTAATTACTGTCTCACTGGATCAATGGATTTAGGAGCACTGACATAATCTTGCTAGGAAAGGAAAGCTGCCAAATTCCACGACTTTGCTTAAACCTATTACCCTGGTATCTGTGCACTGAAAGAAATTTATCACCATGTAATTAATGGTCTTAGTTGGTTGATTGTCATATCAAAAGGAGGCAAAGATTTAAGGTTTAAGCTAAACAAACAAAAAAAGGCACCACAAGAAGTGCATATGCAGTTTGCTTATTTGAGGTGGGTTTTTTTACAAATATGAAAAAACATTTGTGGGGAAAAAACAACCCAGAACCCAGAAAAGGTTCTGTCCATTACTGGCAGGCAGATGCTGTTCAGGGTGGTCAGCAGCAGCCTTGAGCAGGCTGTGGGCAGCAGAGCTGCTGGGGTGTTGGTGCTGTCTGGCACCTGCCAGCTCTGGACAGCAGGGATTTGCACCTTGGCACCTGTCCCAGGGATGCCTCTGCTTGGCACAGCCAGGCCAGTGTCACACTGAGGACCCTGTGCACCAGAACAGGACTTAGGACTCGGGACCTTCAGCCCCACATCTATTGCTTGTGGCACCATTAAAATTCCACTTATATGCTTTTATTGCCTAGCTTTGCAATGGGCTATTTAGGCTCCTGTCCTAAGTGAGAAATAAAAAAAATGGGATTTTATGGTATTAGCGAGCCAATTAATCTCTAAAACAGTTGATCCATAAGGCAGGAGGACTAAATTTTAGAAAGTTAATGGTGCAAATAGGCAAAGCCCTTTCTCAACTGCAAGCACTGCATTCTATCCTACTCCTAGCTTAGCTGTCCAAGTGGGTTTATTATGTTTGCTCAGCTTTAATCTATACATGTTTTAACATACTCTAAGCTGTTTTTAATTTTAAACTAAGAAACCCTGGCAAATCTCTTTCAATATAATTAGAATTTTTCCTTTGGTTTGCTGTTTAGCCATTATTTTCTTATTTCCACTTTATTTTCTGGTAGATAAATCCTCTTATTCATTTGTTTCAATGAAGCTTGAGTAAAGGTCATTTAAATTGATTCACCTTTCTTATCTCCCTTGCGTTTATTCTATAATCCTGCTTTCCATTGTGAAGAGGAGAATAGCTTTCTTTTCTCTGATTGTTTCTGCTAGAAGAAAAATGGTAACCCTTTATTAAATAAATCTGGGAAAGCTGTGCTCCAAATCCATATTATCACTAGCTTGGGGAAACAAATTATTTCTCAAACTTAAAAAAAAGGAAACATGCAGCACTTTTAGCAGTTTGCTGTTAGATGGCCTGAGCTTACTGCCTCGAGCCTCACAAGTGAATGAGGGTAATGCTTTGGTATAATTTGCAAAAGCAAAAAGAAAATCTCAGGCAGCCAAATTCAATTGTGAAGCCCTGTGGAGGGTGCAGAGCACCAGGGACCTCGGTGCTGCTGGGGCACAGAGCCACCCAACCTCTTCCATTAGCCACAGATATTTCCACGTTTAGCAGCACTATCCAGGCTCACCAACTTGTCCCTTAGCACACAGCTCATCCTCTGGAGCTGTATGAGGCTTCAGCTTTGAAGGGAATGTTCCTGTTTTGATCCTACCCTGAAATACATCCCTCTTCAGGGCATAGAGCAAGTTTAGAGACTCTCCAAAAGATAAGATATGAAAATAATAATGAGTGACTACTCAGTTTGCCTTGAAAAATCACCTGAGTGCATACTGATATTTTCTGTTCATAGTCAGTTGACAAGAATGTGTGTAGGCTCCTGCACCATATTCTGACTCTGTTTCAGAGAAATGTTTGTTTATTTTTCCTGATCAGGTGTTTTGTAATGTAGGACAAATCTTATACAAAAAAAATGTGGTATTTTCTAATACTGGAATGTTTAAGGAAGACATACAATCAGGAAAATAAGAACAACCTAAACCAATCTGTTAACAATATGTTCACATATCTAAGGGTGTATTTTCCCCATTTTAAACAACTAAATCAGAATTGCCTTTTATTTTGTTGCCAAGGTTACTGAATTTTGAATAGTCTCTAGAGGGTGGTGGTTTTAACTCGTTGAATAGCATCATTGTTTAATATTAAGAATATTCTGATAAAAGCTATCTGAGCTATGGAAAATCACTTCTTTCCTCAAAAGCACCTAAAATTAAGTTGCTGGTAGGGAGCTGGTACCAGGCTGGTAGGGATGCTCCAGATGCAGTTCAGATCAGCCTGCAATGAGCTGGTCAATGCCAAGGATGGTTCAAGGCCAAGGGCAGATTTGTCAGACACAGCCACTTGTCACAGCCAAGAGCAGGGAAGGTGATGTTCAGAGGAGAAGAAACGATCTTTCAGACTGATATCACAGACAGAATACTGGGAAGTCAGGGAAGTGACAGAAACTGTCTCCAGGACCACAGCAGTGATAGGCATACAATAAAACCTTACCTTGAAATCACTGAAATAAAAGGTGGGGGACCCTGACTGCAGTGCAGAGGCAGCCAACCCCACAAAGCAGAGGAGATAAAAACTGACAATAAAGAGAGGAAAAACACTTAGGACACTTGATCCTCCATCCCAAAATGAGGGAGAGATACCAACATAGGGCAGGGTTCCTCCAGAAGCTGCCAGGTCCTAGGAAGGCAGTGGGAATGAGACCTCTGTTCACACCCTAGTAGCCCCAGACTGCATATAAGGGGCTCACTGCCATTTTTTTTCCTTTTCACTTTCTTCTGTAGCCAGGTGCAGGAAAATGTACTATAGCATTGCATGTTCCTCCTGTTGAGGCACAAGTAGATGGGAATGGGAGGGAATGGCCTTCCTCCTCCCTGCTGGGGGATAGGAATGTCCCCCTTTGTCTCACCTTGTTCTTTGACTCATGTACATGCACAGGCACTTGAATCTAATGAGTCAAACAAATGCTTTGGCAAAACATCTGATAAGAAATTAATATTCAGTTTGTGGTATTGAAATACACTGGTTATGCATTTACTGCCACCCACTTGTCCAAACACACCTACTGTTATATACATTGAAATGTGTCAACATTGATATAAGTAATGATAAAGTAATTTGAATTAAATGCTTAACTGAAATGTTAAAAAGCACGCCTTTTGCCTGTCTGAGTGCTAGAAACATTTTATCTAGCATATATTAGTCTTTAAGTGATCTGCATACAGTTTTACTATAATGAAACTATCACTCAAAAAATTCTTTCATACTGCACTGAGGGTACAAATAGAGTGATGTGAGGCAGGGAACTGAAAGGTAGCTGAGTTTGTTGGGTATTTGAGAAGTGTCATTTACAGGAGGGATGCTGTAATGTTGCATTTATATATGCTTGCATTTGGGGCCAGTGGACAGGACTGGGGTAACCCCAATACATGCAGAGTTTCTTCAGCCTCAGGTGGCCTGAGGGAGTCTCCAGGAGCTTCCTCTAAAATTCCAGCTCTGCATCTAATTGTTACTCAAAGCTCATTTAGCTGCTACTTTGTCTTACACCAAAGTTTTTGGTATCATCAAGTTTGTTACCAGCATCTGGAGTGGCCACAGACCAGAGCTGTAGAAGAACAAACCTGGTCCTTGCACTTTTTTAAGCCCACTCTTCTCTGAAATTTGGTGACCAGGCTCTTTGAATCCATGACATTTGTCCTCCTGTCCCCACTGGCCCTGTGCAGTACTCCTCTGGCAGTTGAACAATACAGGTATGCAGCACCTGCCAGAGCACTCTCAAGGCAAAATGCCTATTTAAAATCTCTAGGAACACAGGCACAAATAAGTTTGAAAGCTCTTTTCCCCCTGGTAGCCCAATGATGTAGGTGAAAACTTTTCTGGTTTCATTAGGTTTCAGAATATTGCTTTCTCCTGGCTGCTGAGCTTCTGTGAGTTTGGCTGTTGAGAGCTGAGTGCCGCTGCTCTAAACTGGAGCCACACTACTGGGTGCTGCTATAATGACCTTCCTCATGAATATGTATTGCCAGATAAGTGAAGCAGAATAAAAGATTAGAAACTTTTAACACTCAAAACTCTCCAGAGCTTCAGCCCTGGAGATTGGAAAGGTATTCTGCTTCTTCAGGAGCAAAGCACTGAGAAAGCTTGGGGAATCTTTGTGGTCCATTGTTGTGGTTTCTTGGCCTCTAACAAAAAAGGTAGGATAGAGGACCCATTTGTTGCTCTGTTTAATGTTTTCCATACAAAAAAGCAGTAATGTAAAATGCAATAAGATTTTTTTACAAAATTTTTTAAAAAATTAACCATCAAGGAGTCATGGACTAATTACCAAGAAAAATCTGATTCTAGGATGCACCTGGGTATTAGGAGTTTGAATTCATTTCACAATTAGATCAAATTTAATTCTGCACAAAATGGATTGTATTTGATATAATCATAATGAACATTACTATATACTGTGCAGTGAGGAACTCAGCTGAGCTTGCCAAAATTCACTCCTGAAATCACCGCCAACACACAAAAAATAGCTTCCCCCCCACAGGCACAATATTGAGGAGTTTTAAAAATACTTCAGGGTGATTTTAGAGTTGTGCTTCAAAAAGTACCTATTTAAGTTTAGGAAACTATGCCATGTTATTCATTGCCTGGACCAGAGTCCTTTCCAGGATCTCTGATGTTATGACTTTGTGTGGTCATTCAGTGACCATCTGTCACTTATCTTGTTTGGCTCCAAATGCCCTCTGCTCTGCTCATCATGGATTTTATTTTATTTCTTCCCAAAAAAAAGAATCATAAAATAAATGTAGCAATTACTGCATTCAGGTCAGGGGAAAAAAAAAAAGCCTTTTGTTGCTGTAAATTGTTTATGTTTTCCTAAACTGTTGGTTACAAGCAGCCAACAAAAGGAGAAATCATTTTATAGGTGCCCTTTCACACTAGGATCATTAAATTCAAGTCCACAGTTTCATTATCAGCTTCTATTTTCAGAGAGGTAAAAGTCATCTGCAAAAATTTCCATGTAAAGTTTTAGTACCACAGAGAAGGATTGACTTTGCTGCCTCAAGTTCCTCGACCTTTCTGAGCCCCGTTTGACTGCTTTGTGGCTCTCAAAACCTACAAACTTCCCCTGAAAACCACATTGTCAGCAAACCAGCTGCTCCTCTCTCCCTTTCAAGGCTGGCTTAATTCCCTTGCACGGCTCAGATCCCAAGATTTGGTCTCCCAGTGCCATCCCAGGGCTCTCTGTGCAAACCTGGGGAGTGCCACCCCTACCCCTGCCCTAGGCTCTGTGGATGGCCACACACCAGGCTGATCACTCAAGAGTGTGTTTGCAATGTTATTTCTTCCCTGAATTCCAACCAAATAAAGAATCTGGGGCCATAGAGTGTTGAAAATGGCAGCCCTGAATTTTCACCTACTATTTTGACTAAAAAATATCTTCAAACACCTTGTAAAACCACCTTGAGTAGCTTTACTTTTTACATCATCCTGTAAATTTCAGGCATGGTAATGTTTCTGTTCATTAACAGCATAGCTACCTCTTGAATAAATTACATTTAGCATGGTATTAGCATTTCATCAGTAATCAATAACTGCCTTCATCAAGATAGCTCTAAATCCGGGAGGGAATTTACCTTTATGCAGTTGCCCTCATCTTAAAACGATCGTGCTAAATCTTACCCTGAGGCAAAACATCTCAATAAATACCCTGGGTATAGTGTGTCTTCACCTTGGGGAAATCAGGAGCTGACATCTGTCTCAGTGGGATTTTCAAGATGTTGCCCTCAATATTGTGAACACTTTAGCTCCATAAAACTGAGATTTGTACTTTGCTTTCCTGCATGTTGAAGAGAGAGCAATGTGTTGATACATAAAGAGATTTGTTAATACACAAAGAGATTTGCTCCAGGTTGAATGGAGCCCTGAGTAACTTGGTCTAGAGGGTGGCATTCCTGCCCATGGCTGGGGAGTTGGAATTAGATGTCCTTTAAGGTACCTTCCAACTCAGGAAATTCTGGGATTCTGTTTTACAACATTCAGGACCACATATAGACAACTGGGTTTGGAAAGCAACATCAGAGGGCACCTATGAAGTGCTAACAACTGTCTGATCCACAAAATATTTTACTATATCACCTGCTTTTAATTTTTTTCCAGCTTTTGTGTACTAATGGAAGTAGTAGCTCCAAGCACTTCTAAATGGCTATGGAAAAATCCTAATTTCATTTTGTTTTTGCAAAGACATTTTCCTAAGATAGAGGGCCTCTGGATAATGCATGCAAAAATTATACTCCTCTACAGAATCCAGCTATTTTTTACCCCTTTAATGTCCCTGAACCATTAGTATTGTTGTGAACCTACGGTTTTTATAGAGGAAGCCTGTAGTTTCTGATGGTTTTAGATTATCACTTCAAAGATTCCAAAACACCCAATTAGTACCCTAGCTGAACTAGTTCTTTTGAATCCATCATTTCTCTAAGAAAACAGAAGAATGAATTCCTGGCTGATGTGATTTCAACTTATGTGATGCCATTTTAACGTGTGTGAAGTTTTACTATGAGGATAATTAGAAGACTCTAAAGGTGCATCTTGTGTGAAGTATGCTGCTTTTCCTCTGCTATTCTTGAACATCATGGTGCCTAGCTGTGAAAATAGGCTTGGAGGAGATAACCCTATCAGTTGTGGGAACATATGAAAAATAAATGCTCTCTGGCAATGCTTTTTGCAATATTTATGATTTCCTAAATTAGCAGCTTCTGCATTGTTGACTGATTTCCTTGTAAGGTCTTGCTGGCCACACAGAATTTGAGGACAAAATGGGACCTGACCATTTTTTTTCCAAAAGTCAGTGTGTCTGCCCTAATTAAAGGACTTTCCTCCACCCACCTTGCACACTGTCCTTTAGACTTGCTCTCTCCTGTTTTCAGATACCATCTTCTCGCTTCTGCTTGGCCAGAGGTACACATATATTGCTGGATGTTCTTCCTTTCACCAATAGCTTAAAACCCAAGAGATAGTTTTAACTTTGTTCTATCAGCTATCACACTGAGAAACAACCTGTCTCAGTGAATTTCTGTGACTTTTCCTGATTTTGTTCAAGACAGGACCTTGTTCAGGTCATCTGCACTTGCCTTTGTGTGAAGCGAGTCAGCAGCTCCAGAATTTCCTTTTTTTGTCACCTAAACTCTTGAACTCCCAGGCAGCTACTACTGAGACTGCTTGGGTGGTGACTCCCCAGAGGAGACTGAGTGTTTTTTAAGAAAAATTATATGCACAGGTTTACAACTCTGAAGTAATGTGGTAATGGAAGTCTTTATTTGCTTTCTATTGTTTTGCTTGAAACATATTTTCAAAGTGTTTTCTTTTCATTTATCTCTGCTCTGCCAGCTTTAAAATGTTCTCTTTCAGATTTCTGGGAATTACGGCTTAGTGTGGCTTGTTTCTCTTTTTTTCCCCTGAGTAAAGGTTTGCACTAAGAATGCTATTTGCTTTCCAATATTAAAATGTGTTGAATCCCTAATTACAGCAATCGGACTAGCACCTTGTCACCAGAGAAAAAGATAAAAACAGCCTTTGTGTGAGGCTGCCCTGGTGTCTATGCAGTCAAAACCTCATTTTAAGAGAAATGTTTTTCTGTCTATACCATCTTGCCCAAACAGTTTTGGACAGGGAAAGTGGTGGGAAACATTTTAATGTGTCAAATTAATTTAAGCTGCAGTTTTTCACATGAAAAATCTCCACAGCTCCTAAACTACATGGATTTTGAAATGCATGTACATTTACTTGATTGTTTCCTATTGAGATTAATTTCTTGGAAAGCATGAAGCACAGGCACAAATTCTGAGCAAGAAGCCTTAATTTGGAAACAGTTTCTGATTAAAAACTAGCAAAACGTGTTGAGGCTTCCAATCATTACAGTAAAACAATTAATTGCATGGCTAGCAGTTTGAGGCCAGAGTTCTTCCAAGGATTGTTGGAGTTTGTGGGAATAAGAAACTATTTATAAATGTGAAATTTGTGTGTCAGCTATGTTCTTGTGCATAACAGAAATTTATATTCAAGCAAGCAAGGAAAAATTAAGAACATCCCTACAGACACACTGAGACTAAGAACAAATATAAGAGTATAAACTACTCTGTGATTAGTTTTTATATCAAAATTATTTTAAGAGTTACTATCTTTGGAGGTAATTTAGCAAGAAAAGAGGGGTTTTTTGGATTCATGGTGTTACACAGAGAATATCCTTTCAGCATGCACATTTCTCTAACAGCCATTACTTGGGGTATCAGTACCTGTTGCCTTTGTTTCCTAAATGTTGGATCTTCTAGCTGTGCATATTTTGCAAGTGTTTTCTTTAGTCATCCTATAATCATTTTTCCTTTATTTAAATACCTTGCTAATTCCAGTCCTAACAGTGAAAGCAAGTTCTAGCTCATGGCTTACACAGATGAAATGCATTCAGGTTCATAATTTGTTATTTTATACATAAAATATATTCAGTGTACTTGGTGCCAGTAAGAGTAGTTTGGGGAAACAAAAAGTTAAGTAAGTAACAGGTAAAACACTTCCTTATCTCTTCTTCAATGTATTGAATAAAGTCTGGGCCTGATTCTGACCTCATTTGTGCTAATTTAATGTGGGTTAAGCTTAACTGACAGGATAGGAGTTATTTTTCATTTACTAGAAATAATGTGACACCAGAGATTCATTTTTATATATTGTGTCTTTACATTCCCTAATACAATGTAATGAATCTAAACACTGCTCAGAAAGTGATTGCTCATTGTGATACTTCCCTTTTTGTTAAAATATCAAGTGGGGGAAGAAAAGTAATTGTTTCCTTTTAATAAGCAAGTTTAGAAAGCAAATGTCTGTTAAAATGGGCCTTTAATCTTTGTTCCATAAACAGACCACAGGTATTATGAAAAGCAAACTTGTCTCTGGCAGGATGAGCAGAGGTTACACAGTGGCTGCAATGATCAGCCCTTCCTTTCCCTCTCCTTTTCTTAAGGCCTCACTCATCCTCATGCAATGGGACAGAATGGAAATGGAGAATGTCAATGCATTCACCTCCTTAGGCTGATAATAAACCCCATATTCAAGTTTTTTTTTAAGTTACCAGCACCAGAGGGGAGGCAGAAGTGAAAATGCAAACTCTACCTGCTTATCACACCAAGCCTTTACTGGGTGCTCTCAGCTCCAAGATCTGTGGATCTTGAAAACTTGATCCTGCTGTTACACTGTAAGACTGAAAGAACAAGGTAAAAAATTCAGGCTATTCACAGTATATCCTGATAGTAATGTTTTTCTTGACCTTCATGAGCTTTGTAGAGACAATAACATTTTTAAAGTGGAAAACAAGAGAATTATGTGGGAAATAAGGGAATCAGAAAAAATGAAGTAATAATCTCAGGTTTGGCACGCTACTCAGCAGTTCAATATGGGCATGACTTGCCTCATTGTGTGGCTTATATATAGCTTCATTATAAGCAAAAGTACAATTTACTGTAGAATTATTTTCTGGAAGGCCTGTTTTATGCATCATGTACTTTCCTGGCACCTTACAACCATGCTTAACCTGTATAAAATTAACTGTATTTATAGGTGGTATCTGAATGAGCCAAACATGATTTTTTTTTCTCCAGCTTATTTCCTAAATCAGATACAGTAGCTTAACTCAGAATAGAAGAAACGTGATGAATTTCGGCTTTGGTGAGATGTCTGTAGCCAGCTCGGTTTCAAAGTGAGCCCTATGGCTCAGCTGGGATGTGGCCCAGGTCTCAGACTGAAAAGATTTTGTGTGAGAGCAGAGTATAAGGACAAATAGCTTTTACTTACAGAAAAGAAAGAGTAGGTAATTTCGAAGGTCTTTTGCCTCCACTGGAACTAATTTTCTGTATAATGCAAAAGATGAATGATAATAATCAAACAAGTAATGCTATTGTAAAGTGGCAAGGTGGGGAGAGTTTTTTGCTGCGTAGGAAATCAGAAATCTTATCTGTTGTCAAAGTCCATGTGCATTTGTCTTGTGGAATTATGCCTTCAGGTGGTAGCTAACCATCCCAGTGCTCAGTAATTATTCTTTGGCTTATTTATCAAAATGATTGTGTTACTGCCAGCATTTGAAGCACTCTGTGTAAAAGAAATTCATGTAGTTCACCTTCAGTCTTCTATGCCATCTATTAGCTGGCATTTCTTAACACCAAAGACTCTATTCTTCAGGACACATATTGCCCTGAAGAATAAATAAATAGGTAATTTTTTTTTTTTTCAGGATAAATATTTATCCTGAAATGCAAGCTATTTTACCTACATTGTATAATGAAATACTTTGATCAATATACAATACAGGGTCCTGGCTCACCAAAATTCACCTTAATTTTCATTTCAGGTCAGACATATAATTTTCAGTTCAGGTCAGACATCTAATTCATTAAGTATTCACTTACACTAAGAAAGAGAGGTATGGGGTACACAAAGGTCATTATGTACAGCTTAGCATAACCATATTTGGTTGGTTTTTTAAATGACTGTTATATAATATAATCTTGGGGGGTGGGGGGGGAAGGCAACAAATCAAAACTTTCTTTTTTAAATCACTTTTACCCAAATAGTATTCATTTATGATTCTTATTAAAAAGTAAATAAAATTTTGAGGGTGTGGGAGGAGAGTATCTCCAACAAAATTAGAGACAAAGATGTGAGAGTTTAAATGTCAGCCCTCTCAATGAAGTCAGCATTAAAAAGTCACAGGGGAAAGACACAGTCCTGCAGTCCATTGTGTGATAACGAGGTGGCCTGGCTCATAAAGGGAAGGTTCCCTTCCCTGCTGCCCATGCTCACAGATCACAGCCCCTCATCTGAAATGCTTCCCCCAGCCTCTCCCTGCAGACCCCTGGTGAGGCCACTGCAGTCTGAGGGAGCTGGGCTCCATTGCAGGGTAAGGAAAGCTGGTAATTCATTACCATTTAATGACCTTCCAGAGTGGGAGCTCATCTCAATAGCATATTAAAGCAATCCATTCAGGTATAGCAGAATGGATAGGCCAAACTAGATCAAAAATCCCTCAGCCATACACTATTTATTGCCAATTGAAGGATAAGTTTCACAGGAGAAGCTACTGTATATTTGCCTTCTGGTATAAAACTATTTTTAAATCTCCAAAGATGTATTTAAGAACTCATTCAAAGCCACCTGTCACTCTAAGGTCTGTGGGAAGAATGGACTGCTAGCTCAAATCTTCAAACACTGTGGATAGCATTAATTCTCAGTGTAATATTTCAGGATTTCATATATTAAATTTATGTATATATACAGATATATACATAGAAGATATGTATATGTATAGATATATACATATAAGATATATATATGTGTGTAAATATATATACATATGAGATATAGATAGATATATACATATAGGAGATACAGATAGATATAGACACTGTCGTGACAAGAGGACTTGTTGATAATAAACTTAAGAAAATTGGGGAACATTTCCCAAAGCAACAAGTAAGCAATTCTCTACTTTATTTATGAGTACACTTTGCTCATAAATATACATGAGATATTTTTTGGACATATATGACCTTCTTATTATCACCTTGGGAAAGCAATAGTTAAATTTAGGACCTGAAGCTGTGGTCAGAGGTGAGCAATTGGTCAGGGACAAATAGGCATGTATTAACATAATCCCAATATTTATTAAAAAAAAAAGGAAAGCATTTGTGCTGTCTCCAGGAACAAGTGAAAGAACAAATTTCACAGCAGTACTGGTGGCTGTGCTTATTCACTCACATGCAGCTCTATGCAAACCAACCTTCACCTTAGCTCAGAAAAATGATGTATCTGCAAAACACTGTACAGAACTCTCCTGTGTTCCTTCAGCTGAGCCTGCTGCTGGGGATGAGTAACAGAATTTAAAACCAGCTTCTGCATATCCAATCATTATAAAGAGAGCATTATAAAGAGAGCATTATTTGAATTTGTTTTTTTCCTGAAACAAAACAGAGCTTTCTCTCTCATTATATTTTAAAAAGTAATTCCACAGGTCTTGTAAAATGTCTTTAGAATTTAAGCACTAAATGACTGGGTGGCGTAGAGAAGAACAGGTTGATTAAATGCAGAAATGTGTAGGAATGAATGTCGAAATCCATATTTGTTACAGCTTATATTTTGGGAGACATCCTGCAATTTGCCCATATTGTGTTTGAATGAATAGTCTTAAGGTATAGCATAAATTTTAGCAATATATAGTAGAGAGCTTTCTTCATACAAATTCCCAGCACTTTTAGGCAACACTGCTATCTACTGGGACAATTGTTCAAACCATATTGAAGCCCTCAGAAATGTCAGGGAATAAAATTGTTGTGGCACACACTTGGCAACAAGTCCAAGGCAGTGCCTGGATGGGTGAGATCCTGACCCCACAGAGGGCTGGGTACCAGAAGCCCCACTGGAAAGTTGTGTAAAAATTAAACTTTTCACTTGTAGCCAAGCAACAGCTGAAAAACTGCTTGAAGGCAATGGGAACAAAGAGTTTGAAGGAAGGAGGTTTCTCCCAACAGTGATAGGTGACTGGAGTAGCACAAGGGCATAATCAGTGATAAAAGCTGTAAAACTTGTCTGATCTGAAAAACCAATATGCTCATGGTTTTCAGGTGAAATGAAATAATTTCAACAGCAGAGCCAGATTTGGTAAATCTAGGAGGTAATTCAGTCTTTCTAGGAAGTAATTTTTTCTGCAAGCCCAAACTTGCTCAAGATACCTGTGTTGTGATTGTTTTGTAAAAATCAGTTCCTGCAGAAGCAAATCCATTGTTATGAAAAGCTGGACATCTTTTCAAAATATTACCTAACAAGTGCTTTCAGGATAACTGTATTCACTTTATAGACAATCATAAAAGCTGGAAGTGTTACAAGTAGGACCCTTCAAAGAGAATATTGATTAAAATGAAAACTACAAATTCTGTAAAGTAAAAGTATGATGGACATGCTTTAAAACTCTTTAAATTGCAAACTTAATCTAACTTACAGGGAGGGAGACCTTGTTCCCTTTCCTTTGGGGTTGGGAATCAGAGTGGGCTCGAGCACTTGCACATACATTTTCAATTACTCTAGTGAGTAAACAGTAGTACTAGACTGTCTGTATCAAATCAGCTGCAAAACAGTGGATATAAAAGCAGCCTTCTCTTGCCTAGATGATTATACCTCTTAAAACAAAAACTTACTTGATGTATATGTGAAGAATTCCAGCGGTTGTCTTTTTGATGTTGAGTATGAAAGGGAATATGCCTCATTAAATGGCACATCAAAAGGATGGAAATGCAATCATTAATCTATGTTTTATGACATTCTCCTAACAATGTATTGTAGAAATCTATATTGCATCAAATAGCAGAAAGGTACTGAAAGATTCCTTGAGTAGTAGAAGGACTCTTCATACTTTTCATTTCCTCTGTCTTAAATTTCCCATTTTATACCTGAAGACTCATCCTCTTCTCACTGGTGCAATTTAAAGTCTGCACAACAGAGGCAAGGTTAGAGGTGTAAAACATAAACACATATCCACTGTGTTTAAATCCTTCATCTTGGCAATAAATTGATGCATTTAATCTCTTTGATTCTCTGAGTGTACTGAGCTGTTGGTGCAGTGCGCTTACCAGGCCCTAAATTAAATCAGGCTAATTTCTTCTCTGACTCACCCAACTCCTCCTTCTAATGTACTGAGGAATGTCTCTATGCCTGGTGACACCACCCCAATGTCAGATTTAAATTGCATTAGATATTGTTTCTAATCAGTGAGGAAATCCACAGCTGGCAAGTAGGGCAGGTCTTCATCCTTGCCAGCAAGAGGGAAATGAGCTGCAGCTCTGGGTCAAGGCTGCAGCCCTGACTTTAGCAAGAAGTGGTGTAGCTGTGGGCAATTCACCTGACAGGGCCTGTAGCCCTCAGATGATCATCTCTGCTGTTGGGGAAAGGGAAAGGAGTTATCTGAAGCTTGAAGGTATTTGTAAAAACTGAAGCAAAACAGGAAAAAATTCCCCGCAGATAACACCGACACAGGCAGTTAAAACTCTGAGTTAATACAGGGCTGCATCCCTCACCTGCTTTCCTTGCTCCATTTGTGTCCCAGGTCCAGAGGAGACACTGGAGGACCTCACTCCCCTGTGCCAACCTGCTGTATCTGCTCCCCAGATATCCGACCTCTCTTGCAGTATCTGAGCATTCCATGCCTGGAGAACATCAGCTTGTGTGGGGTTTGTTTTTAAAGAAAGCCCCAATTCATTGAGGGGTTGCTCTCAAAAGTTCAAAAATAGGATTATATTTTCCTATGGTTCAATACACTAGAGCAAATAAAACTTCCCTGAATTGAACTCATATTGATGGGTTTTCTAGCAAGGGTTTTCACTTAAACAGAAGATGAAAACAAATATTGCAGGAAGTTCAAAGAAGATTCCTCCTTCTCTAGCCTGTAAGTGAGAATATTAAGAGTGGAAATACTTTTCCACAGAATAATATTTATCCAATAACAGCAGTGTTAGCTATTTATGCTATTAAAACCAATCAATATAGTTGTAAATGAATATGTAGGTGTTCATTAGATTGGAGAAGATACTCTTCTGAAAATATTTTCTTTCTAGCTACTGAAAGTGAATACAAAGGATGGAAAACCTTAAATATGTCTTAAATATGTGCTGCCATAAGGGAATTAGGAGAATTTAAGGTTTCAGGCTGCAGGATTTGTCAAAGCAAATTTTGTCATTTAGAAGTACTCCTGTATTGCTTACTTACAGGGACATACATCATTCAGTCATGAAACAAAAGTGATGTCATATGATTTAACAGGATAATTAGCTATCCATATACCCATTATCAGATGCCAAGAATAATCATGCAACATTTCTGAGATACCTGTCATTGCTGAAAACTTAAAAAGAAAAATATTAGTAATTCTGAATGAAGGATAAATTCAACATTTCTCTAGTCTTTACATGAGCTTTTGAAGCAGCAAAACACAGTTTTCTATGTAATATATGCTTTTGATAGCAGTCATTTACATATGCTTACTACAAACTCAAAAAGTATTCAGCAAAGAGGGATTGTGAAGTTTGAAAAATCTGCTCCTGTAGATGAGACTAAATGTACAGGTGAAAGACCAGACTAGAGGGCATCAAGGTTTTTCTAGCCCACGTGGGCTCCTCCTGCTGAGCCTGGGGGTGCTTGGAGCTGAATTGTCCCCAAGAAACAGAGATTCCCTTCCCTCATGCTTTCAGGGTTTTACTACCCAGCAGGTAACTGTACTCTTGCCTTCTGGGTTGAATTTGACACAAACCAGAGCCCTGCACTGTGTTTAAACCTGCAGCTGGCTGCACACACCCACAGAGCAGTGGGGTGGCAGGAGGGGTGTCTAGAGATGAGAGGAAAGACTTGCACTGTCAAGGATCCAGAGGATCCTTTTGTGATTAAAAAAGGGCAAAATGAAGATAAGGGAGATCTTGGAAGTGATGGACTTTTGTGGGAAATTAAATCCCATGGCAACAACTCAAGAATCACAGCGGCAACACTTTGAGATCTGTCAAGGGTTGGTCTCCTGACCAAATGTTCAACTATTTCTGGAACTTCAAAGTATTGTATTAATTGATCGTGGGGAAATAATACAAGTGGGTTTTTCTTTCCTTGCTAGGCTGGCAATGAGAGGTGATTTCTTGTTTTTAATCTGACAGGGCACAGGCAGAGGTGTCTGTCCCAGCTCTGCCCTCAGGTGTGCTTCACACACAAGCTTCCCAGGAAGCTTTTTCCAGCAGTCAACAAGTCAGAAAAGCATCCTTTGCCAGGGCAATGGACATGGGTTCAGGTCTCAGCAGTTTCCCACACAAGTCTCAGTGCCCTGTGAAGCAGACCCTCACTCCTCATGCAGAAAAATGAGTTGAATTAAACCCTGACATATGTAGATGTAATGGCAATTTTGCATATTAAGCTCAAGCTGGATTCTTGCTTTGGTAGAGCAGCTGATGCTAAATCACGAGTGCAGGGCTGCAGTAGCACCTGTATGAACCCACTGCTGTGTATGTGAACTATTGCTGCCCTCACCATCACAGCAAATGTCAGCTACCCATTGCCAGGTGCCTTGAGCCGTGTCCAGCCCTTGCAGCTTGCTCAGTTTTGCTCCTGCTGCAACCCCTCCACCACTGTTTATTTGCATTCCAAAGCCATGTACATCAGATTATGCATTTAAACAGGTTTTGACTCAACTAAGGCCTGTTTGAAAGCCTAAGAGGAGTGAGAAGGAGGTTCTTTCCAGTAGCACTTCACAGGCAGGGAAAGATAAGCTTTAATATCCTCTGCCTAGGCTTCACAAAGGTGAAGATTTTGTCTGCCATCACCATAAACTGCTCCCAATCTTTATCTCTCCCCCAGGCAGCAGATGCACAAACAGTAATATAGCTGTCAACAAGCCAGCTGAATCAAAACAGAATTTTTCTGACTCACTTCTTAAATAATGGTAATTAAAGAGAAAAGAGTACTTCAAAGTTTATACTCAGACTTTTCAGCATTCAGCTAGGAAAACATCTCTGAACATCCCCCTTTTCTCTCAGGCTTTTCTCCCTTTATTCTGAAGGTCAAAGGTTTAATTTGTATGCTCGTCGCTCTCTTTCGCTTTCCAACATATCCCTAATTGAAATTTGACACATATACCCATTAGCTGAATTTATTCTTTTTCCATGCTTCATTAACAATGCTCTTTGCTGTATTACGACGCTAATGCTCATCATAAAATGCTCTCCTATGCAATGTGGCTCACAATGGATGGTGATTGACGGTGCCACAGGTAACATGGAATATAGGAGGTATAGCTGGAGCTGCTGAAATTGCAAGCTGTGGCAGGAATCTCAACAGCTAAGGACAGATCCTGACTTTGCAAGGTCTCTTAGAGGGTGTAAAATGTCTATAACTTCTCTGCAGCTGCAGCATAAGCCCAGCTAAAGCAGAATCCATCCACACCCGTGTCCTCTGAACCCAAGTCTGCCACGAAAAACTTCTGCCTGAACTAGATTGTAATATACATTATTCACCTGAAATATTGAATATAATTTTCACTACTAAATTGTCTACAATTGGGTCTTGTAACTAGAGAATGAAACTCAAAACCGTAAATGCAAATGAGTTTTTCATTTAAAACTGCAATTTCCTTTCTGATGTATCGTACCTCTTGTCCATGAAGTTCTGTCTTTTTCGGAAAATGACATTTTCCTATGGTGTATAAGTTTCATTGGGTTGTCATGGAAACTGGCTCTCTCTTTTTCTTTCTTTCTCTTTGTCTCCAAGTCTTTCACCTTGAGAGTAAAATGGTTGTCATTTACAGTGCATAATTTTGCAGGTTAAACTCTCTATGATCACTCAGGTAGTGAAATACCATCCCAGAGCTCAGGGAGAGGGGAAGGGGGGAGAGTGCTCTCATATTTCCAAAGGGGTCAGTCAAATCCTTTAGTGTCTTTTACCCCCACTTCAGCAGCAGGGGCAAAGGGTGTGAGTGTGCCCCAGGCTCTGTGCTTTGGGTCACACTTACACATTGTGGCCAAAAGGCACTGGCTTCTCCTGCCCTTGCTCCAACAGGAGATGTGCTGGGTGTTCCTGCTCCAGGAGCCTGGGCTTGGTGCCCTCAGCAAACCCACACAGGGAAGGTTGTCCCGAGGGAGGAAAAGGTGACTGCCTGCCACAGTGACCCTGAGGGCTGAGGGAGGGAGCACACAGAGCCTCAGAGAGCAGAAGAATGCCTTTGCAGCCCAGGAAACTGGGCTCAGTTTTATTTAATGCTGGCTGAGGTGAAAGCAAACTCTTGCAAGGCAAGGAGGGAGCATCGCCTCAGGAAACAAAACATCATTTGGAATGATTTTCTGGATATTCAGTCCAGCCAAAGGAACCTACCAGAGGAAATGGGGCCTGGAGAGTCAGGGCTTGTTGTTTTGTTCAAATCTTTAGAGCTTTCCTCTGGCCTAAGACTGGTTTGGTACAGTCTCCATGCAGGGCTCATATGTCACAAGCTGTACCCTGCAAGGAAAACATCCATAAGCCCAGGCACCAGCATTGAGTGGATGCTCTTGCAGTGGCTGCACTCAAGGGCTCAGGAATTGTGACAGTGTGAGCACCTTGCCATGGCCACATGACACAGTTACATAAGCAGAATATGATGCCCTAAACCCAGAACCCACAGCTATTCTCAATCTGCCATCCATTTTGGTAGATTCTTCACCCATATCACCTGAAATGTACGAAAGAAACATTTTTCTATATAGAAAGTGTCTGAGGGAAAGCTGTAAGGCAGCAGCATGAACAAAAGACCTGCTGCATTTTATGGCCAACCTGAAATGATAAAAAATGGCAATCCTCACTGAGCCTTTAGCCAGAGGAGGCTGAGATGAATTTGGGTAAATTTTGGATAATCATCTGAATGTCTGAATGTTGCCATCATTTTTCTGAGGTTTACCAACCACTTGCTTTGACCCCTGCAAACCAATTAGCTAATGTGTTTAAATGCTTGAGGAATGATTAGCCAGGTGGAGTCATTTTAGTAGCACATATATAGCAGGGAGAAAAATGGATGCTAAAACAGAGATTTTTTTAGCAGATGAGTGCTTGAAAGCTAAAAGTGGTAGGAAAAAAGGTTCATTGGGTGTTTTATTTTTCTTTTTTGCACTACCAATTTCACCTATGGGCACCTTATATCCTGTAGTAGAATATTCAGGCCAAGAGAGGAATTTTTTTTTCAGCTTTTAATGAATAGCAGTGCTGTGTGATGCAGGAGGTGAAAAGAAGGGCTTTGAGAAAGGCTTTGCAGGAGCACTACTTTGCACTTTTACCTGAGGCAGCACGTGATAGGTTCTCCAGCTGTTTCCTACAGATGTTGTACATATGCTTAAAGGTCAGTGTTCTTTTGAGAGCATCCATAGCCCCACATACATTTGGATAACAAACAAACATCTCGTGCCAAGAAAAAGTGCTTTAAATAAATAACATTACAAAAACAAAACGTTTGATCAGCAGATGAGGAATGAAAATCATACCTCTGAAGGAAAACTGAGCAGTATTTTGACTGCTCTCTCAGATTCAGAATGCTGGGGCTGGATCCACGGGTAAAGACCTCGGAGATGGCACATCAGGAGAAGGAGAAGCTGCTCCTCCAGCCACCCTGTCACTGACAAAGTTACCAAAGTGTGTTGCCCTGCTGAGGCTGAGTGCCTGGCCCCACACAGCCTGCTCCAAGGCAACAATCAGCCTTGTAAGCTGCCATGACATGGGAAAATAGTCATTCTCTCAGAAGAATAATGACAGTTTGAGACATCCAGTTTTAAGATTGCTATGATGTTTGGGGGAAGTGGGGTGGGAGAGGAGAGGCGTAGAGAGGAGAGGAAGAAAAATCAGATTGGGATCATTGTTGAATCTCTGAGAAACCTAGAATGCAAAAGGTGCTTTATTCAGTGCTGGTTCCTTTAGGAGACACTAAGGAGAAATACAGCATAGTCTGGCTCTAACACGCTGTCTGCTCTGAGAATTACTACAGATGATTACAAATCATTTATAGGTTTCACTGTGGGATTTTTTTTTTAATTATGAAATTTGTCCTCTAATTGATAGCAGTATCTTTTAAAACACACAATCATGTAAAACTGAATGCTAAGACTTTCACATTTAGATATTTGAGTTAGCAACAAATAGTTCTTAAGGTTGGCCTCCAAATGACCTCCAAGAAAATTGGTGAGGAAGGTTGTAGTTTTAGTAGTCCCAGTTTAATTACTGAAAACTAAATTGCAACTCACAGGAATTTGCCTTGGCATATTTGGTCTTCATATTCTGGTGCAGCCTATGTGGATTTTCATCAGGAAATTAAATGCAGTTTTCCTTGAACCTCTGAGTCTGCCTGTGATCTCTGATGGGTCACCTACAGACCTGCACAGGAACAGCTGGTACAAAGACAAAACTGAGCAAGTTATGGTGCTTTCATAATAGCCCCTTACCCACCTGGCAGTTTATGAGAGGCTTCATAAACGTATTTACTTCAGGTATTTATTCAAATACTAGGGATACATTAGCAAGCTGTTGCAGTACTTAAAGGTATCTATCAGCTGCATCCAAGGAAAATGCACATAATTACCATTTCTTTCTTTATGGCATCTTATTAGAAGAAAGTAGCACAAACTGTCCTGAGTTCTGTTGCAGAATACAAATTCTTCTCAATATCCTGGTGAGTTAGTCAGAAATGTTTTATAATTCCAGTCTCTCGATGCGCCCATTAAACATTTTCAGGAATGTTTCTCTTCCCTAATGAAGATATCCAGTTCTCTTTAAGGGCTCCTTCTCTTTAGATTAAGTACATTAATTTTTATGCCCAAATTTGTCCACCTATGTACAGACTTGTCTGACCATCATATCTAGGTTATGCTTATAGCCAGCTTTCTACAGTCTCAGGGTGGCTTTGGGTTTGTCCCTTCCCCTCTCTCACTCAGGGACTCAGGTTGTCCAGGCTTCTTGTCACTCTACTGTAAAAGTAATACAGCTTTCCTTCCTGGATGTGTTGGTACAGAAAAATGAGGCCATCCTCTTAGCTAAGATTCCTCAAAACTAGTAGGATATCAATAAAGGAACAAACTGCTGTGCGTGGCTCCAAGGGGGGCTAATTGACAAGAATTCTGCATTTGAATTCTCGTGCTCCCCCAGGCTGTGTTGCTTTGTTTTGTCTTTCAAAACAACAACAACAACAACAACAAGCCACAAGCAAGCTCCCCTCCCCCAGATGAACCAGCAGCATTTGTATATTGGTGGAGTTTTCTGCAGTCCCCCTTTCACTGAGATGAAGGATGAGGGCAGGAGGAGCAGGGGGTGCATCCGACCAGCCCAGAGAGATCTCTCATGTTGCTGCTGCCCCAGCAGGGCTGCATCTCTCTAAAAAAGTGCATGGAAAGCCGTTTCACACAATTACTGTGAGCTGAAAAAAAAAGGACTCTTAGACTGGGAGTGAAGTGATAAAATGTCTGAACCTTCTGGTAGTCATAAAGAAAAGCAGCTAAATGCAGTCAGCCAAGAGCAGATAGTAGAAAGGACACTGAATGTCATGCAAATGCCTGTGGTTTTGCAATGTATCTCACATGGAGAAGCATTCTTTCAGGTTTTAAGACAAGACAATTTAGAGAAAATACTGTAAAGTTTCCTATTAACTTCTGACTTTAAAATACATATTCAAAGGAACAAGGAATATTCAGTGGACAGAGAAAATCTTCATAGCTACTTCTGGGTCGTCATTTCTCAGAGAAATCCAGCAAAAAAGGAAACTTGGCTGAGTTTGTGGGCACTGATGTTCTAGTGCAGAACCTGTTACCAGCTCTTTTTGTTACCCTGAAGCAAACCAGAGCTTCAGTGTGCTGAAGAATGAACGCAGGGGACTGGGGTAGTAGAGCTCCCTTTGTCTGCTGCATTGATGCTGAACTTCCATCAGGGGAGAGGAAATTGAGTGACCATTCCTTCAGGCTACCTGCAGACCATATAAATCAGTCTCGTTCACATGAAGCACAGTAAATGCTGTGATAATTGCCAGAGTCACTGCACTGGTTTCTGCTGTTCTTCCACACTGAGCTGCAACATCCCAAGATGAAAGGATAAATGAATGGAGACATTAACTCTGCTATCAACCCATGTACAGGGTGATTAAATTTTCAATGAGAAGGCATTGTCCATTTGCAAAATTACCTTGACTTGTATTACTAAAATGCACTCTAGTCACACAGTTGTAATTCTTGGTGGCTTTCCCTTCAAAAGCACCTCTCTGTGGGCATGGTGAGTTAATAAACCATAAAACAAAGGTTTAATTACAGGGGAAAAAAGAAGTTGGCTATGATTGGAAGGCTTATAGACCTAATGAGTTCATTTTGGTGTTGTCCACATACTATTTATACAGCTCCCTCCACCTTAATTCAGTTGTGGTTGTAGACAGGTATTGCTGCCCGGGCCACTGGGTTTATCCTCACTCCAAATCAACCCCAAAACTGTTCCCAGATTTGGTCACTATAAATTGATGCTGGAGGCTCCCCTTCTCTTGTCAATACACAGATATTTGACCCATACCAGTATTACTGTAATCCTGACTCTCTACATATGTAGATGGGGGAAATGGAATATACCCATTGCAATTCCATAAATAACACTAAGTGTTCATTTTCCCTGAGTTTTTAGAATGCTTTTGGAAGTGTTTGTTTACTGCATTCAGAAACATCTTGAATATGGCAGGAGGTGACTTGGCAAGAATATTTCCAAGCCTCAAAGTTCTTGCTAAATACTCAGTGCAAGGATAAAGCAGTGACTGAAATGATCATTATTTGATTACCTCTAGCTTATTAAAAGAGAAATGTAAGCTCCTTTCCTGTGACAGAGCCCTCTGGTGATTACATGGTGTGCCAGTGTACCCTGGTCTCATCCAGAAAAAGGAAACAGGTCAGCAGAACCAGTGGCACCAAAGCAGTGTGCAGCCTCCTCAGCTGGAATTGCTCAAGTGACACCTGTAGATTCCTTTTGCTGTAGGCACAGGGCAGACAGGCTCTCACCACAGTGTAAAGGTGGATCTAAAATACTTCCCAACAAAATTCCAAGCACCTACCTGCCAGTTTGCAGAATTTTACTGACTCTGACCCTCTTGACTGTTGCTCACAAAAGGAAACAAGTTTCCCTATCTTTTTCTTGTTTTGTTTTGTTGTTTGTTTTTGGTTTTTTTTATTTACTACCCGTAGCCCACAGTATGGGCAATGAAATGTAAGGCCGTAATTATGGAGATATTTATTTGGTCTTCATCTCCAATGAAGTAACAAATATTTGAATTTTATTACACCCTTGGTTTTAATACTCAAAGACAATCACACATGTAGTTTATAATAGACAAGGAGAAAGCCAGTAGATATTCTTGTATTATGACATTGAGAAAGTACAAGAAGGCACAGGAGTGAAAATATGGAGTGATGACATGAAAGCAGGAAAAAATATGAAGGTGCAAACTAGTAGATAGAGGAAAAACAGATTGCTCAATAGCTAAAAGCCAACTAAGAGATGATAATTTGAGTGGGAAAGGAGACTTTGATGATCTCTTAATTTAAAAAAAAAATCTTTATATTGCAGAAACTGATAAGGGGAAAAGGAAATTTTAGGAGATCTATTTAGACTTTTGTTGCAACTTTCTTTATATATATATATATGTATATATATATATAATCCTTCTAATTCTCCTCTTCTAATTGCTTATAGTGTAATTATGATAACTAAAGATCCCTGTCTCTGATAGCCTTGAGATAAGGAAAACAATCATATTCAGTTGGATCTATTTTCTATTACACCTAGTAGAACTATGNTCTCCAATGAAGTAACAAATATTTGAATTTTATTACACCCTTGGTTTTAATACTCAAAGACAATCACACATGTAGTTTATAATAGACAAGGAGAAAGCCAGTAGATATTCTTGTATTATGACATTGAGAAAGTACAAGAAGGCACAGGAGTGAAAATATGGAGTGATGACATGAAAGCAGGAAAAAATATGAAGGTGCAAACTAGTAGATAGAGGAAAAACATATTGCTCAATAGCTAAAAGCCAACTAAGAGATGATAATTTGAGTGGGAAAGGAGACTTTGATGATCTCTTAATTAAAAAAAAAATCTTTATATTGCAGAAACTGATAAGGGGAAAAGGAAATTTTAGGAGTTCTATTTAGACTTTTGTTGCAACTTTCTTTATATATATATATATGTATATATATATATAATCCTTCTAATTCTCCTCTTCTAATTGCTTATAGTGTAATTATGATAACTAAAGATCCCTGTCTCTGATAGCCTTGAGATAAGGAAAACAATCATATTCAGTTGGATCTATTTTCTATTACACCTAGTAGAACTATGGGTGCTTTCTGGATGGCCCCTCCCACTAAAGGCAGAGTGTTAAATATTTTACTGACTTTTGTTATGCTGAAAGAGTTCATGGTTGCTGTCAAATGGATCTTCATATAGAAGCAGAGTTCACTGAGGCTGATGAGCATGCTGGCTGCCTGTCAGTGATGCTAAAATAAAAAAGACCATTCTGCTCCTAGGATGGCTATGGCAGGTTGAACAAAAGGAGCTGCTCACCAAGGTATGAGACCTTTGCAGACATTGGCTTGGATTTTGAGTGTTGGGTGCTCCCAATCACATGAGGAGAACAGGGTCCATTTTTCTCCTCTGCACTAGTTTCTGAGGCAGGGGGCTGATAGTCACACCTGTAAAAGGTGCAGCTGAGAGGTGTTTGTGTGTGCAGAGCTGAGAAGTGGCACCCAGCCCTTCAGGCTGATGAGGAGTGGCTGCAGTAAAGCACCAGCCAGGCCCTGGAGGCTGGAGCTGCCCGGGATGGGGACGCAGGGATACAGCTGCACGACTGATGTACTCCTGACAGGGCCATCTAAAATGCTTTGGAAACAGGGAGACAAAAGGGAAGGCTGTGTCTGAAATAAGAATGAGAAGAAATACAAAATGTGGGAATAGTGAAAGTGTGCAAATAGAGAAAACAATCAGGATCATCAGAGCAGAAGGAGACTAAGCAGAACTTTCCTTTGGAAGCTGTCCCATCAGGATTTCTTTCTACCCTCCAATGACAAAGTGGAGTCCAGCTGCTTAGTTATCTCTTATGATCTGGATGCAAACCATTCCTAATCCTTTCTTGTTTGACTTGGCACTTTCACTTCTCATGTTTAAGCAGACAATAAATACATCAGAATTTCTGTAATACTATTATTGTTATTGTTATTGTTATTGTTATTGTTATTGTTATTGTTATTGTTATTGTTATTATTACCATGACCTCAAATTCCTTGGCAATGAAAGACAAATATTTGCCACCACCCAGAAAGGCTTCCTTACCTTGCAGAATTAGTCCCTCTGTTAATTGCCAAGAGGCAGAAGGTTGTAGAAGTTAACTACTAATGCTTTCTCAGTCTGCTTAATCAGGAAAGGGTCATATTACAGCTGAAATAAGATGTCCTTCTCATTAAGGCAATAAATTTCAGACTCAGATTAAACTATTGATCCAGGCCCAGATTTGTCACTGAGGGCAAATCAATTAAAATTTCTGTTACCCACCAGTAAATGAGATAATTATTTGTTCTCCAGACCTTTTTGTGTTTGCCAATTAAGCCATGTTTATTTAGCCTACAAGCTCTTGAGGAGAATGCCTGTGCTTAGCCTGAGCACATCTATGATGTTGGTGCCTTTGTGACATTCAAGATTAAACCATAGTTAATGCCTTTAGAAAGTGCCAGACAGCAGCAGAATATTGGAGCAAAGTTAATGTCCTCAGCTATTCCTCATTATATTTATAAGAGCCAAAGAACAGAAATCAGGCTAATTATGGGGGAAAGCAAATCAGGAATAAAGGTAATATTCTACTGATGACTCATGTCAGTGCTCTAGATTATAACTGCAACTATAAGGGGCCATACATGAAAAGAACAGAAACCAATTAATTTTTAATCTGTTTCCTGTTAAATTGTTAAACTATTTCATAAAAGCGGATTTCATTATTGAATTAGACCGGGAAAAGGATAATGACAAGATAAAACAAATACACAGTCTCTAATTTGAGTTCAGTAATCTGACATCATCTGAGCAGCAAAAACATGGAAGAGTTTTTTAAAAGGATGTCACTAAACTACCAAGTTTAATAGAGAAGGCAAAATCTTTCACTGCAGATCCAGGCTCTGTGTCAAAGCTCAAGGAAGGTAAATTCTCCTAATCAAAGGTAAAAAAAAATTGACCTAATTAATTTTATAATTAACCTTGATAATTGAAAGGAAAAAGGGTCACCTTCACTGAGTTTGTTCAGTGTTTAGTTTCAGACTATAAGCAAACTTAGTCCTGTTAATAAGGCTACTACTCCCAAATGTTGATGTAATAAAGTAGAAATTAATTAGCACATGCAAATGAAGACTAGTTTTATTATAATATACCATAGTTCCTAATTTATTATTCCAAAACATACAGCTATTTTAATATTATTTTTTGAAAATTCTGTGTCTTTGTCACGTACAAGAACTAGATTTCTATGAGAAAGGCTAAATAAAGAAATTTCTAACAATGAGATTAGTATTTACTTGGAACATATTTCTTACAAAATTAGGGGTACTCTATTTTTATTTGCCAAAGGTGTAAATAACTATAACTCAAAACACACTCTATAATATACTTTGGCTTTCCTGAAAAGTGGGGAGCAGCTTCTGCTTTCGAGTTAAACCAACTGGAATAG
Source organism: Aegithalos caudatus (assembly GCA_013389925.1). NCBI lineage: Eukaryota > Metazoa > Chordata > Aves > Passeriformes > Aegithalidae > Aegithalos > Aegithalos caudatus. The sequence continues at coordinate 130,651 of WEIU01007074.1, read as the reverse complement.
GAGAAGCTGGCACCTTACATGTTTAAATCCTTCTTAAACCACAAAGGTGGTAGCTTATTTACTTTATCAGCAAAATTGTATTCACAACACCTCAGTGTCACTCACCTGGGTGAAGTTCTCTCAGCTAGTGACACCCTGGGAGTTGGAAGTTAGGTTTTACTCTTAAGATTGCATAATACTGTTTCAACTTTGTACAATAACGAGTTTCACACAAAGACCTCAAAGTCTCTGAGCAACCTTTAATGTAGATAAATACAACTGTATCTCTAAAGTAGGAGCTCAGAGGGATTTGCTCAACACACAGGGAGAACTTGCCTGTGATCACATAAAATGTATTTTATTATTACGATGGCCAGCTGCAGTAGAGCACCTTTACAGGCTCTATATACCAGGGAGGTTTTACTATTTCCTGAGACTATAACTAAACATATTCTATATATTCTCTTCCTTCACACCCTGCGTACCAATTACAATACCCACACAGAATTCATTACATTTTCTTTAACTCTCCAGTACAAGGGATCACAGAGAAAAGCTGTATCAAATCTGTTAGTACTGTGTCAAGAACCTGTGCAATTTTCTTGGTTAGACCGCTCAGGGAATTATCTTGGCTTGTGCTATAGAAATTTAGAATTATGCTCTAGCTTTTTCAAAAATACTTTAAAATTATCTACCTCCAGCCAACAGCTGGTTCCCAATGTGACTGCCACTTTCAATGAAGAATCTCTTCAACAGCCTGCAGAACCCATTTCTGGTATCACTACATCCAGCTTTACTGAAGCAAATGCAATAGTTTTAAGATATATGTCTGTTCATCACCAAAGGCTGATGGAAGGAGAAAAGGGAAAGTACAGTACATTCTGTCCTGTGCACAACAGCAATATCTATCCCATGAAGATACTGGAGACATGCTCCTTATTTCAATTTATGGTGTATTTTAGCTCTTCCTGTGTTACCTTGGAAAGAAAAGAAACTAAAACCCATGATTATCTGTAACAGTGGGAAACTTCACAAATCACAAACACGGTCCTTTGAAAACTGAATGCCCCATTCCTTCCAATGACTCCTTCCCAAAATACTTGGCAAACTCATCCCTTCAGACACCATCTGATGGACAGCCCAGGATGTGGGAGCAGAGCACAGACTCCTGGTCCTGACAACCATGACAGCCAGGAGCTGTCTGCAGCCTATGTCTGCTCCAGCAGCACAGCTGGGAAGGAGGCAGGATGGCCCTGACTTACCTTACTGTCAGGGTAATTTGTCACAGTGACTAAAATTCCCACTAGCATGACCCAAAAGAAGCAGCAGCTTACAAGGGTTTAATGCTGTTTCACTTTATTTCTACCAGAGTTTCACTCCTTTTGCGTGATCCCTGTTTTACTCTCTTGTTTAGCAAGGAGCTGGTGTGGCCAACTGTGCTCTGTTCTCTTTGACAGGGACTCGTGGTGACAACAGGGACTGGTGGTGACAACAGGGATTACCTCTGGGGCAGCCAATCCCTTCAGCATCCCTCTGATGGCTTGCTGCAGAACTGGTATGGCTTCTGAGTTCAAAAGTACACTGAGCAATGGCTTCAAGTAATGTTACAGAAACTACTTGGTCCCACTCATGAGTTAACAGTTGGAAATTACTGAAGAAGCAGAATTAATGAAAATAGGAAGCCAGTTCTTTATCACACAAGAGTGAGAAGTAAATATTTTAACTCTATACAGAAGCATAATATGGTGATCTATAAAAAGACAAGGGAAACAGAAAGACAGAATGCAGTCTGTTCAAAAAACAGCTTTGTATGAAAGACTAAAAACTGAATATTTCCTTTTTTTTTTTTTTTTTTTTTAATTTTCTGGGATAGTATGTAGTCTTCTCATCTACCTCCTCAAGCTTTATTTTCAAATAAGCTAAAATATTCCTGATGGAAAACACAATTTTTCTGAATGAAAATTTTCCTAAGTAACTTGAAAATCCCAGCATAAAAGGTTGTACAACATCCAACCTTTAGTAATCAAAACATGTAAGGTTTTTTAACCTCTCTGTTTATGTTATGCATTCATTTGAGGAAATTGCTATGAGGTTGAGAAATCCTTAGAAATTTATTATTCTTTGATCCAAGTCAGCCTGTGTTTTTCTGAGTTTGAATTATGTGTGTATCTAATTTTAAAACATACAGAGTCAAGAAAATACAAGAACATGCTTCAAGAACAATGGCCAAAAATACCAACAGATGCCAAAGATGGCAGCCACTGATCAACTTACTCTTATTTTTAGCTGTAGAGTTCAAAACTCTGCTCTATAGATTTAGGGCATTAAGAGTATATTTACAGATTGCTGCCAGATTTTTGTAAAACATTGTTATATCCAAGACTGGCTGTGTATCCACTAAAGAGGAACAGCAGATTTGCTTTCAATAGCCCAGATGTATGGAAATGGAAAGCTGGAATAGGTGCACTGTGTTATAAATGGGATTGCTCTTCTTTACCACAAATCCCACCCATGAAGGAAAGGGTACAGGTCTTCAATAAATCTAAATACTTGCTGTATTCCAGAAGGCAGTGTCACTGCATGGGACTGACTTGTACAACCCATTTGCAAGTTAAATCCTCTGCCAGGCTTGTTGCTTCCTTTAGAACTACAGGATTGCAATGTCAGCAGAGTTCATGAGTTGACATTGAAATTATATAAAAATACATTAATTTATCACTATCTCTTAATTGCTTAATGAAATTCTGCTGGATATTTGCAAGCATTTTCTTTTAATAAAAGTAACTTTTTAAGTGTAAGAAAACTGGAGGATGCACTGGGAGATGAATGGGGGAACATGACAACTTTTAGAAAATGTTTACATCAAGAATATATTTTTAATTGAAGAAACATGACTCATCTATTGCGGATGTATCTGCACAAATATTGATATATTTTTATCTATATATCACAGGAATTGCTTTGAGGAAAAATTATATAAATCATAATTTATGGAAAACCCTAGAAGGAATTACTTCCTGTTATTTAAAATTCATCTCAAGAGCAAAGAAATGCCATAAGAAAATTGCCCAAGATTTTCTCTCCTGTACATATGCAAATATTCATACACTCATTTTTCTCCCTTTACTTGACATTTACTTTGTTCACATCCATGATATGGCCCTTCCTTCTCTGTTGGAGAACGGGGACGTGGAGCCCCACAAGTCAAAAGTTTATGTTCCTAATCTGGAGTTCTTGCACATTTTTCCGTTCATGATCAGTTTACATTTACATGGAAAAGAAATGGCCTGTCAAGCTCAGCACAGTACTAATGATCCTAAATCTTTCAAAACAATTGTTTTGGCTATTCTCTTCCTTTTGGACAAACAGAGGGAACACAAGTTCTGGGTGTGAGTCTCCTTAAGCAGAGTTTGGAGCTTTACTGCTAAGCAATCATGTCCCTAGCTGAGAACCATCCAGAAAAGTCCTGGGAAATAAAAATCCTCATCTTTAGAAGGTGACCTTACACCCAAGAGTATAAAGAGTGCCCCAGGTTGCTATTAACTCCCCCAATATCAGCTTTCACTCCAGAGAGTTACTCAATGCAAGACTTGAAGGCAGACAACAGGATAACACAGTGTTGTGGGTCCAGGCAGTAAAAAAGAAATGCTGCCCCAAATCTATCTCATAGGATTTTTCACACACTCAAAGCACCACACACCCCTCACAAATCCCTTCAAGTGCCTCACAATCCTCAAAACATGCTGGTTAGGAGAGGCAGACTTTCCAATACTTGATGAATTGGTATTTTAAACACCAATTTTAACACCTGTAAAGGTGTTTAGAACAAAATTTGAATTTCTATTTTAAGATAAATGCAATTTTATGACACAGTAAGAGGCAGCAGTAGTGTCTTCAGAAGCAGTATGCGTGGATAAGTAGCCAGGGTTTAAATGAATTTAAATTTTAATGCTTATGCAACTTAAAACAACTACAAAACTGTGATGCAAGTACAGTCTGCATAGATAATGTGGTTTTGCCCTTCACCTGCCTGTATCTTGTATAAAAATGGTGAGATGGCAGTGCTGGATTCCTTACTAGACAGCAGCTAAAGGAAGGGGAGCATCTTTGTTTGCATACACAGACACCCATCCAACCCAACACATTGCCTCAGCACTGGGTAGCACCATCCCTCCAAAGCAGCACAGTCATGCAGGGCTTCCAAAGGGGGAGAAAATTCCCACCATGCTTCCCTGTCCTCTTTTTCACTGTCTTTCACAGCACATGCAGGCAGAAGTCCCTGGTTAAAAGCACACTTTTAGCATGTGTGTAAAAGTCCTTCCAGGGACTGTGATTATTGGCTCACAGTTTAAAAGAAAATGGAGAGAAACTGAAGGGAAATAGGAGATATATTGTGGATCGAAGCTGCATCAGACACAATTCACTGCAGGAGGCTGGAGGCTGTTCCAAAGCAATGGAACAGAGAATCTTTTAGTCTGAGCTGCTGCAAGATACTCCTTTTTTTTAAAAAAGGCCTGAAAGTGAATAGGCAGAAAACTGATGTAAAAACCTAATTCACTAAGGGCACGGGCTCAGAAGCAGCACTTTGGTTTATATTCTCACCGCTTGCTGCTCACAAAGAGCAGGGAACATACCAACATAATAACTGATAACAGAGCTCACAAAAAGGAAACCAGGAACTGTATGTTTTGAAGGAATTGCTTTAGAAAAATGGAGGCACTGACCAAAAGGCTTACAGCTGTCAATGTGCCTTTTCTACTTGCAGGTTGGTCTCTCCAATGCCAGCAGATGAAAGGATGTTCACTTCATGCTCTGAGCAGCATTTTCATTTCCTCTGGGTCTTGTGGAGCTCCTGAGATTGACAGACTTGCTTGGCAGCCATGCCCCCTCATCTTTTGGCATGTCAGATGCCTACAGGTCAGTGGATTATGGAATATTCTTTGAGACAAGTTGTTGGTTTTCTATCAAACAACAGCATTTTTCCTAGATTTTCCTACAGCATTCCTTACGTCCCCTTTAGGGTCTGTGAAATTGGGCTCAAAGCGTGGTACTGTAGGCAAGGAATAAAATGTGACTCAGTAGCAGCTACTGCAGCCATCCCATAGTATTTTGCATCAGCACTTGGCCAAAATTCCCTGGTATCTTTGGTGTGAAAAAGCAATGGACCCTGTGGTGTTTCAGAGACTTTTTAGGATATTTGTCCAGGCAAGGTAGAACTCCACTGTGCCAGTTTTGCATGGACTGGTTCTTGGTATTGGGGAGGGCCACAGAGGTGGTATTTTCCCCTTTGGTAGCATTATTTTTTCTGAGACCATGTCAGAGTTACCTGGAAATACAGTTGTACGTTACCAAAAAGCATGTCATCACTCTTTTTCCCCCCCTTTAGTACAGAAAAGGAAGCACATTAACATTTCACAAAGAAGTCACATGGCTCTGAGCAGTTTCCCATCTCATTACAAAAGCCAGTGTTTGCTAATCAAGAACTCAAAGGCTGATAAATGGTCAATTGGAAATTAATTTTTCCTGATAGAAGAAGCTGGTGCCAAACTAAAGGCTTTTGAGTTCCCTTACTAGAATGAGAGCTACCTCAGTTGCTATTTTACTTGCAACCTTTATCATTGTATGACGCAGATCAAGATAGCCTGAACTCTGTAGAACTTAAAATCCAGGTCCAAATCCAAATATCACAGCTTCTGCCTGTCTCTGTTTCTTGTGAGTTAAAAGCCATCAGTGTTTGAGATAATTTTTCATGGCAGAGCCAAAGTGAAGCATCAGAGCTGGCCTTTGCAGGAGGGCAGAACAGATCTGGCAGAAGTGCTAAGGAGAGACCATCACAGCTCACAGAGTCTGCTGGGACAGATAAAGCAAACTCACTTGCATAAAAACTTGGGGAGGGGGACGTAAGAAAAGGATTAAGAACTAAGCAGAAGTATATTTATACATATAAGAATAATGCTGGTGTGTGCAATGCACATATAAAAGCTAACAACATTGTATTTAATAGTTTTGTTAAAAGCTTTGGGGAGGTCAGCTCAGGTCACAGAGCAGAGATACTGAGAGCACAGAATGGAGAAGAAAAGCTCATAGGAAAGGGAAATGAGTAAGTCAAGTGAAAAGAGGGCATTTAACTTTTTGGGGAGGAATTCTTAATAGAGATGGATAAGATAAGAAAACTAATGCAGCCTGACTTTTTCATTTCTTATTAATGTGGAGCAAAAGTGTAATGAGGATATGTGAGAGATTACAACAAACATATTGCAGGGGCACCTAGGAGAGAGAGAAAATCCCTGAATCACTTGCCAAGTAGATAAGGAAGCTTTGATATAAAAATAGCAATGACTATCAGCTACAGATGCTTAGTACCTTTGTTCCTCCACCAAAGAAAAGCCCATCAAGTGAGAGCTGGTATTTCCAGTTTCATGTCTGATAACAGATCTACCTCAAAAGGAGACCTCAGGCACTGGGGCACAGCTCACTGTACAAGATTTTTCCAGCGCTCCCAGCCTTCATTTTAATACCCTACACTTTAACAGCTGCAGAAAAAAATAAAAGCCTATCAAATGGATAGTTAAAAAAAGAAACTCAGGTCAAAAATCCTGGTTTTGGCAATGTACTTCAGCAGTGGCCACATGCCAAAAGCATCAATCCCTGGGATGCTGTGCCCTGTGCTGGGGTGGCACGGCTTGGCAGGGACAGAGCAGAGCTGCTCTTTTGTTGACAGCCTGGGACACCCAGGGCTTCATCCCAGCTCACAGAGAAACCCGGGAAAGACCCAGACAGAAACTGCCAGCAGACAGAAGAGAAAGCTCCTGGAGGTTTTTTCAGTGGCACCAATCTCCTCTGGACTGTCCCAGGGGCACTAATCTGACCTCCAAGTTCCCACGTATTTATCTGTGCCAGCCTCTCCCCTCCAGGGATCTCCATAGCTGACCAAGGGCAGGTAGCGCAGGTGCTCCAGCAGCCTGTGGGGTCTCTGACCTCTCTGACAGCCCACACTGCAGAATTCAATTTTCTCCATTGTGCTGTCATGTCCAAATGTGAGGGAATTGTGCGTGGAACTGCTCCTGCAGCCACGTTACCCTGGCAGAAGTCAAGAAGAAGCTTCTGCTGGGTTCAACACAAGAGTGCTGAGCCTTGAGATCATGAGTAATACGGCATTAACATTTCCATGATGTGTTTTCAGAACTTTCACTTTAATAAAACAACACATTCCCCAGAGCACAAGACAACAATTTTCAAGACAAATAGAATTAATGAGGCTGAGTAATGTTTACATCTTTCAATATTCTCAATCCCATGAGCAGATATGTTTATGTTCAGTAATCTGAATACAACAGAAAACATTCATTTTTACCATATCACTTCAGCTGAGCTTGAGTTGAAGGCTAAAAAAAATTAGTGTTTTGCTTTATTATAACTAATATTACAGCTGGAAAAGAACTTTAGTTTCGTGTTCCAAATTTCTTCATTTTTGTGCACTTTTAAACACATATACATGTGCCAGCATATTTCACAGGCCTTTTGATGTTTTATTATCTCTGTATGTGGGTGGTTTGTTTCCAGCTATAGTTTGAAGTGCAAATTTTCCTCTCAGATTTCCTGTGTGAAGGTTAAAAATACAGTCATGGAATATCTGCCACATGTTTTCTTTCCTGGGTTTCCAAAGCAGAAATCTAAAACAAGGTACTTCTTTTCAAATATTTGCATTATTTAAAAAAATACTCCAACAAAAAATAAGTAACAATCAGGTGTTAAATAAACATAAAGAAATTCAAGGCCCACCGTCCCTAGATATTTCTCCATATCCCTGAAGAATTAACTGTAATGCCTGCCCTGATAAAAATCTCCTGGGAGCAACAAGCATAGCAGCAAAAGGAATCACAACGGGTTGGAGATTAACTCAGCATCTGCTGTTTGCAGCCCACTGTGTGCTTCTGGGGCTTTGCATCTTATTGTGACTCAAATGGAAATGAGGAGATGGATCCCAAACAGAGCTTTGCCTTCAAAATCAGACATAAAATCATCTATTTCTTAAATGAGCATTTCACTCTGACATACTGAAAAATGAACATGAAAGTGTTAGCCATGAGTTATTTTTCATTTTTTATTCAGTGTTCTTGCAAAGCAGGACAGCATTTCCCTAAACCTGTTGGTCCATTGGTCAATGGCAGCAGCAAAACACTGTAACATGACTCCTGGGAATTTTGCTGTCTAGAGGATTTTTTAAATCACAGCTGTGCTGTACATGTCAGTGAAGAAAGGAGGAGGCAGCAGGTTAAGTATTTTGTTCTCTATGTCTGAGAAACAGGAGTGTTTTCTATGGAAATTGATGTTTAAAAGTAATCCCAGCACCCTCAAGCTTTAAGTGCGGTCACAAAGATTAGAAAGGGCCAAAGGGCGCTCGCTGACTTTTCAAATTAATACTTTTTCAAAAGATGAAAAGTTGCACAAGGGCCTCTCCATCAAGCAGGTCTGGCATGGTGGTGCTGCCCCTGGGCCAGCAGGGCTGATCCAGCTCAGAGCAGCCTGGCAAACACTGCTGCTGTGCAGAGCAGCTGTGAGAGATCACTTCTGCCTAGCAAACAGTAGCAGGGAGAAAAGTGGGGTTTGCTCACTCAGATTTTCTCCCTATAACAATCTTGAGGCACTTTGTGCCCTTTGTTGCTGCAGTAGCCTTGTGAGGGAGTTGTGCCTCCCACTGAAACAGTCAGACATGGAGAGGAAACAACTAAAAGGTAGATTTTTATTCTCAATTTCTTTAATTTCAGGACTATCAAGGTGATCCTTTTTAAGCTTGGTGAGAACAGACAAAAATGCAATTTTCAGGTTGTGGGTGCTGCTTTTAATGATGCCAGCAGAGCAGAGCTGAAGCAGTAGCTGCAGAGGTGTGGTTCTGTGACCTGACCAGCACTATTTATACGCTGTTCCTTCTGCAGGAGGTGGCTGCTCTGCTGCTGCCAAGCATAAACAAAATACATCCACTACTGATGAGGATAAGGTGGGCTTTCTTAACTCCCTGCTGGCCAATGGTGATAGGTTTCTGAATCCACCAAATGCTATGATGACAGAAGTGAATCTGATCTGAGGATTGGTCTTTTCTCTACACCTTTGGATTCATTTTGCTTTGTTAATATTCTTAATGCTTTCCCCACAGACAGACTTTCTCTTCCAGTTTTCTGACTGCTTTTCCTTTCCTTACCTGTAACTTTCAATACTCTTTAGGCACTGTTGTGTAGCTAATTTACTGAGACCTTCCTTCTCTGTCCCTTCTCTACCCTCTCTTTCAGCGTGATGTGAACTGTGCATTTTCCAGCTAGGCCGAACTGTAAGACTGTGTCTTTTCATTTGTAGCAGATATGAAATATTAAAACAAACATTTCCCTGCTTCACTCTCAGGAAGAGCTTAAAGGAGCTATTACAGGGATTATTTTTTCCTTTACTTACTGGAAAACAAAGATAAAAATGTAGCTTTCAAGTAGGTCATTTAATCTTGGAACATTTAATTGTGAAGTTGCCAGCCATGATTTGATTTCTCATCTTCTATTATTCCAAGGTTACAAACCTTCCAATTCATTTATATTTATAAACAATGTTCCCACTATATTACATGCATGGATTATTAGGAACACCTCCCAGTAGAGTACTGCCAACTTTTTGTACATAATTAATTAGAAGCCTCAAAGATACCTTTTATCGAACTTTCACAGAGGCTTAGCATATCAGAAATCTCAAAATGAAAGAACTCTGTTTAGACCAAAGGGCTATCCAGCTTACCCAAGTAAGGAAATACTTTATATTTCATGGGATTTTTAAAAAAATGTTTAAAATAATTAAAGCCAAAGTGGAAATCACCTAGGGAAGAATGTGGTTGCAGTGATAACAGAATTATATTTCACAGTAAAGGGAGCCAAACCCTGGCTCCAATTAGCAGTCCAGTTCTGATAAAATAAGTCAAAGGCGAAAACAGCCTGACCAAAATGATGCTCCTACCTGCAAAAGAACTGATCCCTAACAGTTAATCTGCTTATAAATCATCCACAAGGTGGGAAAAGACAGCAAATGCAGTGCTCTGCCTATTTGCATGGCTTCTGATTTTTACACCAGTTCCTCAGAGGCAAATTGAGCCTTTCAGCTTCAAATTAAGTTGTAAAACTTTGGCTGGGAGGCCAGGCCAACCTCGCACAGGCCCCATGCACATGGAAGCCCACACATCATCATCCTGATTTTCTACTTGCCACATGCAGCATGTGTGAGTAGGGATAGCACTGCAGCACCAGGGGTGAGCTGGCCAAGAGGAGAAACACTCATTTTTCTTTGCATGCCTATTTCCTTGCCATCCTAACACATTCTGGATCACTAACTGCAAGATCCCTGCCAGGGGAAGTGCCATGGTGAACGTGATTTATAGCAGCAAACATCCCTTTGATTCGGGCCATCACCGGCATATAAAAATCAAATGAAAATTTCTCAAATTTCTCAACAGCATGTTCTAACGTTTTGCATTTTACTGGGAATTTTGGGGCAGGACTTGTCACCTGTAAAAGCAATTATTACTTTGCATAAATTTTGCTATGAAAGTTTAAATGTTTGTGGAAATTACAGACTTATTCCTCTTCTTTTCCTTACCCCAGATTACCCTGGGAACCAAGGTGGCAGGGCAACAGGAGATACTGCTCACAATTTCACAGGTTAATGGCCTGGGCCCCTTCACAGAGCTGGATTACTGGAATACAACCAGTGGTTACATTCCTGCCATTCACTCTGGTGGCCAGGACATAACATGGGCTCTGTATGTGAGACAAGCAAATCTTTGAGCCACACTGCCACCCCTTATAATTTTTAACAGCAGATTGGAACTGTTTCCCCAGGATCAACAACTTTGTGTTTTTCAAATGCTATATAAAGCAGCTTGGCAGCAAGGCTAGGAGCTGAGTTTTCCTTCTCCTGGTAGGTCACTGCTGGTGCAGCAGCACTTTAACTGAACAGACAGCTTCTCTCCAGAGAAAGTCATATATTTAGTGTCCCAAATGGTAGGTTAGATGTCAGATTTAATTTGAAACTTGAGATGATGTCATTCCAGAGAAACTGTTGGCAAAATGTTTGTGTTTAAACAAGAGGACAGAGGTTTAATTCAGTTCTCTCATTCTTCTTGGTATTAATTATATTTAATGAGTAATGATTTACCTAAAAAAAACAATTAAAAAGTCAAAGGCTAGCAGGCTGCAGAGAAAGTTCCCTATGGTACTAAAAGACAGTAAAATTCAAAGATCCTGTCGATAAAATCTTTATTCATATCTGTCCTCTTAACATGGCCCAGGGTACCATTACACTGTCTACAACAAAAAAAGTTTCCTCTCCCCAGGACTAAACCTGGAATTTTGATTTAATAATATAGGGATGCAAATGACACACCTTTCAGCATTCTGAATGAGTTATTCACTACATGAACTTTGAACACAGTGATGCATTTTATATTGCACTTATCCTAAAGTGTCTCTGCATCTCTTCTACACACAAAAGCCAAAACCCACATGGCTCTTCTAACAGAAATCTCTTAGAATCTTATCCTTGTTGTACTTCAGTGAATCAGCTCACCACATTTTATGCATTCCCATTATACATTTCTACAACTGGGGTCCTCATGCCAGGCTTCATTTATATTCAGTGGAGATCTAGTAAATGAATCTAGAACACAGGCTAAAATCCTTTAACTGTTAGTGATCTACAGCCTTCCATCAAAGAAGTGAAAATGTTCTATCTCTGTAGGTAGCAGAAGTAACTGGAAAAGGCTTGGATATTGCCAATTTCCTTAATAATTTTCATGAAACATTGAGATTGACTGAACTGCAGTAAAAAAAAGCACTGACTTCCACTTCAAGGCTTCTAGTTGAAAGCAGAGGACATTGCTGTCTTTCTTTGTCCTGTGTAATGACTTGCAGAAATTCTGTAAACCCATTTTCTTAAAGAAAAAAAAAAAAAATCATTGCCATTAGTGTCTTTTGGGACACCTTCAATAAATAGTTAAAATTGCCTTGCTTTACTCAGTTTAATTATTTATTTGAAGAATAATTACTTTAGATGTCAGGTCCATTATCATGGAAGTTGTAAATGATCCTGGAACTGAAACAAATACTGTCTTCTTGAGATCAGTAACCTTAGCATTACAGACACTATTTTAATTGTTGCTTCATTGCAGAACCCATATAGAATATGAACGAATGTGACTCTCATACTGTCCTAAGATTTATTTTAGAAGAGTTAACAAAACCTACAGATAACAAGAAGTAAAGGATTTCCCATTGCAGATACTTGTCTGTGCCTGTCAAAGTCCTGCAGAAAATAATATATCCCTCAGCAGCAGTGGAATAGGTAAAAGAAATAGCATTAATGGGCAGTCAGCATAATATGTGAATATATAATGATAGAATATTGTTATTGAGGCTAGAGTCAATGAGTTTGAATTAATTTCTTTCCACCTAAACCTAATCCTTACCCACATATGTGTGCAAAGCACATGCCTACCAAAACCAACACAGAAAATGCACCTATTCATTAAAGAAAGGTAAATTTATTTATTAAATTTATTATGTACTCAACAGATTTCCTAAGAGTTTGCACATATCTGCCCAGTTCTGTGAAACATCAACCTTGCCCACCTCCCAGAAGGACACCAAAGTCTTCACTAAACATATTGTTGCTGTTAAGGACCTTCACAACATTCACCTCCTGTCACTGAACAGGAGAAAATGTGGACTGGGTCAGCCCCAGGATCTGTCCAAGCCAGCAGCCAACCCCCAGCAGCAGCTGAAGGCAGATGGCCAGGGGAGAAAGTGAAGACCATGGCACAAAGTCTGACACTTCCCCTCTCAGTCCCTCAGCTGCCAGTCATCCACAGCCCAGGGACTGCTGGGGCTGGGTGGGCTGTCTTTGCTCCTAATCACATCCTCTGGACATCCCACAATGTGCTGAGGGAACATTCCAAGGAAACATTCAGCTTTCAGGTCTTTTAGCCCAAGACATTCCACGTAGACCCATCCTCTCCAGCATCTCTGCAGAGGAGTTGGCAGTAATTACATTCTGTCCAGTCAGGTTGTCCAGTTGTGTCTATTTAACCATTACAGCCTTCACTTCTAATTCTGTGCCACTCTTCCTTGTCATATCCTCCTCCATACATGGCATATTTGCAGTCCCAAATTTATGCTTTGTTGTTGTGTTGTCTGGTTCTGTAATTTGGTGCTTATGAACTTGGAGCGACTCTTTATTCCTGGAATACTAATTCAGAGCTGCTGATTTGAAAGAGTCCAGGCATAAAACTGGTTTGTTCCATAGGCTACAAGCAGGTATTTCCCTCTACCCAGAAAATCATCATTGTCATTGTCTCAATATTCTTCCTCAAAAGATCCTTCCATAACAAAGAGAGTAAGAAGGATACTTTTAGGTACAGACTAAGGGGCTTATTTTGTTACTCAGCAAAGAGCCTCGCTTATGTAAGGTTCACTTATCTGCCCTCACTTATGTAAGGTTCACTTCCACACCTACCCTGAGTATCTTTAGCTCAGGTTGGCAGATTAAATATTTAAGGCCAGGTTTTGTGCTATTTCTGTCAGAAGCCAACTTTTTAATTTCTTTTCATGGTTTTTTCAACCATCTTTCAAGACTTACTATATTGGATTTGAAATCTTTGCTACTCATTTACTATATGCCATTTTTCTTTGATTGCAACCACAATGCCATCTGTGCTGAGATTTGTTACATGAGGTTTTAGCTTTGGATTTCAACTATTTCTATAAAATATCACTTAAAATCAATTAGTCACTTTGGACATAAAGATAAACTAAACAAACAGGCACATCTATCTTCCTGTGTTTTTTTTTTTTTTTTTTCCTTTCCCTTAAGCTTTATGGTATTTTGAGAAACACCAGATTTGCTCGATGAATGGTTGCCTATTTCATGTTAAAAGATAAAAATTCTGCAACAGCAGTTGGGGGGAAAAAATACGGGGGAAAAATAGATCACTCTGCTCATCATCGTCATCCTGAATGAAGGAAAATATCCTGAAGCTTGGACTAGTGACTAAGAGTCAGCTCTCCATCTGTCAGTGAGCGTGGTGTCAGCCACGGGACCATGACTGATGAGGAATCCATCCCATTCAGGGAGCTGGGCTGGGGGGCAGGCCCAGGTCCCAGCTAGGAGAAAGTCCTGCTGCAGGAATGAGGGCACAAACCTATGGACACAGCTGAGCCAAGGGGGAGAATTGGGAAGGTAGCTCAGGGTCTGCATTTGTATTCAGGCAGGAATATAAATTACAGAGAGGCCAAAGACAAGACTTTTCCTTAAATCGAGTTAGAGATTGTCTTTTCTCTCTGCTGCCAACCTAAATGTTCAAAAATCATAAATCAGGACCCCAAGCATGAGAAGTTTGACTTCAAAAAGCAGGAACTTAAAAGTATTGGCCATCTTTGACCCTGAACACCATCACAACAAGGTTTCTGAGGCCCTCAGCAACATCAGTATTACATCTGAACTCCTACAGCTGCAGCAGCTACAGATTTCATTGGAATTCATTTGAGCTTTTTCCCACACTCATATTATTGGACATCTACACAAAGTGGTTCTTTAGTATCACGCAGTACCTTGACAGGAGGCTCCCAGGGACCCCAGTGACATTAGACAGCCATTCTAGGGTCTGTGGGCTTCTTTGGCCTTCACTGGGCTGCAGAACTAGCCAAGGAACACTCCTTCCTCTCCTCCTGCCAAAAACATCTCTGTGAACCCCCTGTTAATATTTACTCGGGGTTGGATACTGTCTATGTGTAAAATGAGAGTTCCTTCTGCATACTCACAATCAGATTCACCTCATTTAGGTACGGATAACTACGAGGAAGGGAGCTCCAAGCTGCCAAGTCCTGGCCACTGTGACTGCAGAGGAAGCTGGGCCAGGGACTGGTCTGGTTGAAAAAGGGACCTGACAAAAAATTACCAGCTCGTTTACAACACTGGCTCTGTGAGGTAACTCCCTGTACAATCCTTCAGCTATTAATGCCAGCACAAAGGAGAGCTCAGGGACACAGGGACATCCCTTTAGTCTGCACTTAGATGCAGTTAAATTGCAGTCCTGGAAACAAACATAAATTCCCTGAGGTCATTTGACAGTCCTGCAGTTTTTCTGCCATGGTTAGAGCTCAAGCTGTTTTTAAAGAGACCACAAATATGTGATGGGGAAATATGGATATTATATTTTTTTCTTTCATGTTTTTTCAGTTAGATCTGCAGATTACAAAACCTTCAGGGCAGGGCTCACCCATCATCCTGCCTCTTCAGAAAGAGCCTTACTTGACTTTTCAAATAAACACACTGGATAATATTTTAAAATATTGTTTTTAATATTTTTAATATTTTTAATATTTTAAAAAACAGAGAGGATGATGTTTCTGTCATCTCTGGCAGAGGTCCAAAGAAAGTTTGGTTTTGCTCCTCTTATCAGAATGAATGACTGCATTTTGCAAAAATGGGAGCTAGAAAAGGCCCTTTTAACCCATGGACAATTATACACAATGAATCCAAAACCACACCTATTAGCAGTCATAAAGGATCCTTCCTGACTAAATCAACTTAATCTCAGTGTCCCCTGGCAGAAAGTTTGTGTAGCCTGCAGGTCACCTGCATGCGAGTTTTTCCTTTTTCTCCCTGAGTACATGCAGATTAAACCACTGATCTGAACTTTACAGGATTGCAGATTTGGGGGCATACCACTAAGAAATGAAGGATTTGGGAAGTAAACGAACAAGCTTTGCTGTTAGAGTATAACAGTTTTCATTTGCCTGCTAATTCTCAAAAATCACAGTTGCCTTGGGAAAGGAGAGTCCCAAACAGAGCACACTCTGCGGAGCAGCTTTGACTAAATGCCAGGAAAACAAAAATGTCATTTTAAGCTACTTGGTGCATGTAATGAAGCAGAACCTAACCTTAAAGGGCTTTTGGGGTTTTTTTTCCTGAAATCTGATAGAAGATGTTGAGAAAGATTTTTAGTGAGAAAGGCTCAGTCTGGGGTTTTCCCATCACATTTTTCAAGCCACCAAGTATGAATGAAAGGAAATTGTAGCCTCAGCTGAGCCCCCCTTGGTCATCCCAAAGTGCCCCAGGCAGGACCAGAGCAGGGGTGCTCACAGGGTGCTCACAGCCATTGTGCATGGTCTGTCCACAGGTACAGCAGGAACACCTTTCTCTTAGGCATACACCTGGATTTGTGCTTCAGGACCAAAGCAAATCATCACAGGTCTCTGGGTATCAGTGAAATTATAACAACATAATCACCAAGCCTGGGTTAGTTACTTTTTGCTATAGATCTTACCTAAATGAATATTAAAAGTTCTTATAGATCCTCGAAGCTTAGGCCTTCATTTCAGACCAACACAATGTCATATTTAGAAAAATAATTCAATAATTTAAGATTCATTTGATGGCTAGAAGTAGCTTAGTAAATATTTTTCTGGTGAAATCTCATCAAGTGGCATCTACTCACGAAAGCAGCACAAGGCAATGTTACCACATCTTTAATTTACTGCTACTACTGAGGGGGTTGGCTCACCCTGTGCTTTTATTTTACAGTAGCTTTGATTACACTTTTCTCAATAAAGTCTGCATCTGACAGCATGGAACACATTTATCTTAAATATGGAAAGAAACAGCAGCAATAGGATCTCCTGCTTGTATGTGAGAGAGTGAATGAGAACATAACAAATTCACCTACACCATTATCTCTCTGAACAAAGTCAGAGTTTCAGCTGCAGTGACCTTGTGGTCACAAAGATCACAAATTGCAAGCAGAGGATGTGGAAAGAAAAAGGCTTTAGTCAGGCAGCTGTACACTGTTACAATATATCCTGCAGCTGTTATGTATCCAAAACTAGTTCTCTTGAGACAGAAATCAGGCTTCCCCTCATGTTGTTCCATAGTTTATAAAATACAACCAACAATAATTCACACTTTTGTTCAATAACAGTAAGGGAATTATCTCTTCATTTAAAGGCCTAGAAACCTGGAAAAAATTAAAAAGTATCAAAAATACAGACATTATGAACTTGCCCAGGTGAATTTGGCACAACATAAAAGTCTTTTTTAAGGGAGTTGCAGCTGAAGTCCAACAAAATTTAGTAATATTGACAGGAATGTTATGGTAAACTTGAGATAAGAAAAATCAAGATTCTAACACATGTAGAGAAATATGTTTTGTAAACTAAACTAATAGAAGTGTTCCCATATAACAAATTAGTAATACATCCACTTTTGTTTGCTTTTGTCACAATAAACCAAGTTATACTCTGTCTGGACTGAGCTGTGTGACTCCCAAAAGAGGTCCCTGTCTTGTAGGGATTCCTAAGTTCCAAAATAGATCACAATCACATCTGGGTTCTTTCCAGGCTGAAAAGATACAGATGTCTTCCCATAGTTTTGAAACTCACAGCTCAGACCTCCAGCTCATGGAATACCACATAGTCATCAACACTAACAGAATTTAAAATGTATAAGTCTGCTCTGAACACCAGAGTCTAGATCTGTGCTGCTCCTCACATCTAACTTTTCATGCCACCTTGTTAAGGACTATGTGAGTATATAATGTAATTTAGAAGAGCTTTCCTCTTCATAAAGCTATGGCATCTCTTGAGGAGTTAATATTTGTTCTGGGGATCAACAGGCACTATAACTGAAATTAAAGATGACTTTTTCATCTAAAAAATCCTTTCTAAGCCTCATTGACTTAGTGCCCTATACCCAGTTTAGAGTTTAGAGTAAAAACAGAGAACACAGAGCCATGGTGCTGCTGACAGAAAAGGACAGTTATTGGATGGTTTTATCCAGTTTGATCCTACTCATAGTATATCTCAATTTCACACCATGTTTTAATCAAAGTAAGCTTTTATGAATATCCACTACTACTTTAATAGATCCTAGGACTGAGAAACCCTCATGCTAGGAAGTAAGACCTAGGTATTAAAATAATGCTCATTAAGCAACATAAAATTCAGAAAAACATATTTCAAGGCCCACTGAGTTAAAAGAACTAGGACACAGTAGAAGTGGTTAGGTATTTATTAATTGCCCTTAGGTAACAACAGTCACTTTCATAAACAGGTTGCAAAGAACATAATTTTGCAGAACCAGACCCGGCAGATGTATAGGCTGGATGTGATTTAAGCATCAGAAGTGCCATGAACAGTGTAAAAAGTGATACCTAAGTGGGAAGGCATCAATCATGTCCATGCTGTGCCCTGCCCCTCCCTGGAGCAGTGTTTTGAGGTTGGCTATTCTGAATGGTAAATTTTTCAAAAGCTTCCAGATCCCACTGCTGTGTGAATTCCCTGAGGACATTAGACTGAGGGAATATCCAAAACACAGGACTGTTTACTAAACTTGCTTTTATGCAACTTTGTATTTCAAAGAATTAATAAACAATGCCAAAAGCTCTAAGGATGAGAAAAGTACCTCAGGAAGTCTTTTTCCTTTGCAAGTCTAATCAATACAATATTTTAAGTATGTTACTTAGACCACAATCCCAGACTGTGCTGAAAGAAAGGAAAGAAGCATGAGAGGTAGGGTGGTGTTTTCATTACAGTTTAGCTGTTGCAAAGAGTTTAACTGGGTTTTTTGTTTGTTTGTTTGTTTGTTTTTGTTTGTTTGGTTGGTTGGTTGGTTTTTTTTGTGATATGGTCTTCAGTCCAAATCTGATAAATCAGAATATAATTAGATAGTTCAGGAATCATCACTACAAATCTAGCCAACAGGAGAGTGTTTTTCAGGGATTATTTCTCAGCAAAGGATCAAAATCCCAGACCCATTAAATTAGGGGAAAATTCACTGTGTGAAGGTGAGGAGGGCTGGATTTGTCTGGCCCATACAATACTGCAAACACAACCACAAGCACCGAGTCCCTGCCATGGGATGAAAAAAGATTTTGAGCTTACAAAAACCATCTATCTCCCCATGAAAACAAATACTACAAAGGCTGTTCCACTCCACGATTCACTGTTGAATGTTTTAATTCAGGTGGGCCCTGGCTCTCTGTTGTCACTCCTTCACACATGTGCTTAATTTGACATACAGAGCCAAAGATTAGTTCCACTGAAGTCCTGTGATTTGCTTAGCAGTGGGATGAAAAATCTCCCACTGGCTTCAAGTGTGAAAGATCAGAGACTGAAGGATCAAACTTTATAGCAAGTAGGGTCAAGCAGCAAGTTCCCAATCCACAATATGAGCACTGGTTTTTATTGTATATCACTGCTCTGCTCTGAAGGACTCTTTCCAGCATGACAGTTCCTCGTTTTTTCTGAGTGGCTGTTATCAGATCACAGCTTTACACTGAAGCTGTTTATAAATGTTCCTTATGACACTGCCTTTTTTTTTTATCAAGCCATTTTTCCACCATGAAACAGGACATTTATTGTTCATATATAAGAGGCAATGAACCTGCAAAAGCAGTGTTCATAAAAACTGGAAACTTCCTCAACAAGCAAAATGACTAACTGTGATGGACATTCATAAATCACTCCATATCATTCATCATAATTCCTGAAGTTTCATTAATTCCTAGAGGAAGACATAAATCTAATGTGCATCTTAAGGACCCAGCAGGCTGGCTTGTTCTCCAGGCATAAAACAAATATGATGCTTTCTTCCTCACTGAGGAGATGCAGGTTTTGCATGTGTGCACAGCAGGAGATCAATGTCACTCAAAATGTGGGGATATCCTGGGCAGCCCTAAAGGCATTGCTTTTGTCATCAGAATGTGCAAATGCTCCATCCTAATCCTGCTCTCACTGGACCCTTTTCCCTGTAAAGCTCAGGCAGAACTAGATGTACAAAGCCTTTAATCTACCTCTGCTTTTGAACAATCAGGTTAAGAGTGCAAATTTAGTTTCCAGAACTGAGGGGCCACCAGTGCCTGGGCCAGTGCAGGTATCCTCTTGGAAGGGTCCTGGGAGCTGCATAGGGTCTGGCTATCCTGGTACAGCTGGAGGATCACAGGGATCACATACATCTAGCAGAATCCATCAAAAAAGGACAGCAACGAAATATTTTCTTTTAAAGCAGGCAAGCTGATATAACAGAAAAAAAAATTTAAAAAAAAAAAGCCTGTACAGTGACGGCTGGTGCTATGCAAATTGCTCCCTGAAAACACTAAAGCAAGTTTGACATGCTGTGGCCAGAGTCAGCATGGGAATTACTCACCCTTTCAAACCCTGGGCTTGCTCACTCAGGAGGTTTTCCTGCTCCTGAGGGCATATATTTTTGTTTGAGGTGGGTTTGACAGACTTGTGAGTGAGTATCCCAGAGGAAAGAATATAAATGTGCACACTAAATATTTCTGTCAGGGGATGACTAGGGGCAGAAAGAGAGCAATATCACTTGAAAACCCACAGGACATCAGAGGGTAAACACAGGATGGGTCCCAGAAAGTCTGTGTGGCCCCTCCACTTCAGATTATCCCCTGCCCTAAGAGAGGAATACAAATATAAATGGGGGACTGCAGACTGGGGGAAGAAAAACAAAAGAAAAGAAACTAATGTATGGAAATACTGGTTTCTCCTAAGAAAGACAGGTACAGGCTGAAATGTAAATATCTCTGAAAAGATAATTTAGTTATAATCATAAAATCTGTTTAAAAGTCTGCTGCTACTTTTTCCAGCCCACACCTTCCAAAAGAAAGAAAAGCTGATTTTAAACTATCTGTGATAATTGTTATGAAACAATCACATGTAGCAATCTTGGCTTATTGATGCACATCCAATGCACCACATCAATCTCTGTAAACCTTTCCAAAGGTTTGTGCTTGTAGTTTGGAAGAACTGATTGTACAGCGATGATAACAAGGCAATTTGTTAAAACTTAATTTGTAACAAATTATTTCTGTGGAAAGAGCAAATGATAACAAAAGGATAACTCTAGATTTATGGAATTGAGTAAGACCCAGCATTCCAGCTGCGCAATATCTTGGAATAAGTCATGTCTGCACAATTTTTAGAAGATTGGCTTTGAACTTTCAAGATCATTTTACACAGAATAGATTTATTGATAGGTTTACTAAGATGGAATAGGTATTTATTTACTCTTGTTTTCTTTTCCGGAGCAAACAAAATTCAAAAAGATATCCAACATATAGCATATGCTCAACCATGGCAAGATTTTCAGGCTACACAAACAGCCTTTGAATCAGGCTACAAAATGGTTATATAGGTAAAATAACCCATTTCCTCATAAACTTCAAAATATTCACCCACTCTGAACTGCTTTCTAGTGTGTTTGCTGGGGGCAGATACAAACCTCCCACTATTTTTGAATGGCAGTGAATTTGAATTTACAAAGCAAATATCTTTATTTTTCAACAACCATTATTTCAACTTTTTAAAAACCACTGTATTTTACTCTACCTTAGAATATGCAGAAGGCGAAAAATGAGAGATAAATTCCAATACTGAGGCCACAAAGCAATGAAGCCCTTTGAGGATTGAACGTCTTCATCATGTAAGTAGGTCTTGTGGGCTTGTTTGTTTTTTTGTTGTGATTTTTTTCAGTTGATTTCACAATATCATGGGTCGGTTCCCCTTGTCCTTATCCCTCTCTAAAACTTCCTGCAAGGTGAGTCTCAGTCTCCTCTCTCAGGACTAGCAATAGGAAGAGGAAATGGCCTCAAGCTCTGCTGGAGGAGCTTCAGGCTGGACATCAGGAAGAATTTCTTCACTGAAAGAGTGGTCAGGGATTAGAATGAGCTGCACAGGGAGCTGGTGGAATCAACATCCCTGGAGGTGTTCAAGGAACAACTCCATGTAGCACTTGGTGCTGTGCTTTAGTTGACAAGCTGGTGTCTGGTCAAAGGTTGGACAGGATGATCTTGGAGGTGTTTTCCAACCCTAATGGTTCTGATGTTCAGCCCAAAGCAAATTCCTAACTGGAAGTTTCAACTGTCAGAATAAAATATCATTAAAGATAGGAAAGAACCTGCTCAGAGAAAAGAACCTCTATTCCAGTTCAGCATAAAATAAAGAAGCTTTAACTCTTCACAAGAAAGATAGAAGACAGTTCAACTCTCTGTGTTTAGTTTACTCATTGAAACAAGACATTAAATTGGGAATTAATCTACAGAAAAACATGTAATATATGTTAACTGGAAACAGAGAGATACTCCAGATGTAACAACACTCTTGTGAAAACAATGTCTGCCTCTTCGTAAGGTTTTTCACCTATTTAATTTTTAAATAATTTTTAATTATTCCATATTAGAAAATTATTATGTGCACATCTTCACCCTTATCCCTACAGTTGAAAATATGGATTAGGGCAGTCAGTGGAGACAGATGAGTCTTTTCCTAGCCAGCAATGCTCAGTCTCTGCTGCTCCAGCTTGTGCAGTGATGAACTATTTAGACCCATCTGTAGTTAAAGCAGAGCTTCAGCTGTGCAGCTGATAACCAGAGCACTGTCAGAGCCTGGGTTTCTCTATCAGGTGTGCAAACACACAGGCAAATGCTCTTCACTTTGCAAAGGTAGTCAGTGGCAATTACAATCAGAGAGGGGATTGCTGTACCACTCCAAATTTGTGAGCTGTTATTCATCAATACTTGCACTAGGAAACATTGGATTATTCTGCAAGGTGCTGAATGTTCCTGTTGATTGAAACTATTTAAGGGCATCAAATCAAGACTTTTCTCACAGTTTTTATCACAACTGCAACAAAATAAGCACATCATCATGTACAAAAGGCCCCACTAACACTTTCAAAGATGAGAATTTGGTTTGCAAACTACCTTGATTTGTGGAGTAAAAATCTGAAGGGTTCTTGTGTGTAATTTCAAACAGCACCTTAGAACCACCTTAGGCAGCTGAACAGAAACTTAGAATCAAAAGTTTGATGGCATGCAGGCAAAATTTTAGACAAAGTGAGATCTTTAAGAAGCAGCTTTGCATTAAATACATATTGTTCAAATATGTGGCCATAAAAGCCACATTCTATAAGAGGACACAATCCTATTGCGTGCCATTGTCATTTCTGCTCTCATGATATTCACATTCCCTCTGAAGTATTGCCCCAGCCTTCCATGCTGAGCCTCTGCCAGACACTGGTGTCACCTTTGCCTCAGAACTGGCAGGTGTCTTTCTCAATTTTTATATTTCCTCTGCACAAAAACTGTCTGAGCAGCAACTGTGGGACAAGCCAGCTAGGAAAATTGGGTGTGAGGGAAGTGGGGTCTGTTTTGGAGGGCAATCCCCTTGCAGCTCTAGTGCTTCTAGTTTTAGTATCTTCTGCAGGAGTGCAAAGATCTTTTAAGGCAAAATCCAGCCTGTGCTCATTTTGAGAGGCCTGGCTTTATCTATGCATGGAGCACACTGTGCAAATGAATGTTTAGCTTGTGAGAGTTTCTTCTCCCTGGTTGAAGTTTTATAACTAGGTTGGTGATCACATGCAGTATAAATAAATACGTCTCCAGATGCATACTGAGGCCTGCATGTATTTATGCAATCAAAGCACAACACTGAGGTGAAAAAAAATCAATAAAATCTTAGGAACAATGAAAAACCTGGGATACAAATAAACAGAACCACTGCTGTAGTAATAGATATCTTCCAGGAGGTGGAATCTTGCTATAATCACTCCCAAAATACAGCAGGAATTGTTCCATGTGCTGACATCTGGCTGGAACAGCATGACCTCTGATACCATGCAGGACATAACCTCAGTGCAGGCTCAGAAGAAATTAGAAACATGACTTCACAGAAAAGAGGAGTAATATTCATTGGCTTATAGAATGGGAGTGAAGGGTGATTTAAATGCAGATTCAAAATATCAGCAGTGAAATCTTGGTGTATTTAGAGTTGGCCTATTTAGCTATTTAACTGACAGCTGGTGATTAATGTAGATATAGAACTTTGAAATGATTTTCTCTTGGAATACAAAGTTGATAGTGGTTTATGTTTCAGTATTTTGGTTGTTTTCTCAAATGAATTTCTAGAAGCTGAAGACTATGAATGAGAATGCTGAAATACAGCAGTTTTTGAAGCTTTTAGAATAGTCATGATGAGAAGTTGTTTTAGACTTTAATTGAATTGATAGTTATAGTGAGGAACAATTGTTTTGATTTGTTATTCACCATATTTTGGACAACTTCGGTAATTGACAGATTTGAGTGCATTTTTAAAAAGTTAATTACCTGTTATCTCCATGGTGCTGAATTTTATATATTTTAGTTTAGTTTAGTTTTTCCAGGACCTAGTACAGTTTTCTAATTGAACCACTGGGTCTCTTATTCAAATCACTATTTTTAATTATTGACACCTTAAAAAAATCAAGTATGATGCTTCAGCAATAAATTAGCATCCCATTAGAGGGAAATAATCTGAACATATTCACTGATGTTGTTAGCTGATGACTCACTAACATGACTTCAATCTGCACAGATATGGCTGTTGAAATAGCCAGTCCAGGTTTTCCAGCAGTTTGCAGGCAAGTTCAACAACAAACAAAGAAAGGTGACCACACAGTCTAACATAAAAGTTGGTCTCCTTTCAAGATCCAGTCCAGGGCTCATTTAGGCAAGAGGGAACTTCATATGTACATCCACAGGCAATGGATCAGGGCCTTATTAAGAGATTTGAAGGAGGGAGAAGCAATCCTTTACTTTTATTAAGAGCCTTTTCTTGGACACTGAAAGAACTTCCAGTGGAGGACAATAAGGGTGATGGCATTGTTTAAATCTGTGACAAGTCACAGGATAAACTGAAAATAAGGCAAAAGTACTAGGCTGGAGACATGCTGACTTCAGCTTTTGAACCTTGCCCAAAAATGTCAGCATTAGGGGTCAGTCTCCCCACTGATAAACATGCAGAGCCAGGTTACAGGCTGGCCTGCCCTACACATGCACACAACTTTTAGGGCACGCTACCTGCACAGCTTTTGAAATACTGAACATCCTTTTCTAGAGAAATTCAGAGGACAAAAGAGAATTAGGAGATGGGCAGACAGGCTGTGGCCTTAGTGGAGCAGACACACCAGTTGAGCCCAGCTAAGCTGGAATAAGGGGGGAAATGGGCCAGGGTCTTTCAGGATTGAAGGAACTAACAGGCAGAGGCTGCTGCTGGGTACCAGCAATGAGGGCTTACTCACAACACTTACTCCTTACTCAAGGCCTTTATCTGCTTGCTAAGATAAAACCTTGAAAAGCATTTGCTGTGTGTGACAACACGATCCAAGATCATGTGCTCCCTCATATTACAGCCAAACTCTCAGAAAGATGATACATCAGAGCATTATGTATGGGGACTTCCACTGAAAATGAGAGCTCATGAAATATGCAGGTGTTTGGTGTGTGTTTTATTCTTTGTGCCATCTATTCCCTCTCCTATGAAACTGCCCTGCTTCTGTTTGTGGGGATGTGAAATGCAGAGATTTCTTGTTTAGCACAGAGCCACTCCACCTTGGCAGGGTGTCACCTGTGGCAGCTGAGAGCTGTTCCAGGACATTCCCTCGATCTGCCAAGACCCTGATGCATCTGCAGCCTTGGAAGATCAACACTTTTACAGCCACTGTGAGATGGAAGTTTTAATCTGCTTGTTCTGACTCAAATGTTAATGTTTCCTCCCCACGTTTTTCAGTCATAAACAATTATCTATGAAAAAACAAATCAGGTATGAGATTTCTCTCACCCTTCTACAGTGTTTTGAAATTCCTTCTGCATTGTCTTTTGGTTTTTTGCTCCATCTTCTGCTTTTCCAACTGCTGCTTGGCAACACATATTGCTGTGCAAAATATGAGCTCCTGAAGATTGCTCACTTCAATAAAATTTTAACCAGAGGCAAGCATGCAAAGTAATTGAAATGCAGTGTTTCAATAGCATAACTGTGGGTTTGGTTTGATTATTTTATTGTGAGTTAAAGATTCTGTCTTATTAAGACCACACGGCTTCTGCCCAAGTGGACCAAGTCAGGCATGTGCAGGAACCAGCAAGATGAAAGCCTGGTTGGTCTGGGGACCCTTGTGACATTTCCATTGCAGAAGGACACAGTTCATTGTTTGCCTGGCACAGTGGCTCCTAAACCCCATCCTGTACCCTGCATGGTGTGGCATGAACTCTTTCACACTGTTTAATACTAAGCATAGAGGGTGTAGAGGACTTTCATTTCTAGCTGAAAATCAGGATACATGAACAGTCCCCTGCAGTATTCCTGGCAGTTTAATTTGGCCTGGGGAAGTTTTTGTCACCGTTATAGAACACAAAATGTGTTGGTTTCAACGAGCCTTTGCTACTCTTTCTGTGGTACAAGTTCTTTTCCTTTTCATGACCAGCTTTTTGTTTCCCCTAAGAAATCAGTTTTTCATTCCGTCTAATGAATTACTTTCCAGAAAAAAAGCTGGTTTTCCACTTTTTTCATTATATAATTTGCCTTTCAGATAGAGTAGGCATTAAAAAATAACCAGGCTTTATAGCAGATAAAATAGCTGAAAAGTTTTTTTTCTTAGATTTTTACTTTTTTTTTTCTGCATGACCTCATATATTCAACTCATTCCTCATTTTGTTTTTGTTTTTTTAAAAACTTTATTTTCCACATTCTCAAGTTATCTTATGTCTTCCTTCTGATGTTTTTATATTGTTGCCCTGAGCTCTACAACACAGTGTGTGCTAACTGGACCCCAAGTAGGTGAACTGTATTTTCCAGGTTGGAGTTATGAGACGGTTTCTAGCAGAGTCTCTCTTTTGCCTCTCTCTCTCTTTTGCCTCTCTCTCTCTTTTTATTAATCTTTGATAACCCTCTTTTTGATCTGCACACTACACCCTTCTAATTTACGGATGCTTTTAAACCTCAGGCATGGGATTACTTCATTTGATTCATGGAAGACCATGAGCAGTTCAAATTAACCTTTTGCTTCCTTGGGGGGAAAAAAATTTACTTTGGGGATTTGGTTCACCTGTTGAGAAAGAAGCTGTCTCTTCTTATTTACTGAGATTGCCTCAGCACCACAGAGATGACTCATGCATACCCTGA
This sequence comes from Aegithalos caudatus, assembly GCA_013389925.1. Classification (NCBI taxonomy): domain Eukaryota; kingdom Metazoa; phylum Chordata; class Aves; order Passeriformes; family Aegithalidae; genus Aegithalos; species Aegithalos caudatus. The sequence goes on along the minus strand of WEIU01007074.1, from coordinate 103,643 downwards.
AGGGTTTAGGTGGCACCATAAATTCACTGCTGGACACCATGGACCCTGTCCAGAACAAACAAGTCGAAGAAATCATTCCTGTTGACTCCAGTGCTAAACCTACATTACACTGAGTGCCCTTTGTTCCTATGGAAATTATTGGAAGATGGAGTTTGGTGCATCAAAGAACCATCATAAAGTGACACCTTATTGGTTTATCCACAGAAAAACAACAGCAGAAAGTGACATCATCACACCAGTGACATTTCTATGCTCTGACTTTTCCATATCTGTTTACTATCATTTTTTTCCAAAAGATGTCCAGAAAGAGATGAGATCCATGTCTTAAATATGTGTTAAGCCCTGCTTTTCTACTAGCCCACTAAGCAGACTGCAGAAAATTTACTGCAGAAAAAAGAAGAAAAAGATAACTCCCTAATGGAAAAAGGCACAGAGACCTCTTGAAAGGAAATCCTACCCAGGATGGCAGGCAAAGGTCTACAGGACTGACCTTCTGTTTCTCATTCACTCCCAAGAGTGCAAGGGCTTTTCTTGGGGTCTGCAGAAAAGAGCTAAGGAAAGCATTCGCACAAATATCGCTGAAAAGTTGAAAGAGTTTGCCCATGAGCAAAACCAATATGATGACTCCATTTCCTGATACATATATCAGAATTGATACCAGCCTGCAAGCTCTCAAGCACTGGATGTGGTTGCTCTGTTTGAGAAACAGCTAAATCAGAGATTTTTCATCCTTGTCTTTGTCTGTCACGCCATAGTGCTGACAAAATAAAACAAGGCAAGGGGTGAAAGAAGAGCAAACAGTGAATTTTGTTTCTGCTTTTCTAAGCATTTTACAACAAGAACATGGCAATTAGAAAATGAACCCAGAAACTGGGTTAGTATTAGCTTAACACTATTTCTTTCTTCATGAGTTTCTCCTCTGTTCCCCTTAGCATCCAGAGACAAATCTGATTCTTTAAATCTGGTCCAGAGCCCTGGCCTAATTTCTTGACTGCAAACTATTTTACATAGCTTGATTGTATTGTTCAAAAACTGTCCCTGTTCATACCATTTTACAAGCCTGCAAAAAAAGCCAAAGACCTGGGAGGGCAACAGCACTTTGTAAGGGTTTAATACAATGCCACATTGTGTGCACCCAGCAGGGCAGATCGGGGCCATAGCAGAAGCTCTTTTTTTTTTACAGCTTTTCCACTCAGACCATCCATTTTCTGCCTCCAAAGGCATAGGTTGCCACTACGTTAAAAAAAATCTGAAAGCATGAGAAATGTCAGGATGAACGTTGTCTTTTCATCTTCACAGAAGCTGCTTCCTGGCATTAAATTTGAGTGCTCTCCCCTGCATGGCTTATCCTGCTTCGTTGCTGTAGCCTACCTGACGCTGCCTCTTAATGAGTCAGGACTCAATAAATCCTGGCTCTGTCCATTGTACTTGTTCACTTGTAGCTAATGATAATACACAGGCAATACCTTCACCTGGAGCTTATTGTGCCAAGTCACAGTGCAGATCAGTAGTTCATCCAAGACTGTATAAGATACTCAGGTTATTTCATTTGGGTACTATTTTCTTGCTCTTGATCCCCCAGGGTGAGGGTGTTTTGCAGCAGGAAGGAGGTGCTGGTCTGTTAAATTGCAGTAAGAAAGCCTCTGAGGCTTTGTGGAGGACAATTAATGCCATTTATTAGAGCTGGCAGTACAAGGAGAGATTAGCATAGAAAATCTTATGTCCTTCTAGACAGTGAAGGAACCACGAGCAGTTAAACACCCATGGGGCCTCTGCTGTGTGTGCAGCACACCATGTCCCTAAAAGAGATGCTACCCTTTGTCATTCAGCTTCTCGTGTGACTTTCCTCCACAAAACCCTCTCTATTCATCCCTTCCATGGTCAAACAGCAAGAGGGCTCACATGACAACTCCCTGCTGCACTTCTGGCTAAAGGCCATGGAGGAGAGGCAGTGCTGGAACAGAGCAGGACCTGCCACAGACTCCTCTTCTTGTTAGGTGTGTTTGTCCTGGGGCCAGGAGGATTGTGCAGCACAGCACAGGCCTGAAGGTCACAGTGAGTGTGGCACAGCAGAGCCCAGCAACACTGGCAACCCACAGACTAGAATTGCATCTTTCACATTGTGAATGGCTCTTTCACATTCAGAGCTGTCTGGGACACAGATCCAAGGCTCTTCCTCCCTTGCTTCCTTCTGCTTTGCTTCTCTGCAGAAGCCAAATGCCTTCAAAAACCAGTCTGTGCAAGTTCTTCAGGAAATGACTCAAATTGCCAAAGGGACTGAAGAAAAAGCAGCAACTAGTGTCACCAAAAGCCACATTTGCACTAACAGCAAATCTGCAAGATTTATAGACATTACTGAGGCAATGCAGAAAACAGCTGAAGTCATCAGCCCAGGGTGAAGCAAACTTACTGTGCTGTGGCACTGGTGGAAGATTTTTCTTCAAGGTCATATGACCCAGAGGTTTCCAGAGTTTTTAGAAGAAGAAAATAATGTCTGTAACATACACATACAGCCCTAGTTTTATGCTGCTCTTCTTTATCTTCCTACCAGCCTAGTGAGAATAACTGGTGTGTCGAGAAATATTAATGGATTATACACATCCATAAAATGCCAAACACTTGGCTGCAGTGAAAAGCATGAAATTTCAGCATGGTGTAGAATGGATGTAAGAAGAAAAAGGAAAAAGAGGGGAAAGAATGATGTATCAGGATGGCTCTTCTGCATCACTTGAGTGACTACAGAAGACAATGTGTCCCACTGTCACCCTTGCTACCTACATTAGCTCTTTAGGTTTAATATGCATCCCAGCCAGCAAAATCAAGCTCAAGGCCAGTGCAGTTAAAGAAGGGGAGCAGACCTGACATGGCCTCCATATTTACAGTTAGATACATTTAAAAAATATGTACAGGTGTTTACTTGTTCCTAGCAAAGGTGGAACCCACCAGATGTCTGGTATGAAAGTGTTCAGTTGTGGCTGAGCTCCCTTACAAAATACTACACAGGTATGGTGTAGCTGTGGTTCAACCTTCTGAGTCATGACTTCATTCATTTTTGGTGAGCAACTGCTGTCTTTTCAAAAATTCTTTCAGGAAATGGAAGAGCACTGCCTTTCTAATAATTATAAAGCAGACAGTAGTGGCAGTCACATGTAGTCTTATTTTACAGTAAATAGACCAGAAAAAAGGAAAGGGTAACATGAATATTGCCATGTGTAAAACATAGAAAATGTCACTTTTTCAGAATTGTGCAACATTACTATAGAAATCAAGGCCAGAATAATATAAATCCTCAAAAACTCCAGTCATTCAGTATTATCACTTCCTTAGAAGAGTGTGACATTATATACAGGTGTCCCAGCAGGAGAGACAAAGCAGAGAGACAAGTAAGCTGCTAGTGAGCAGAGCTGCCTTTATCATCCACTTAAATGACATTTAGCAATGAACAAGTCAAATTGCCTCTGTTTGACTTCACTGGCTGTGTGCTTCAGTGCAAACACAAGCACAAGCTGAACAAGAAATGGACTCTGTTGCAGTATTTACAGCTCTTAGCACAAGCTGCTTTGCATGAGCACTTATTAATTGCCTGCAAAATCAGGGGAATATGTTCTGTGTGTGTCAGCTCAGCATATATTGTACATAATTGCACATTTGAGCCACACGGTTGTTTATGTCACTTTGTAATCACACTAATAATTACCAAACAACCAAGTAATTCAATGAACAGTAAATGTAACATTTAATTACTTTATTAATTTCCACATAACGTGGAAGAAGGAAAATAACCGGCTCAATCTATAATTTCACTGTGCTCACAAACCTTATCTTTATGCAGATATATGGGAGAAATTATCAAAACACAACACAGGAGATGCACAAACATAACTCAGCGTTTGCTTGATGTTTTTCATGTTGGCATCTCTCCTGCATGGAGCTTTGAAAATTTATCCTGTAACGTCAGGCAACTTCAAGGCATCCTGAACTTCGAAAATTAAAAGAAAAAAAAAAAAAATCTGTACTGAGATACAAATTCCACCTTCTGTCAGGAACTTACTGATTAAAAAACTCTTTATAGGTTAAGCCAACCATTACAATTTTATGTTGCTATATATTTCACAACATAAAAAATAAAATATTTTCTCCATAAAACCTTTCAAAACCGTAAATACTAGCACACTCCACAGCTCCAGACGAAGTTGCAATTTATTATTTATCTGTTTTTATATTCTGCTATGGTATCTTTTCCTTTTATAAGCCTGGCAGGTTTCCCACAGAAGTTTCTCCGTCAGCAGTTATTTTAAACTATAGCCCTTCATACTGCATGCTGCTCTTATGCTGAACCAGTCCTCAAGAACTAAGTCATTCTGAGCAGCAACGTGTCTTGGTTTGGGGAGACACAACAAACTCTCTGCAGTTAATGAGCATTAAGCTTTTTAAAATTCAAGTGCATCATTCTGAACCACGCCTTAATTCATGCTGAGCGTGATTTTTTCACAAGCGTTTCTTCACTCACACTGCATTTGGTAAACCTGCATGAGACAAAGCTCGAGTTTTCAGGGGCAAATTTTGCCAGACAGTTGCATCCACTCTCAGAGGAGAGCATAAAATCCAGAACTCAATGTTCTCTACCTGGAGCCTCTCTCATCTAGAACACGAGCCAAAGAATGGGCTACGACACCAGTGCATTTGAAATCTCTGTAACATGGAAACACAGAAGCAGCCCCTAATGTCCTTGAGGCTTTTTTCTCCTAGGAAGTGCCCCTGGATGCACCTGAGCATTGCCAGGACACACAGGTTTTCCTGCCCATTTCCAGCCAGTCACCACACCTTGTGTTTGACTGCCAGTGACAATGGCACTCTCACTCAGAACAGCTCTCATAAACAGGCTGTGATGCTCAAAGGAGCCAACCAAACTCTCCTTTGTCCTGGCCTGCAAGGATCAGGAAAGAACTGATTATTTGTGCTTTCTGGAAATTGCACAGTGATGATCTTCAAAATGTAATCTTTTCTTGAGGTTGCTGTTTAATAACAGGGGAAATGGGAAGGAGTGAGCACCTCTTAAAGTACAGCCTATACCTGCTGTGAAAATGACACACCCCAAATCAGAGCTGAGGCCCACCTGTGCCCACACCAGAAAAGTTACTGCAGATAAGCTTAGAAGCTATCTCCCCTCAAAGTAAGTTTTTAGCTTATTTCTTTGTCTATAAAAATAGTTTGTACTTGGATTGTACTTTTGCTGAATTTTCAGACATTCTTTGTCAAGTGACCAGCTAGATACTTGAGCAATAGATGGAATAAGAAAGTAGTGAAATAGAATTAACATGAAAAAGGCTGTAGTGTAAAATGCTTTGCTTTGTCCTTGATGCTTAATACTCATATCTTTCAGCTCATCTACTTTATTTATGATACTTTCACCTTATCCTTCACATTTACTCTGACACACAAATTCTTAGTTCAGAGAATATAGTATAATGCAAAGGGTTATGGACATAAAAACTGCATTAGACAAAAATGTAAATGCTCAGATTTTTCTTGTTATTTAATACTCCTATCTCTCAATTCATCCCATGTATTTATTAGATCCCCATCTTATCCCTCACCATTTCTTTGACAGTAGATTCTTCTTGTTCTCCAAGAGGCATGGCTTTGTGCTGAGTATTGAATAGCACTCATGCTGCAATTGCTTAACTTACCATGGGGCTTGGAGCTGGAGAAAATGCTGTTGAGAGGAGAATCTGAGGATTTTCTGCTGTTACCAAGAGCCATTCAGCTGACTTTGGTTTTTAGGAGCTAATTTTCAGAGTTCTTTGATAATGTATGTAAAGATACTGTACTGGTGATCTAAAACCAAAGCTGAAACAAAAATCCCACTAATTTCCTGAAAGAGAGAACAAGAAGGGTCTCTACAGCTGAGACAGTTAGTAATAAGTACTGCTACTCCTATGAAAAAGAAAAAGTAATGAAAAGATGATAATTTGACTAAGACAGGGTGTTGAAATGTTGATAGAAATCTAACTTACATAATACAAAGACAAATGCAAAGGATTAAAATACCATATAATTTTGAAACCATTACAATATGCCTGAGTGATTCTTTATTAGGGAGCCTCAAAAAAGCATGTAATTTCATCTTCTACGAAAGCTGTAATCTCTCTGCTGGGTGTGTTAAAAATGGCATTTCAACCTCCCCTGTGAAAGTCTTTGATTTTGTGAGTTTCTGTCAGGCTGGTCTCATTACTTTAATGCATTTTGTGTATATTGTAATAACATAAATGTTTTAATGCATTTCTTCTCAGATCAATCTGGACAGTTATCTTTAAATCAGTCTTGTGTAACGTTAGGTAAAGAAGTTATAATTGGATCAAGGGGAGCTATTGGCAATGAAGAAGCATTTAAACTTTATTTTGTTCATTTCCCTGTAGAAGAACTTGCAGTAATAGACTTCTGAAAACTACTCCTAGTTATATTTTTTAGTTCTTGACTTTTAGAAAACACATATGTGAGATAAATGAATTTGGAAATGAACATGAAGTGCAAGCTATAATGCATATCTCCCTCACAAATCACTTGCAAACCATTTTTATAAAATGCAATTAGCCATGTACAATGATGGCAAGAGACATACTTTTGAACAACTGGAAGCCATCATACTCAACCTGTCAAAAAATACCCTCCAGAGAGCATAGAGCTGCAGAAGAGAAACCTCATTGCTCTTTAAAAAGTGAGGCTGATTTCCTAGAATTATTAGAACGAGGAATTTTGTTTGACAGGTGGCATCGCCACCCTCTGTACAAAATTTCTAACTCAGTATGAAGGAATTGATTCTAGTCAGAAAGATAAAACTCCATGAGGTCTCTGGAAGCCTCAAACCTGCAATTTTTTGTCATCAAAGTCTGGTCCCCTCCACTGAGGAAGCTAAAATATGTCACTGAGTACCAGAGCAATGTTGCAAGCATGAGTTGGGTCTTGGAAACAACTTGTCCATGTCACCAGCAAACCATGGAAGCAAATATCACCATTAAAAGGGTCTCTCCAATTTATATATACACCTATATATAAATGAGATGACAACCAGATAATATTTAACCTTCTATCTTGAACATATAATTGAAGGAATAATAATAAATCAGTGAATATAAGAAGGATATCTTGAAGTGCCATTAAAACCACTTCACACACCATTTCCTGCCATGTGAAAACTGTACTTCTGTAAGCCTACCATCATTCTAATGAAGTAAATAGCTTATTCATTAGAGAAGAGTAAAAGCTTGAAGCTTTTAGAGTTCAGCTGGGCATAATTTACTGATAGTAGCAAAAAAAGAAAAAAATATAGAAAAAGGTTAAATTTTCTACTTAAGCAGAACCATCAGGCAATTACTTCGTGGTACATCAAACAATAACACCACCATTGCCTCCAGAAACAGAAAGGTTTACAAGTTTGTGTATATTAGCTAACATCCTTAAACTGGGTTGAAGATGTGTGAAAACAGAGTTATGGGTTCAACCCTTGGTCTTTTCAGAAGCTCCTTATTCCAATGGCCACTAGTTTCCATGCTGTAATGAACTGTTATCAAAATTGAATACTCAAATCTGAATTTAGACCACTGAATGCTTGATGCTCACCCACACCAAGTTCCATTTTGTGGGTTTTTTTGCCAATCATTTATGTAACCCCTTGAGTGCGCCCTGAAAGGTTCTTGGACAAATGCAAATCAATAACAATAAAAGGATTTTAAAAGAAATAACACTAGCATAGTCTCAGAGCTGGCAGAGAAAGCCAACACACACCAAGGCCAGTGTTCAACCTGATCCAACCACAGGAATTGGACACTTCAGCTGTGAGCCTCATGCCTGTGACCTCCTGCTCAGTAAGGACAGGTTTTGCCTTTGGCTTAACCTCTGGCTAAAACCAATCTGAAAACTGTCATTTAATTCCATGATTCATATTTCCTCTCCTTGGGGATATGCTGTATAATTTACAGGAAGTATCACTTGCTGAATCTCTGATGTTCTGACTTTAGGAGTTTTCTAATGTTGCCAAAGAAGACTTCCTTGCCTGGAGGCTGGCAAGAGATTATCAAACAAGAGGACTTTTGGATCCACTATTCAGCTCTAATGATTTGGCCATTTACACCATTTATGAGGACAAGGAAATGGGTTTTCCTTCACTTGAAAATTGATTTATCCAAGCGAAAATTTGTACTATGGGCACAAATGGACTCCTATCCAGTTCTGTTGGGCTAAAGGTACCAATCCTAATTGGGAAAAAAACATTAAGAAAGACCTGTGGAGCCAAAGAAAAAGAAAACTCTTAGAAACCATAATTCAATATCAATGAGACAAAATCAAGAAAATATTTTAGTCTGTTTGCAGCATTTATTATTGTAAAATAAAAGATTATCAGGCTTGCTATGGCAGACTCAGCTGAAGCCTCAGACTCAGACTGAAGGGGTCCAGTGTTTAAACTGCCAGGGTGGTCTAGGAGATGCACAAGTACAGGCAGATGCACAGGGAATCTGGTACCTTTAATACATAACTCTAGCAACTTGAGCTGGTCAGCAGAAAATTATTTTAAAGACTAGGTAAAAAAAATTTAAAAATTAAAAAGCAGGGAAAAAAAGAAGTGGGATAAAATACACAGTCTGCTTTCTTATCTCTTTATTTAAGACAAGAGTGCCCGGTAAAAACTAGAAATTGTGTGGTCAGTTGGGATGCAGGAAGCAGCTCTGTGTGTGGTGGTCAGAGCTGGGCAGGAGTGATTGACTCATCCACATCTCCTGGAGTCAGCACCTGAGCTGTTGGGGGCCTTTCTAAAGCACCTTTTCCAAATTACCATATAATTATGCATCTGGCCAATTTTTGACTCTGAACTGCCTAAAAATTTTGAAAATGGAAGCCAGCTCCTAAAATATTAAGCATCCTTGAGTGAGCAAAGTTTTACTTTCTTGTTGCTGAACACAAAGTTCTGAGGGATTTGCCTGTGTTGTGTGACCACTACATCCATAGGTTGTCTGCCCAAAATCAAGCTAAAATTACTGCTAGTCAAGATGATTTTTCTTCTTGTTGTATCTTATACTTAGCCAAGATTATGACTCCTTTATATATGTGCTTTTATTTGTACAGCTGCTGGCATAGCAGGGAATCTGTAGACACTGCTGGTTTGTTGGTACATTTTCATGTACATTGTACCAATTTCATGTTCAAGTACCAATCCACAGGGGAGAAGATAATGGCTTTGGAGTTACATCACTTCTCTCTTCCATTTCTAATATGAATTGAAGAGAATTTCTTGGAGAGAAACTGGGCTCAGAGCAATAAGCTATGGATAAGCACAGCCAAGGGCCTAAAAGCAGCAGATCAAACTGGGGAGAGTAGCTCATATAGAAGTTTTTATTTTCTTTTCTAAGCTAGAGCATTTCCTGGATCTCCCTGGGTGGCAGAGATGCTGGAGGTGAAGAGGAAGAGAAGAAAGACCTTAGCAGATCCCTTAAACTGTCCATGGAACCGTGGCTTTAATTTTGCTGAGTGTTTGAAAGGCAAAGATGTGATTGATCATGGAAGGAGGAAACATCACAGATTCTTTGTGTGCACTTCCACAAGAAAGTGGATACATGTATAGGTGAGATAATTTTTTTTTAATGTTTATATCAATTAAAAAGAAGAGCCTGGGTTCTACCAGCTTGCTAGACAAAACATTTTTCCTTTTGCCATGGATTAAACTGTAGTTTTACATGCCTAGGGAATTTTTTCATTCTGCTATATTTCACAAATAGTTTAAAAGTAAGCACACACTATCCTTGTGGAATAAAGATGGTAATTACAAGAAATTTAAAGAGTCCTAATTGACCTTTAAAAACTGCATGCTTAACAGACATATTTATTACTGCAGACACATCAAAATTCTACACTTTTCAGGTATTTATGAAAACTGTGATCACACTCACAAAAATCTTTTCTTTCTGCTCTAAATTGGGACAATGCTTAAGTATGTGTGTGAGCATTGCACAGATATGAAAACTTCCCCTGGTTTCTTTTCAAGTCTCAATGTACTCTGCTACTAAAACAGAAACAACTAAAACTATCAGTGTGTAAGGCAGATGTTGGTGCTAGTTAAAAGAGAAAGGTGAGAGCTTGGACACATTTTTCTAGCTTTCTTAGCCAACAAACCTTCCTGTGGGAAAAGTGGGGGGAAAAGCCCTGTGTCAGTTCCCTGAGCATAAGCTCAATCAGTACATGCTATTCCTTTACCATATGAACAAATCACTGACTCCTGGGACAAAGTCCTGGGCCTTGGCAAGGTCCAGTCCTTGACAAACTGCAACATTCCAACAGCACTTTGGGGCACGGAACTGCAGGGTGCAGTCACCCCTGTGAGCGTGTATTTTGTATTTTCAGTCCTCTCAGGGATACAGAAGACTCTTCATACTTTAAAATGCTGACATTGGCATAAATCCAGGATGAACATTGCAGCACAAAAGGGAGATGTTTCATAAAGCTATAAGTGATTGAAAACAGGGAATTACAATGCTAACTACTTTTCAATGTTAATTATAGAAGCTGCTACCAGGCATATTCTATATATACACATCCTCTTTTCTAGAAGTAACAAGAGCACTTTCTGTGATCCTGTTATCATTCTGAAACAGGAATTCTCATCATTTTGCATTGTTAACTGTATTTTGATACAGAAATTTGTCTCACATAGGGAACATTGACAGTTCTACAGACCAGAAGAAGTTTTTTCTCTTCATGACTGAAGTAGTGTAAATACAGCAGCGTTTATTTGACCACCTCTTAATAGCCAAAACTGGAACTAGTTCTCTTTCTTGCATCACTTACCCACAACAGACCAGTTTGGGAAGCTGCACACATTTAAAGTAATATTTTCCTGACTTTGAGGACATTTTTCAAGCCCAGTTTCATATTTTGATATGAAAAGGAAGCTGTGTTCTACATAAGCACGAGGACCCAGCAGCAGAACAAGAACACCAGCACACAGAAGTGATACCTGTGCTGGTGTCAGACCACAGGCAGGGCTCTGAATTAACTATCCAGAGTGAGTTTTCCTCTTTTTCTTTGCAGCCTTGGGCAGTTGGTTCAATGTGCAAGCCGAACTTGTACATTCCCTCAGGATGCACTGCCAGGATCACATCCAGGTGTGCTGTGGTAACAAGGGTGTGAGGGCAGCCCAGGACCTTCACAATATAACTTTTTTTCATCATTCTAGGAGCCCAAATGGCCAGATCATGCCATAAATTTCACAAATCAGGATAATAATATTTTGTATGCTCTTGTTTTCTATTTCCAAGTATTTTGAGTACAAACACGGAAGACTAATTTAGAAAAATGAAATTTTGATGGTATACTTGTAAGTCCAATTTAAAAAAAATATATGAAAAAGGAAATATTAAGTTTACAGCAGGACTTCATTCTCTAATCTTACTGCAGGACAGTCTGAGGTAAGTTATTTAACAGCTATCTTATTTAGACTCTTAATGAAAACTCTGTAGTCTGCATGTTGAGTATATTCTCAATTTTCCATCCTCCTTCATACAGTCCATTCAGTGTGATATATGTTGGCTGTAAATATCTTAATATCTTGCTACCAATGGAAAAACGTACATAAGGGAGATTGATCTAAAAACTGATAACCAATTCAGCCTGAAGACATGTTCTTTTCCCTCCCTCTCTCATAAAATTTTATATTATCTTTCTTTAAATCAGTAAGAGAGGTGGCTCCCATTGAGTTGGAGAACCTTATTTGAAAAAGTCATAATTAAATACGTGAACCCTTCTCACATTGCACTCTAAAAATGTCAAGAGATATTTCTGATCAGCCCATAATTGGTCTTTCACATATTTCCTATGTCAAACATTTATAACTAGCATAAAGCTCTTTTGTAGACTGTTTTTGCCAGAATTAATATCACACTTTTGAAGCACCATAGCATAAAAACAAGATCTGTTTTTTACTGTATATTCTAATCTTACATAGCACAGAGGGGGAAAAATCAGTTTAAATTACTGTGATTTAATGAAAAGATATTGACACATACACAAAAAGTAAAAGTCAGCATGAATTATGTTCTTAAGCCTCTTTATAGCTTTTTAAAGTTTTATTCTCAACATGTAACTGTTTTACTGGAAAAATATTAATAGCAATATGCTCTGAGAAACCTGCAGCTCTGAGATGTTGGACACAATCTCCCTGATTGGTATCAAAAATCTGACTAGAGATCAAAGCATGTGCATATACTTTAAGTTTAAATATCATTTAAAAACAAGGTTAATTGCTGTATCAGGCTTCTCATGAGGTGGGAGGCTAACCAGAATTGGACTAATTTTGTTTCATGAAGGGTTCACTTCTTAAGAGATTTATTAGAATGTTGTTCTCAGGTTACACATGAGAACAGTTTTCTGGTTAGTCTTCCATAGCAGATGATTTCTCAGACAGCTCCAAAATTCACTGCTTTGAACAAAGCAATGACTTTTTTTTTCTTCACAGAAATGATTAAATGTGACCTAAAATTGCTAGAACCCCAAAATGTGGCATTTTTGAAATACCAGTGAAGGAATACACAAGCTGTATCATGGAGAACTTTCATGTTGTTTCCTTCTCCCCTTTCTAACTACACTGCTTTTACATAAAGAATTTTGTGCTTTCCATTTCTGAAGGGAGACAGTAGGGATCTGATCATATTTTCCAAGGAATATTACTTTTTGAGTATTTCCACATACTCATAAAATTGAGAAGATGACAGAGTTAAAGTTACTGTATACTATCAGAATAATCCCCAAAACCTATTTTAAATCAATGTCTGTTCTGATTTCTCCCTAATCAGATTTTTTTTTTCTTTAACTTTGGGCTGTAGATCCATGAAGAAAAACATTAGCAATTGCTCCCTGGGGTTAATACAGTGCTTCAAAGGAGGAGCATTTAATTCCCATAAGTAGAGGGATGATTTAAAGAAATCCTGTAAATGATGAGCTGAAAAGAAAGAAGCATTTAACAGTGCAGAAATAACAGGTTTCATTGTTCTGGCAGCAAGAAATTGTGCTGTGCAGTCTGGAGCTCCATCTCCTGGTGCTTGTCAAAGAACTAAAAGAATTTCCAAGTGTCCCCTAATCTAAGCACAGGCACCTCAGTGCACCTAAGCCATCGTGCAGGGGCAATTGCAAGGTCCCTCTCCCCACAGAAAATCCAGATTTAGGTTTGTAACCCCTGTGGACAGGGAAACACAGATTTGAAAATGTTTCCAGGTCACTCTGGACTCGCTGGAGCAGTTCACCAGCTCCTTCACTATGGGCTGTGCTTAAAGAGAATTATCCTGCATTCAGAGAAAATCAGGGAGTTTGTGCACATCACCTCACTCACAAGTTTTGGGGAGGTGGAGACTGCAACTGTGCCAAGCACTGTGCAAAACAATTAAAATTAGACACTCTAATGTATTTCTTTAGTTCTTTATTTGTGAAATGCTGAAGGAAGTGTCATCTGAGGGTCAGAGTTTTGTCTAGTAAATAGCTACCTGGATTTCTCAGTTAAACTTTTTATTGAACATCCTTTTTAATATATATATATATAAAGTATCAATGTATAATTCTACATACCAATTTTACCAGAGTTGTCAAAACATGATTGCTACTGTACAGAATTCCATGTGGAATGGGGAAATACCATACAGGTGAGCAAAATATACAATAAACAAGTGAATGTAATACAGTAGAGAACAGATGGGTAAAGGCTAGGATGTCAGTTGGAACAATGTCACAATGGGAGGTTAAGTTAATTAATTTTTGCTATGCATCACCCATAGAAGCATCCTTAATAGGAAAAACATTTCTAACAATTCATTTCAGGAATATTTCTGAATAAGAAAATTGACATTATTATGAGTATTGCTTTTTTTATTAGAACCTTCCTCTGCCATCTGGATGGTTAATGCACCCATTCTTGTTACAGTTGTATTAATTTTTCTTCATGAATAAGTTCAGAAGTGAATATCTCATCGTTTCTTAAGAAGGATCATTATGTAAGTCACTTTGGACGTTGTTGCTTCTATTTAAGTATTTACAAGTAAATAAGCTATTTTATACAGCCAACCAAAAATACTGTAACTAAAATACATTGCTGCTGCTCTATGGTAGCTGGATCATTAATTTACTATAATGGCTTCATTATGCTTTTTATCAGCAAGCCTAGTCAATCCAGTAGTAAAGTTCACAACTCATCTATTTTTGTTTTATTTCTTCGCCATTTGCTGGCTTACAGGACCACATGGAAAGCTAAATCTGTTCAAGACTCTTATGAGAGAAACAGGACATACAGTATGGGATGGAGGTTTCTTTGGGAATGAGTGGTAGCTGTGAGCTGCATTTAGTTCAAGTATCTGTCGCTTGTACACTGCTGACCAAATGCACATTGTCCTCCCCATTCCATTTGCTATGACAAATTATTGAATCCAAGTCCTGCTTTGTTATCCCAGTGCAAAAAAATTTATTAACATTACTAATTGTAGCCAGTTTACTTGAGATTTATCCCACTGTAATGATAGACATTACCCTGTAATTTGGTATAGCTGCACGCAGCTGCTCAGTAAAATAAGGTGCACCCATTTCTCTTTCATATGCTACTCTTAACTTTCACTGACTTAATAACACATGTGTTAAACTGTAGGAGAAGGGAATACAGGGGACCTGGCCCCTGATTAGTAACAACTGTGTTAATTACCAATACAGCCTCGACCCTGATAAGTCACAACTGTATCCAATAAAGAAAACTGTGATAAAAGGGAGTGGTCAGCTAGTGAGGGAGAATCATGAAGGAGGAGGAACCTTGAGGAAGAGCCTTGAGGAAGAGGGAATGAGAGGATCCTGAAGTAGTAGGCTCCTGAGGAGAGAGAATCCCTGCAGCGAGGTCAGTGTGTGTGTGCAGTCAGAGCTGTGGTTGGAACCTGCAGTCACAGCCTGGCTGGGTAAAAGCTGCAGTCAGAGGCTGCAAACTGATCCCTGCAGGCAGAGCTCAGCAGGAAATCCCCAGCAGTCAGAGGCTGCCAGGGAAACCTACAGCAGGAGCTGCTGCAGGCAGAGTCAGGGAATGATTGGGGTCAGGATGGCTGAGGTGTAAAGAGGAATAAACCAGGGCCCTTTTCCTGCTGTGATAAACAAGAAGTCTGTGTCTGGGCTCATTCCTACCCTTTAACAAAAGGGCTGCTGTAGCATTAAACAGAAGAGGAAAGTATGAATATGATGGGAAAACAATAAAGCCATAACAAATATTATTAGAGAGATTTGGAAATATTTCTTTAGAGTGGGAGTAGCATGGACTTGTAGCTACTCTGAAGTTTAATCACATGTAGTCTTGATCCTAAAAAGACAGATAAGAATTGATTTGGGACAGTGAACTGCCTTTCTTGTGCATCATTATACAGCAAATTCCAGTAATATATGTCCATCCTCCCACAGGGAGCAGAAAATACTAGAAATCACTGGCATTATGTATGTGGCAATTCTCTTAGAAACCATTATTGCTACTCAAATTATTGCAGATTCTTATAACAAGGCACATGCCTGATCAATAGCAAGCTTTTATTAGTTCCCTTACCAACCTTTCAACATATTAGATGTGACTGATATTGCAACTTTAAAGCTTGTCAGGAACAATGCAGAAAACATTCAGAACATGGGTTTTGAGTGGGAAAGTCCATGTAGCTTTTCTTGCAGCAGTCTGACGATGCTTTAATGAACTCTGGCCTTAAACTCAGACTCTGACAACACACCAAAACATAATAATTATTGAGGGTGAGCTTGCAATTCCATCCTAATATTTCTGCAGGCACTTGTCTATGTGACTTTGCATGGATCACATTCAGCCCAAGTACTCAGAGCTGCAGGTGATAGAGCAGGATGGTTGACCTCTGTCAGATTAGTTACACAGCCTGTAATGATGTTTTCATGTGATGGTATAATTACAATTTATGATTATTTTTATAAATTAGTTACAGCACGGCCTGTCTTATTTTGCCTGTTGGAGCAGCATTAAGAGACAAACAAGACATTTCAGATTTCCTACAGGAATGCAATGAGCTGGACCTAAAGGTAATTAAGCCTGTGTCCTAAAAATGAGAGCAGAGGGCTGGCTCTCTGTTTTGATGAAAGAAGATCTGCTGGTGCAGCAGGTGCTGCATGTACCTGCTTCCCAGCAAGGGAGTGCTGATTCTTACAGTGGTAGCATGTGCTTAGAGATCCACAGAGATCATCACAATCACTGTCTTTTAAAATAACCTTGGGCTTCAAAATACTAGAGCCAAAGCCCTTGTAGGTGTTTATGATTCTGGAACCTTTTTGCAATGCAAATACAGCACCAAACTGAGCAGTCCTGAATGAGAAAATAATTTTGCTAATTTTCTCTAGGATGGATGAAAAAGGTTCTCATAATACAGGATCTCCTAAGTGCATTCCTTATCCTCTTAATGTTCACTTCCTACATGGATAGATTTCCAGCTCACATTATGAGCAATTTCAATAGCACGTTCTCATTTTCTGTCACATAATTGACAAAAATCTTGACTGATATCTAATGCCAGGTCAACCTTTTCACTGATAAGTCCTCTGCAGCCTCAGTATTCCCAGTGTTTACAGCCTATCACTAACTTCCCATTAGACAGAATCTTACCTTCCTTACCATCCTTGTGATGCTCTTCAGCTTGAACCACACAATCTCATGAGATGGATCAGTTTCATTAGTAGACATAGAGAAATTAGGTCTGTTATTTCCCCTAAACCCACAGATCAGTTCTTCTGCCCAAAGAAAAGCAGTGGCATGTTTTGCCACTACTGCCCTTGCTGAAGCAATGGTGTACACGTTAATTATATTTCAGTGATTTTAATTAGTTATTCATTGATACTGCTTTAAGCCTGTATGATATTGAGTAAGACTCAAGTCATATATCGATGTATTCATTGATGCTAAGAAACATCCAACCTTCTTTTAGGTTCAAACTTCCAATGTCAGACTTGGGGAGAATCTAGAATTTCCACTAACTATGCAATTCACCTGCAGACTTAACAAAACAAGTTTGTGTTGTGGTTTTTCTTCTTGTTCCTGTTAAATTGGCCCTTTGAAGACTAAGGGCTTGTGAGCTTTGCATGTTAAAGGCTAAACTCTTGTCATAGTGAAACTGGTTTTGTTGAGGCTTGAGGGAGTTTGAAGGTAAATTGAAAAGAGTGCCATGGAGTCCTTGTGCAAGTCATTCACCTTGTAGAGCTCTAGGCTGGGGGAGCTCAAATGCCACTCTACTTAACAAGCTCAAAACCAACTCATTTAAATAACAAGCACAAACTCCACTTGGGATCCACACTGAGGCGTTTGTGCATTGTGCAGCCTGAACTCCCAAACAACATTATTTGATGAAAAAAAAAGGAGTAATTCCTTTTTTATAGTGATAATTCAGGGATCAAGTCTCAAAAGCATTTGAACATTTCAAGGACTATTGCTATACTAAATTGTTCTTAACTACAAGTATTAAACTTTGAAAGGAACAGAATACTGTTCTCAAATTCAGATTATTAGCCTCATGTCTCACAAGAATAATATATCTATGCATATTCTTGTCACTTTAGCAGAAAGTACAATATTTGTGCTTTAAAGCTGGAAAGTTAATTCTTGATAAAATGTGATGAAGATACCTCGATAGCTCAGAAGTTGTACACAAGAACAAAACCTAAAACTCCTATACCCAATACTGATCTAGTAAAAAATATATTGCAGAGTTAATACTCAAATTTAATGGACAAAAAATGCAACATGAATAATTAAATAAAAATATATCATGTCTGGGCAGTGAAGTCCTTTGGTTCAGATCTTTGCTAACTTGAATGCTCCACCAAGTGCTGCTATATAATTGTTCTATGATTATAACTTTCTTAGGTCTTTTAAAATTCTATAGTTAGACTTAAGTGGAAGTGTTTGCAGCTGGTTTGGATACCTCTTCATATTTCAAATGTTATCATTACTAAAAACCAATACATTTTCAACAATGTGAAAGAGTATTTCCTAATGTTCCCAGAACTTTGCACTTCAAACAAAAGTATTTATGCAGAAGATCATTTAACTTCCTGTTAGAAATTATTTTACATGATCACAGCAATTTTGAAGATTTTGAGTTCACAAAAAAAGCATGTTCATTTTTTCTTCTTTAAAATGAAGAAAAATATGTACTTAAGAATGTATCCTGTGGTCTCTAAGGTAAAATTTTTTTAAAAGTCTATCTTTTAAATAATTGAATTCATATTTTTGTTGGCTTTAGTAGAATTTTTATTGATTCAGAAGTGATTTTAAAATATGTTTTTATTCTTGCTCAAAAACTAGATCATATTCAAGAAACAAAAACTGGACAAGATCTCCAGAGATATCTTAGTTTCTATGATGACTTTTAGAGTGGTTATGTCCAATTGAATTTTCATTAAGTTAGAACTAGGCACCTCCTTTTTAGCTGTTATACAGTGATGAATGGTACAATAAATATATGCAGATGTAATGCAAGTATATGACTTCAGGGAGAAGCAATAGGTAAGAACTGAAACTTCTGTTTTCAAACTCAGCACAGCATGATCTTTGCTTATTAGTTTTCCAAGCTAGTTTTGAGACAGGTCCTACAATGCACATTCACAGTTAAAGCTCCCATTCTGGCAATGGGAACTTTGCTCACTTCCAGGAATACAAGCTGTAGCACTTGGCCCTAAGAATTTAATATAGCTGTAATGACTCATTATTGAATGTTTAGTTTAGTAACAACTGCTTATTAAGTGTATTAATCTCAGCTGATGAAAGCAAAATTATTTAGTGAAAAGCTGTTTTTCTTTACATTAGTGTGCAATTTAACTGAAAGTTTCAAAGAGACACATCTAATTACAGTGCTGCTTTAAAAGTATTTAAGCATCTGTTATTAAAATATCATTTGAAATATGCTTATGGACCTCCTGAAGTGTTAAAAAGCAAAATTCTGGTTTCAGATTACTACTTGCAATAGGTTTCCTTTCAGTACTTACCAGTTTCTTACAAAATCTGCTTAATGTACAGGATGGAACTGTTTCTGTAAAATAGAACAAGATGCAAGAATTTCTGTGTGTGCAGAATGTATATGTCTATGCTCAGGCTGAGATTACTGACTGAAAATCAAAATTAATGATGCACATTTACTAACTAAGAATCCGTTTGCTGAACTGGCATTTATGGGGACAGCCTCTATTAATACTAAAAGAAATCTGCCAGTCAGTTCTCTGTAATTAAAGACATTTATCTACAGAAAAACTAATTCTGCTTGCCATTTAGCATCTTCAAATATTTGTCCTCGAGCTACACGTGCTTGCCTGTAAGAAAATATCAAAATTATCTCGAGTGTTTACTTGTGCTTTAGTCACCTGTTTTGTTTTGTTTTTGTAGGGATACTTATTCCTCCCTCACGTGTTTCCAGCAGTTTATGGATGACAGATAAGCAGTACTCAGGAATCCCTGCCAAGCTCCTGACAAGTATAAAAAGAACACAGAAGGTATCTTTGGTGAGTAATGTAGCATGTCAGAAGTCTAGTGAAATTCTGGTTGGTCAAAGATACATAAGATATTGGGATAAAAGGAGGCAGAGCCCTGACCAGGCATATGGATGAGAAGAGCCTGGTACTTTTCCAACAACTTTATCCTGCAAAGAAAGGGTGATGTGATGGAGGTGCTCATCTGCTGAACCTGAGCAGGTACTGCAGGAGCCTGACAGTTCCCAGCCTCTGAAAAAATTCTCTGCCCTATGGCTTAGACACATAATTGCTGTCCTTACTGAACTATTGAAGTACAGTGAGAAGCTCTGTGCTCCTGCCACAGCTGTGGTGTGTGCAGGGCTTCTCCTGTGCTGGAGCTGGGGTGGGAGGGGGTCCTGAGTTTGACATCTTTTGTACCTTCAGGAGGAGGAATTTACCCTGCTCTTTCCTGCCCCTTCCTGCAGACCCACTCTCCAACTCCTCCACACCCAAATGGTAAAATGGGTCCTTCCTTGCTTCCTATTAATGTTATCATTCTTTCTGACTCACACCGTAATCCGGTTGCTCTTTTTATTTTTTCACTTTCCTCTCCTTATTCCTCCTGGGGATCTCTGTCCTCCTTGTTCGGGGTTCAGGTTGTGTACCTGTGTGTCTCCAAGGTCAGGACATATTCAGGAAAGTTGCAGCCAAGGAAGGAGAGCAGCAGAGCTGCAGGGTGGCTGGAGTACTTTCAGTTGGAGTTAATTAGC
This sequence comes from Aegithalos caudatus, assembly GCA_013389925.1. NCBI lineage: Eukaryota > Metazoa > Chordata > Aves > Passeriformes > Aegithalidae > Aegithalos > Aegithalos caudatus. The sequence continues at coordinate 83,370 of WEIU01007074.1, read as the reverse complement.
CATAAACCTCCCTGGACTGCTCAGCCTGGGGACAGGCTATTGGCTTGTTCTTTAAGAACTCTTGTTGTGCTGTCAGCCTGGTGGAAGTAATGACTAAACTGTAGAAGCTTTGAGATTGACTCTTTCACAAATTGTCTCCTTGATTCACTTTGCTCAGTCTTCCACTTTTGCATCCATTTGTTTTTCCCTAGTGTAGCAGGATTGCATTTTGTCCTGTGTTTGTATTGCTCTATCAGAATCAGAGCATAAGGCTCTGACAAGTATCAGATTTTAATGGGGCTATGGGTTGCTCCTTCTAAAGAGAAAAGCAATGATGTGTCACAGCACTCACCTTTGACGTTACCTGGATCACCATCTCTGGAGCAAGCCCACTCAAGTGACATACACAATGAATGCCCAGCTACACATGACACTTTGGACCTAGTTTCCCCCAAGTAGAATAGTCACAAAGCAAGCACACAAAGGATTAAATATCACATGTGAAAGTTTCAGGGTTACTTTTTCCAGTCAAATAATAGCAGAGCAGAAATACAGATCCTTTTCTGTGCAGGAGGCTCTAAAATTCATTGTGGCTCAAAGGCTTTGGTGGCTTTAGCAGAGACATTCTGGATTCTAAGATTTTATTGTATCAATTTAAAAGTAAACTTCTTTAACTTGTGATCTAATTGTAGATTTTTAGGATTTCCAAACATGTAGCTGTATCACTAGGCCTGGAGAAGGCCTCTTTGAATAAAAAAACAAGCAAGAGGGGAAGAAACCAAACAAAACAACTTTTTAGTGATATCATTATAACACTTGCTTTCCTAGTAAATAATTATTAGCCTTCTGCTCAAGGTTGTCAGGGGAAGAGCAGTTGGTGTCAAGGCAGCTCCATGGCAGGTGTGCTTGGGAGCCAGCTGTCAGACCGGAACCACATTTGCTTTCTGTTTTCTTCCTCCCAAAAGTATCTAGATACACAAATGCTGTACTTCAAAAATTACCAGATGCTAGTTTGCAAGAGATGTGTCAAAGACAGCCTGTAGCATAGTGAAAATTCAGAATTATGGGGGTGTGTATTCCACAGTTCCTTTGCCAAAGCGGCCTTTCTGATTCCACCCCTTTTGTCTCCTGGTTCTGCCTTTGGTACAACAGGACTCAGAGGAGGGAATGGTGAGAGAGTTTCATTCTCCTATAAAAACCCTAAGCTAATCATAGTGCTGGTGCCTCTGGAGCCCTGCAGCGGGATGGAAGGGGCTCCTGGAGGTGATTATGGGCAGCTCCTCCAGCAGAAGGAGTCCTGGTCCCTGCTGTGAGCCCTAAGCAGGCCTGGCACAGCCATCAGTGTCTCTGCATGGGAACCCAGCAGGGAATGGCAGCAGCTCTTCAACCCTCCACAGGACATTAGAGATGAGTACTAAAAAATACTAGGAAATCACACAGGAGTACTTAAATATTACTTGATCATTAACATAGTAATTACATCAGTGCTGCGCCAGCCTGATGCCATAATTTAAGAGGTTTCAGCATTTTCATTATAATCAGTAGCAGTTATTTCCTGTGGTTCATTGCCCATAAAATGTTAACCATAGGGGAAAAAAAAGGAGAGAGACATTGCCATGATGGCAATTAACATGCACTGTGGTGCTTGTGCCTCCCTGAGCTACAAATCACCCTGGTGGGTGCTTCATCAGGCTTCAGGGGGCCACACAAGGCACTTTTGTTCCTAAAAGCTTTTAATAGAGGCTTTTAACTAACATTTTTAATGGAACCTGTTCTGAGGAAGTAGGGTGCTTTTCAAGTAGGCCTCTGTCAACTTTTGTTTCTCTTTTCACCAATATTTTAAGGACGTGGTTCTGTATTTACTGGATTATGTGGGACATGCAGTAATGCTTCTACATTAATGTAGACTCAGCTACTGTGCAGGATGCATTTCTTAAGAGGCTACAATTTCTGACCTAAGCATATAGAAAGTGAACTATCAAGCTCTACTGCCATCAAAATGAAACTTCAAAAAAGTTATCACGTATGAATTTATGTAACAAGCTCTCACACATTTTGCAAATGGGAATGTAAATGATGGTTCCTACATACCAACCAGATAGCCTGATTAATTAATGCATTGCAAGGGGAAAAAAGTTTTATGTTTAAAGCAAAACTGGGTGACTACCTCAGTGCATTAGTTTTTATGGTTTTGATCTGATCTGGGCAAAGAATTACATTCAATCAACTTGAACTGTTTGTATTGATCTGCATAGAAGATTGGGGGAAAAGATATATTGTCTCACTATAAGCTTTTTCCTGGTTTTATTTGCTTTACAAGAGAGCAATATTTTTCTGTGCACAGATTGAGTGCAATGGCTCTGTAAAACTGCCCAGGAGGCTTCTGCAGCACCATTAGAAGTTCCTTGTCTGCTTAGAAGCTGCTGAGAAATACTTTTGGGGAAATGGGGTCCCCTGGAATATTATTCCTACAGCTGCCATGATGAACCAGCACTTGAAATAATTCTGGCATGTGGTGATTAGCATAGGAATGTAGTGAATTTCTCCCCTAAAACCTTCTTTGCCATATGTATGACTGCTTTAGAAATTAAATATCTTGGGAAATTGCTTGAGATGAGAGGATTAACATTAGGATTAAATTGTTGGGTTTCAGTTTCATGACACACTGGGGTGGGGGTGGGTTCCTTTTTTTTTTTTTTTTTTTCTTCCTGTCTTTCTTACTTTCTGGGCTCCAGTTTTCCAGGAACATATTGTGGTTGCCTTGAATTCATCTGTTAAGTGAAATTAGCCTCCAATCACTGAAAGGAGGTGTTGGACTCAATGCAGATATGGGCTGTGGCACACAAGGAGATAATTTGGGAAGTAACTGTGACTGTAACCAGCTACAATTCCTCCTGCTTTCCCTTCACTCCATGAGCTCAGGAAGAGGTGGGGTGCAAAGTGTGTTCTCTCACCCATTCTCAGTGTGCAGCTGGCCCAGGCTGCCTTAGCAGCTTGGGTTGCTTTGCTTTGAAGAGGGTTTCAGTGGCTACAAAAGATCACAGTGAGAAAGGATAGGCCAAGCACAGAACTAAATCTGTTGTGCTTTCCACAGAAAGCCCAAGCAGTGAGAATTCACAGACCATTTATGCAACACCCTTTGCATAAGAGCAGAGGTGAACTTTCCTGAGAATATGAAGGAATCTCCCCTCACATTAATCCATGCCATTGAACTGCTGTAACTGAGGCTGTTTGTTCCCAACTGTTTAACTTTGCCACGTTTTGTACCACCTGCAATGACATTTCATTACTGTGGAATGACAGCAGCAGAACCACCATGCAGCTATCAGCAGGAAAGGAAATTAGTGATGTTATGATTAACAAAATAGCTTTGACTTAGCCAATGCTGCGAAGACAAGCTCCAAAGTGATCAGATACTGCAAGTATCAGGAATGAACTATCAGCACCACCCTGTGGTTCCCTTGTTCTGTTTCCTCCTTGTGTGGGTCAAAAGGGAAAGAATGAGGCCAGGCAGTCTCAAAAGGAAAAGCTTTGTTTCCTTCTGGATTTTGGCCTCTCCTGTTTCATATGGCTGATACTAAAAACTTACCCTTCTGCCTTCATGACAGGAAAGAAGCCCAAAATGATATTCAGAAAAGACAGGAAATTTTGTGGGACTTGAGGCGATAATGAATATATTCATAATGCCAAGGTTGTGGGTTTGATCCCAGAATGGGTCATTGGTCCACTAAAGAGCTGAACTCCATGATCTCTTCCAACTCAGAATATTCTGGTATTCTATACCATCCTTGTCTGCAGTCACCATGCTGCCCAGTCTTCTTCATGCCTGCAGCTCTTTAAATTGTTCCCACAGGGTGCTGCAGTCTGATGGAAAGCTTAGAGAAATACAACTGAAATTTAATCATGGTTCTGTCATAGCTTTTGCAGGTTTCCTCATTCTTGTAATCTCAGATTCAGATAATTAACTGAAAAATGGATGTAAGTGTGGAAAAAAACCTCTCCTGTGAAATACAACATATGCAACAAGTCCTGTCATAATTGGAATGGTTGTGCAAAGCAGTACACAAATGTTATCCTTATTTTAGCAGAGTCTTCATTAAGGTATCAAATTAAGAAAATAATTATCCTAGTTGCATATCCTTGTGGTGTAATGTTCTCTGATACAGTGATTACTGATGGAATTTCAGCTGAATTAATTGACTTGTATGAAAACACTAAATGTCATTCAAAAATACATTTATAAGGCATCAAGAGATGCCTTATCACAGAGGCTATCTGTGCCTCCACCTATACAGCTGATTACTTGAAACAATCAACAAAATACAGACTGACCTTCCATACTGGACATTTTTGTTAATAAACAGGAAAAGTCACTGTATATGTAGGTCAGTAAAGTGAATTCAAATGTTCTTTCATTTTCTTCTTTCATTAATAAGTCTCAAGGATTTGACTTATGTCTGTATGAAATGCTGTTGGTTTTGTCTGCATTTCCCTACCTTTTCAGAAAATCAAAAAGTGACATTTACATAACTAATAGTTTATATTTAAAATCCCCGAAATGACTTATCCTTTCCTTTTGACTGGACTATGTAATGAAATGCAATATATTTGTTCAAAATACATACTAAGTTTTAGGATGCATGTGACCACCTATAGTACAGTAAGGATGTTGTTACCACCTTTACTCTGGTTCACTGGCACGTAAAAAGGAACACTGCAGGTGAACTCAAACAAAACATCTACAGCTGACACTCAAAAGTGATCAATCACAGCCATGGCAAATTGCATCATTGGACCAGCCAGCTCAGCAAACTGTCCTGAAAAAAAAGCCATGGCACCAGCAAGAATTAAACAGTGAACAGCTGGGATCCCAGAACATCCTATTCCTCACCATAAAGAACAGGGGGATCTGTAGCAAGTCATTTTTATAGAAGTTCAGGTTTTTAGAATTGCTTCCTTCACACACATTGACTCATCTCAAATTTGTTTGAGTTCAAAAATTTGTTTCAGTTAGATAATTTTTGGGGCAGTGTTGTGGTGTTTTTTTTCCCACAAGGAAAGACTGAGAAGGAATCTGTGTAGGCGTGTGTCGAGCTGAGTGATTAGTTTAATACTGCTGAGATTTTATTGTTATATTAATGATGTGTTACGGTGCCTAAGGTCCTGGATAAGCATAATTTATTATTTTTAATCTGAATAAGTAAATAAATAGTCATAGAAGAAGCTTCTTAATCTTATCCATATTGTGGCATAACCAGAGTCATAATAAAACTCAAATATTTTGTATATTCTTCCTACTTAAGAACCTACACATATCAAAACTCTGATTTCACTCAAACACTAAGGAAAATATCAAGATGATAAAATTTATCACTAAAGTGTTTCCTGCCACTCTACTAGTTTAATATGTTAGTAATGAGAGTATTCAGGACACCATATGGAAATGCAACTACCACTTTCCCTTGGTTGCAAGATGCTGACTGACATTTGAGTCTTGTTTGTACAGCAAACCATGTATTTCAAAACCAGTAATGTCTTTCTTATTTTATTTACACATTTTAAGGACTACATTACTTCCTTCAAACTACTACATATCACCTTTTAAAGTGTAGTAAAAAGAAATAATTAGCAGTTAATCTAGAAAAATAAACCCAGCTCAAGGCTTACATTTTCCCATGTTTTCTAACCTTAAATTTGTGGAGAGAAAAGTACTGGTTTCTTGTTGTTTTGATTGTATTTTAATGTGAGTAGAAAACATCTGGCTGTTCAATGTCATCTATTTTATGCATTTAGAAAACCTCCTGGGCATTATGAATATAGGTGTAAGTGAGTAACTGGTAATGCAGATGCTGAGCCATGACCCTTTCTGTATTTGCCAGAAGCATGGAATTTGGGACTGTAACCTGATCCCTTATTAGGACAGAAAAAGTGTAACAACAATTAGATCAGAAGTAATTTTACAATTAATTTCATCATAGAACTGGGCATATTTATAAAACCATATAAATTATATGTAGGAAAATCACTTTCATGTACTCACTCCTGAGGCTTGCTCAATTTAATGCTGTATCAAAACTAGCCATTCAAATCTGAGAGGAATAAAATGGACATAAATACATAAAAAGGCAAAATACTCTAGTCCATGGTGCTGTACTCTACACACAGCTTTTTCATTAAGTTCATTCTGGAGTGTCTCAGTTTCTCCTTCAAGGAAACTTCTGGTAGGACCTGTGAGAGTTCTGGCCACCTGAAGGACAAAGAACTGAAGAGAAGTGAGGCACATACAGAGTTTTTTGTCATCAAAAGTTGGTCAGTTTAGTTGAACTGGTTCAAGAACCCCAGTGGAAATTTCAGCTGTTTGGGAAAAGAAAACCATCACCTGTTTAAACTGATCACATTCCTGAGTTTGAGGAGGGTCTTTATCTCAATGTGTTGCCCTCATTATTCTCACCTTTGGAGAAATTGTCTGCTCTATTTCTCATTCCATAGAGCTACACTGTGGAGAAAGGATGAGATGCTATAGGAGTATGTGGGGCTATAGAGCCCTAAGCTTCCATTTATACATTTCCTTGCTGTATGATTCAGCTTATTTAAAAAACTCTTTCTTTTAAAAAATGTTCTTTTTTCTCTATTCCCCTTCTTCTTTCCACTTATGTATTCCATGTGCTTAGGAATGATGCCCCATTCTTGCCCTGTACACATGATACTGTGCCCACAGTGAGACCAGACTTTTGATTATGCTCAGAAGTTACGTTTTCAGTAATTATTTCACGCATTTATGCATGTGGTTATCTAACCAGCTGAAACCCAATTCTGATCTGGATTATTTCTCTTTCTCTGGCCTTAATGGAGAGATGCAAGGAAGCAGCTTTAGACTGACTTTCAGAAATGAGTCCATCTTGTCAGGAATCAGTGTTCTGCTGAATTTTGCCAACAAGGCTGTTGGAGTTTGAAGAATAGGAGATGCTACAAAGCAGCCAGGTGGCACATGTGAAGGGAAAAGGTGGTGGGGAGCTCTTCCGGTCTGGTGTGATTTTTCAGACGGTGTGTAATATTTTGAAGGGAGGGGTTTGTATCATTAAGATATATTTGCATTAATTCCTTCTGGATCTGAAAACAGAAACATCCAACCAAAATGTCAGTCAAGAGCTATTCAATTCCTCTGTTTGGGAAGCCTGACTATAATCTTGAAAAGGTTTGATTTAGAGCTGCTTATGCCCAAATCCCAGTAAGGAGGATGGCACCCTTTGATGGTATGGAATGGATGGGAGCCCCAGGTTCAGTTTTGGGGTTTGGAGCTGAAAAATTCCCTCTCCCTTATCAGATTTAAATGAGTCAAGTATTGCTGCACTCCAGGGACAGAGCAAAATCTGAATCTTTTGAATCTTCACCTGCCACTGGTCTAGACCCATTAGTGGAGTACATTGACTCCAGCAGCTGCAGGTGTTTGCACTTTCAGAGAAAGGAGATTATTTCCTTCACAGAGAATAAGAGTTTATTGAGCACTCCTGAATTAAAGTGTAAGTCCAGGCCCAGCTCAGTGCTGCTGAAGGGTGTAAGGAAACACCAGGCTCTGGAAAGCAGCTGGGCTTTCCTCCCAGCTGGCTGGCACCCTCTCCAGGGAATGCTCAACAGGAAAAAAAGCAACTGAGGCACAATTCCATTCAGCTTCTACTCAGGGCCACCCTGTACCCTCAAGAGACAAACAGCACTGATAGTGCCTGTCAATGTGTGGTTCAGAATCACTTCATTCCTTTAGATAAACAGAGATTTAAAGGAATTACCTATTCCTCAGCATAATTAAGCCAAGCTTATCATACTCTGCTTTCCAGAAACATGACAGTGGGTTTTCCTAAATCAGAAACACAGAAGTATGTGCAATGTCATGGTGGTAACTTCTGCTGTTATCCATCCACCTGAGACTCACAGACCATTTTTGAATTTAGTGAGAAAAAGCAAAGAACCAGTTCTTCACTTTGTTATCCTCTTCTCCCTTAATTTTCTTTTAAATTTCATTTTCAAGCCTTTCTGCATTGCCGAGTAGTATGTGTCAACAGACCAGAATTAAAAAGGTGACAAACTGTGAAGAATTAAAACTTCTAATTTAACAGATGAGCAACTGCAAATAACAAAATCTCAGACAAACACAATTTTAATGAAAGGTGACATGCTGGAGACAGGAAGTTTTTTCCCATCTCTCTTCATCATGTAACAACAAATTAGTTTAGGAAGCCATACAATAATGCTGTGAATGCAATAACAAATTCATATCCTGTGCTGTTAGTTTTGTTTGCTTGTTTGCTTTCTGAAACCATATATGACACTCCTTTCATAATAGTATTTTCTTCATACTAAATGTGTCAACATTTGTTCATGTCTGGACTTGCTCTCATTCTTATTATGATCAGGTACAGCTCATATTCTTCACCTCCTCAGTGGAGCTTTACATTTCAGCTGCTGAGGGATGAGGGGAGAGCTGGAACTGCAGCATCCTTTCTGGAGTTTTCTAGCACCTTGTGATGTAGAAAATTGACAGGGTACGTATTGGGCACTTGCTTTTAGTAAAATTTTCCAGTGTGATAAACATCAGATGGAAAAGTAAACATGGATAGAGGTGAACATATTGAACAAGAACACTCCTTTACTGCTTTTAGAAGGGCTGCATCCAGCCAATCATTAACATGAGTGGGTTCCCTGAAGTCGAGCCAAGTCCATAACCAATATAAAGTAAGAAACCTTTGTAGAACTTATTAAGTAGCTACACTGATTTCTGTCAGTTTGGGATTTTGGCCCAGTCAAATGTATTCTACCTATTTAATAGATGAATGCAGTACCCTGAGTACACTCATCAGTGGTTTTAAAAGCCAGCAGTGTTAAAAAATAATTTTAACTATGTATCACTGCTTCCCTTACTCCAAGGGTGTCATTTAGATCAATGGGTTTTATAGGCAGTTCACCTACTGTTGGTGAGCATCACTAGGCTGCCTCTCTGAGGATCACAATGGAATAAGTTCTCAGATGTATGCAATTAACCTCAAGTAAGCACAAAGAGAGGCAGAATAACTTCAAATGACTTCTTAACAAAATCTGTGTTTGCTCCACAGCAGGTGATCACCACATGTAGTCCTAGGAAGGGCCTTACCTTGAATGCAGTCTCATATTTGAGGTGACTGAAACAGCTCCTTTTGTCCTACTGTGCTTGAAAGAATAAAGAATATCAAGGATTTTCTTGAATTATTATTATTGTGTGAACCAAATTACAAAATATTTTATCCAGATTCCGTGAATGAGATTTCCAACCCAGGGCCTGGGAGTCTTCCCCCAACAGTTCGATACATGTATGGTATAAATTCCCCTAGATAGAAGAGTACCCTAATTTTTACCTTTTCTCTACTTGTGTGCTTGAAAATAACTCTCTCCTTTATTTCCATACTCATGGCAGGTGCCACAGTAAATCAACCAGTGGGAATCTCATGTGCACCTCTGCCTTACTGGGTATTAATGAGGTTTTCCATTTAACTTCCATTAGGGAATGATTTCAAGACTTCAGCATATGGGACTTGCTGTTTAAACTGTTTACAAGTGACATTTTGGCTCTGGAAATGTAAAGTATATCTGACTATGGGGGCTGTTTTCCCATGTAACCCATCTGTGATTAATTGTGTATTTTATGCAATCATCTGAATTTAAAGCAAACTTACATTTTTCTCTCTTGAGACATAAAATATGTTACAGCATGAACCAGCTGTATCTTTTTAGGCTGCAGCTAAATTTCATCATAAGTTAGTCTGCTTTATGCATGTTTGGGGAAAAAGGACTTTAACAGTTAACAACATCATAGAATAAATAATGGAACTGGGGGGTTGTTTCACTTAGATTATACCTGACAATTGAAATTCCAGCAGTGTTAGCAAGCAAATACTGGAAATTATTAGAAGAAAAAGCTTAGAGGCATCCAATGTAGAAGAAGGAAAATTATCACTTACAACTTCACATTAAGTCATATGACAGCCATTCTTTTTAGATCACAGTTGAACTAAACACAAATATTTCTCACAGTAGCAAGAGACAGTGGTCTGGACTGTTACCTCATTGTGCTGAGTTGGTACAAATACAAATCAGAGAGAGACAAACACTTCCTCTAATACTTACATAAAAAAAGAAATAATGATTTGGAGATGAACATGAGAACTCTACAGCAATATTTAATCAGCAAGATAGGCAGCTGTCTTTGCACCCAGGGAAAATTAATGTCAGGACCTTTCCTTAAGAAATTAACTATGACATTGGCTTTGTCAGAAAGAAGAAAAGGATAGATATCTCACTTGTTGCAGCTTCCTTCTGCTGCACAACATATTAAATAATAAACCTGAGTATTAATTCAACTGGGACAAAGTATAATGTGGAAAATATGTTTGAATTATTGCATTAATTTAAACTTAGCAAAAAAAAAAAAAAAGGTGCTACGATGCAGAACCATCTGTACTGTGCCATATGTCAGGTAGAAGGACAAATAAAAATCAAGTAAGATCATTAATAATCTTTCTGGGAATAGTTAAATATTTTCAGCATATTAGATTACAGAGATCATTACATTTTTTTAAACAGGAACATACTTTTGCCATAATTTATGTGTGAGATATAGACTTAATGGGGAATATGTCACCTAATTAACTTAAATAATATTACAGTATTTTATGAAACCTTCCCTGTAATTTAGAAAATTTATAAGCCTGGGAACAAGCTATCCAAGTTCCTTAACTCTCTTAACTTTGACCTAAAGGGGAAATAGGAGCCCAAGTACAATTTAGAATCTGGAATCCTTGCAGATTATGTTTCTCAACTCAAAAAATTCTAAAGGTAAAGGGAGAAGGGAGGTTTTGAGTCATGTAAGCCATGAGGACTCACAGAAAACTTGGAAGCAAGCAGGATCTTGCTGCACAAAACCTTCCTAAAAATCAGGTCTGTTCACTACAGCTAAAAATAGAAAGGGCCCTCACCTTGATAAAGGAATCCTCAGAGAACCTGAACAAAGCAGCCAGACTGCATGTCTGCACAAGTTCCCTGAAAAGAGTTGTGGGAAGAAACCATGAGAAATAGTTTACAAACACCTGCAGAAGGGTAAGCTAGAATCACCAATGAGACCTTTTCCAACTGAGGCCCTTGCCTGTCTCAATAAGTCTCTAAAAAGCAGTATAAAATATCCAGTGAGGAAAAGCCTAGTTTGGAATTTTGTGCATTGTCATTAACATAAGGTTTCCATTGAATACTTTACTTCCTAACTGATACATCTTAATGTACTGGAGACTTTCCCAACAACTTTTTCTTCACAATTATTATTATTCCTTTATAAAAGCACTGTTCCCCTTTTGTTCATACATATTCAACATTACTAGTTTCTGGCATCTCTTCTTGTCTCTCAAATAAACCATCTTTCTGGTTTTTAATTTTCATCTTAAGTAAATCCCTCCAACTATAATGATGACTCTATGGCTCATCTTTGAACTTCACTTAATTTGCCCAGACCTTTATCTCCAATGAAGATCTCAACATCTAAAAAGCCACAGAAAAGAACTTTATTTTTTTGCTCCATGGCATAACGACTCTGCATGCTTCTCTAGCTTTGCACTGCTAAGCTGCAAAATCATGTCCAATTTCTGATCTGTTATCTCCCTGAACATTGGTAGTGCTGTGCTGTCCTAGATCTCTCCCTCCTCCTGAATTTCTCTTCTGTTAATTTCCTCTAGATATACTTTAATTTTCAATGGCTCTAAGGCTTTTAAGGCTTGCCTGTTATTTTTGGTCTATACTTTAAGCTCTTTTTAATTTGGTTTGGGTCTCTGATATTTTCAACTCGTCACAAGTTAATGTCATCTATGGATTTCATTAATTTTATCTTATTGTCATTAATTTTATTTTCCTGCTCTTTTTAAAAGTAAAGGAAATGACACAAGTATCCTCTAAGATGAAATTAAACACAAGAAGCATTCTTGTGGCAGCCTGTACACCGCTACTTTATCATTCAGTGATTCATCAGGACTGTAATGTATATTGCATGTCCACACACAAAGCAATTCCTGTGGGTGCACATTTTCAGATCCATGAAGAATTAATGTAATTCATATTACACCCATCACGGTCTCCCCAGTGCCTAATGCTGTTATATGTTTGCAAGGACAGCACTGGAGCTGCAGTAGCAATCCTCTGTGAACCCAAATCACTTCTTGTTTATGTCTCTGTGTCATCAAGGGCCTTAATCCCTACCCTATAGAAATTCACTGTGGAATGCCTAATTCACTGTGGAATGCCTAATTCACTGTGACTGCTGACATTCAGAGCTGGTTGTGAGATCAGGACCACAGTCAGGTGCTCTGAAGACAAAGACAGCAGAAAGTAATGGGTATTGAGCAAATCACAGGATCAATCTTGCAAACATCTGCACCTGTGACATAGAGGGACAGCAAAAGCTCCATTGCATCTAAAAGCTGAGGTTGTCAGTCATTTGGAATATCACCACCTGATGAAATAGTCTAAAGAGCAAATTGGTTTCCAGCAGCAGTCTAAGAACCTACTTTTCTTGTCTTTTTATTCAGGTAGAGATGGCCACAATATTTTGTGGTTTACAACAGCTGACAAGACATAAGCCCACAAGGGAGTTTTCAGCTCTGGAACATCAGATGTTGGATGAGCATCCATGCCCCATCTCCTCCAGAAATAAGAGACAAGGGGAGTTACAACTGTAGGACTCCACCAGGGAATGGTAAGTGTTGGTCAGCACAGTGAGTTCAGCACCCAGACTGAGGGTCCAGCTCTCAGCCTTGCAGCAGGGACCTGATTCCCATGTGCAGGTGTTTATTGGGGGCTCTTGGTTCTTCCCACCCACCTGGATCCTGCTGGGAGAGAGGAGCTGCTGTCCTTGGCAAGAGCTGCAGGACAAGGTCTCAGTTTCTGAAACAAGAGTCAGGGAGAGCTGTGGAAGTGAAGTCTTCCTGCTTATTGCATTCCTGGATATTTCATGAAGTCCTGGGAATAGAGATATTTTAGAATTTAAAGTGTCAGTATCAAAGATTTGCTCCATCTATGTAGTTTCTCCCTAGTGTTTATTTTATCTAGCTTGGAAAAGCAATTTTGTGTTCTCCCTCTGAGTGTATATACATGTGTATATGTGTGTATATATAAAAAATGCACATATTTATAAAATACATATATACTACTTCCCTTAGTTTCAAAATGTCATTCCCTGTGGCCTTACCTCTATTACACACATCATTCATTAGATTATGAAAACCATTAATGTCAGGCAGCAGAACCAAAGGAATTCACTAAGGGAGCACCATTAGCATATCAAGTAGCTATTTCTCAGCTAAATATTCCTGACAGCCCTCATTACATATGATGGATGGGCTTTATAAGAGGTAGTATTTCCAGAAGAAAATAAAATCTCAGCATTCTACCACATGTGGCCCAATAACTAGATATCATTTTTTGACTGTCTGTTTGCATTTCTTTCCTTTTTTTTCTTTCAGAATGAAAGAGTTGTAAAACTCACAAATAGATTAACTGCATAATTCAAAATTCATTAAAAATTGTGAGCCTAATTTAGCCTAGTTTCTGAATTCTGCACGTGCTTTAGTCATGGCATATCAAACACTGTGTGTCATCCTAGCTGGATTGCCAGCAGCCTGTCAGGAATAAAAAGATATATAACTGAAAAAGCAAGTAAGGCTGGCTTTTAAAAGACCATGTAATGCCAGAACTTTTTTTCTGAGTTGAAACCCAACACTTTGTGAGATGAGGAAGGCAATTTTAAAAGAAAAAAAAAATACTGTAGCCATGTCTTCAGGAGATAATGAATAGTTCTTGCAGCACCTCATGAAAAATGGGCACAAGGAGCTACAAGCAAGCACAGTGGGCACACGTGGCACCTGATCACACCCTTGTGTGGGAATGCAGACCCCAGCACTTCTTTAAAATGAGACAGGAAATAGTTTCAAATTTTCTGCTGTGCATTTTCCTGTAAGTGTCAGTAGTGGAGTCCCTGTACCAAGAACACATTTGCCCCCTACACTTCTTGTGCTTCTTTCATGTACTGATTTAGTTTTGTTTTTTGTTTTTCATTTTTTTTCCAAATACTGCAATACAATTTGTCTAGCATGATTTATTATCAATTCTGCTAAAATTTCGTGGTTCTCTGACCCTCTAAATCTGAAGCGATTTGACTTCAATGAGGCAGAGTACTCCCTTGCAAACCAAATTATAAAACAGCAGGGTATTAATTTTATTATTATTCAGAAATGAGCATTATTGCAGAATCAGGAAATTGACTGGACACCTACTGCACAATGAACTCCAATGCTACATGCTGATGAGGCAGGAGGATGTTTTCAGTCAGTTTCTTTTGCCAAATTTGACTTCTTCCTGTTAACTTGTTAAATCCCAGGTGTTAACCAGTTGCAGGTGTTTTTTCCACTTTTATTTAGAGGAAGAGTTTCACCAGTAAGGAAAAGAGGTTCATTGAACAAGTCATTTAAAAACAGAGAGACAGAGAAGGCATTCCTCAGAAAATTGCTAAAATCATTCAAATAACATTTTTTTTAACTCCCCAAGAAGCTTTCTTCCTTCCAGGTCCCTTCCAGCTCAGCATATTCTGTGACTCTGTGATTCTGTATAATTTGTTAACATTTGAATGCACAAGTTCTAAGGTGCTAATAACACTCTTGTGCTCCTTCCAACCAATCCAGGAAAGAGACAGGAGGTATTTTTAAATGTCTCAGCATTTTAAGAACTACTTTTGTGGGGTTTTTGGTGTTCAAACTCTATGAAGTGTGCTTTTTTTCTTAATGTGTGATACTTCAGAAATGCAGAGTGCTCATCTCTTGAAAATGAGTGCTTAAAGAAAATGAAATTTGCCACACAAATATTAAAGGGCCCAAAATAAATTCTCATCTTTGACAACCCTCTCTGATACAATTATAGGCAATTATAAAACTATGAAAAAGCAGTTACCTAGCATTTTCAACACTGTAGTACAGGACTCCTAGCCAAAATGTGCATTGAGATATCTTAGATTTTAATGGAGTTGTAATGAAATATAATGACAGTAATACTTACTGACTATGAAAGCACTAAAATGCTTTCCATTCCCTTTCTCACACAATTAATTTCAACATGATATTAATACAATGCTGGTATTTATTATGCAAAAATAAAACTGCAAAGGCATATTTTCAAGACATACTCTGAATATTTTTCTTCAGAGTATTTCACATTTATTCTAGTATCAACAGTTACATTTAAATAAAAATGAATTGATCATAGAATGTCAATACAAGAAAATCAACACTGCCACATGTAGTTTCTGAAATGTTAGTTTAAATATTCAGTTCTCATCAACCAGTGTGAACAATAGATCACAGCTCACTTCACGGATGATGTAAACTGTCAAGACTAAATGTATTCATTGCTTTAACTTTAATAATTATCTCTATGTCCTAATATCTTAATACATTAATTCTCCTAACCCTCACTGCCCAGACAATTGTTTCAACAGGAGTTCATGTACAAAGATATGACATATCTTGAGAATTTAGAGTTGAGAATTCATTCAGTAAGGCTAAAACCTTAGTGTTCCCTAGCTAGGTACCACTTCAGAAGTCATTCCACTGTGTAGGAGTCAAGAGGTCTGAAGGGGCAGAAGGTGCTTAAGAAACACCAGAACAGCCATTGGCCTAGTTCTTCCACTGGAAGGATTTTGATGTGCCCTTCTTCATGGTATTTCATTTTTTTATCTTTTCATTTCCCTATTTGCAAAAGAGGGACACTAATGCTGTCTTTTGTAAAATGTTGTTAGGCTTACATAGAAGAAAAATATTAAAGTCAAATCCAGAAATAGTTATAGATTAGCCAATAGATTCACTTTTGTAACTCTTGAAAAGCAGAAAAATAGCTGTTGTTCTGTATTATTGGAAAAAATAGAAGAGAGAGAGAGAGATCAGACTTTTTTCTTTTCCTTATAAGTTCCTATACATCTGTCCACAAGGAGTGAGTGATGATTCAGCCATTACCATGCTTCTGGACCTCAGACTTGACAAATGGCATTCACACTGCATTTCAGGCACAAGAATGTTAGAAAATATTTGGACATTTTCAATATATAGACATTCTTACAACACATCTCCAGACTGTAGACAGAGAAATGTACAATACTACTGAGTATTGTACATGAGTTAGACCCGAGAGTATACAATGGCTTACAGAATATTTTCAGTGTGGTTTACAAATATTTTCATGTTGTAGTGTACTGTTTTAAAAATTAGCACATTAATAAGAAGCAATAACTGGAGGGCTCTAGATTTCACAGGGTGTAAGTCAGCAAGCAGAACACTTCATTTCCATTGCCATCTTGGGCTGCTCCCTTTCCCTGAGCAGTCTGTGCACACAGCAGCGATGGATGAGGGCAGGAACAGGCAGCCTCAGTGGGGTGCTCCCTTCTGCCTTTGTTGAAGACAGGCTGGAAGCAGGGCAGGGCCTGCAGGTCCCCTCTGTGCCCCCACTGCTCTGCAGGGCTCTGCAGACACACAGCAGCCGCCCAGTAAATGTTTGATGGCAGCGCTGCCACTGGCACTGACATCACTTTTACATGGATTTACACCTGCACAGTGAACAAAAACAAGAACAGTGCAGACATAAGTGGCATGATTACACATTAAAGCAGCAGGAGCCTGTAACAGGTGAGCAGACTGCCTTCAAGCCAGCCCTGCTCATTGTGGTGCTTGCTGTGAAGATCTTCAAGAGATGCTGTTGCCCTTTCTCTCTGACTTTGACCCCCCAGCCATTTAATCCCAACTGATTCTTTTCCCACTTGTAGGACTGACTACCTTGTGCTCTTAGAGATACACAGCTGCAGCAAATCTCAGGTCAAGAGACCAATTCCAATCAGCATTTCACTTCCACAGTGTGTGGTGCAGGAAAAAGGNTTCCCCCCCAAGTGTGGTGGGAAAAAAAAAAAAAAAAAAAAAAAAAAAAAAAAAAAAAAAAAAAAAGCAGATATTAAATGCCTTATTCTTATTTGTATCTGCATTTGGGAAAACATGCAATACAGCTCCAGAACACGTAGTTTTCTTCCAACATAGTGTAGGTCGTTGGCTGGGTCAGAATTGTTCCCAGTTTATTCCAGTGTCTCTTTTACAGGTGAGAGTGTAGCTGGCAATATCAGGCTCTGATATCTTGACACGGGGTCTGATTTGTGGGCAGATGTGTCAGAACAGGAGGGCTAAGTCTCTGCTGTGAATTCTTCCCCGTTGAGAAAATGGGTAACAATTTTCTGTACAACATTTCTGTGTTGCTTTCTCTCTCTCAAGTTTATAAAAAGCAGACATATATTAGAGCCCTCAGAAGCACTGCTTTTTAGGAGATTCCTATTTCTTGGTGAAGTTTTTCACACTGGCAGTCAGGAGGAAGAGTAAAGAGCAACATAAGTGTACTTCTAGTGGAATGAGACACAGAACTATAAAGAGGAATAAAGGAGATAAGAGATAAATGTGAAGGAAGGAATGAGGGAATGAGGAAAAAACCTGGAAAACAGAGAAAGACAGTGACAAATCCTGGTAGGGATTCATAAGGAAAAGTTGAAAACTTATATGAAAGAGGGAAATATAAAGGAAAATACTATAAACCATGGCAGGGGGTGGGGGGTAGGCAGGGAGAAAAGAAACAAAAACTGGAAAAAGTATATGAGAAGGGATAAGTAAAATAGGAATAAAGGCTTCTTCAAGGCTGTGTTCTGTAAATGAAGGAAGGGAAGAAGAAACTGAGAGAGTGATTGTGCACAGAGTCCCACTGTCTGGGAGGCAGGGATACAGTGCTGCCTTCAGCAAGTACACAGCACTCTAATCCTAAGCAGACACTGCCCAGAGCCTTCACACTTGCCTGAAATAAAGCTTCAGGCCAAATGATGGAAGAGAAGCTAGTGCAGGTACCAATTATGCATGATCCTCCTTTAACTGCAAAAGATGACAATTCATGAAGGGTTGAAGGGTTGACTCCCTGTGCAGCACCTGAGACTGCAGCTGTAGAAATCTGGTAGCCCTGCCTCACCAATGGAACACTGAGATTATTTCATACTTTCTTTACCAGTGATTTTTAGCCAATTATCCTTCTATTTCTAAACCCTTAATTTGCCTGATTACCATAAATTTCCCATAGCACCTTCCATAACAACCTAGGATAAACAGAAGCACCAGCATGTGGAAATTAGGGAAGAGAAACAGAACTAGAATTATATAATCATATCCTCCTCCCTACAGAGAGCCCAAAGGAAATTAATCTTTTGTTGTGTGCATCTGGCAACTTTAATAATATGGTAAAAATAAAAAATCCTTTTACATAAGTCCATCTCTTAATTAATTAAGTAATACAGCAATACCATATTGCATAGGGAAACACTGTGTTTAAAAACAAAAGCCAAAATTAACAGTAATTAAACCAGCAGTTTTAAAACAGTTCCAAAATCCTCTAATTCTCTGTGAAGTTTCTCTATCTTTAGAGGGTATTTTCCACTAAATATATTAGGTCTTTTCTGTTTCTTCCTCCCTTTCTCTAACCCTCTCCTCTCCCAAATGGGAGTGGAGAGATACAAAAGCTGAGCAGAAAAAGAATAACTGTCTTCATCCAGAGATGTTCTCTTACCGGAGCTGACATAAAGAAATGAACTGTCATTCTCATCCTAAAAAGAAGCAGGAAGTATAGGCACAGAAATTTTAGAAGGTTTCTGCCTCAAGTTTGCAAAAGGTATTCAACTAACCATATCATAACATTGAGAATGGCTGAATTTAATTGTTAGGAAAATTTGCCTTTTTTCTTCCCCCTTCAGTCTTTCCTTCCTTCCTGGTAGCTGTGAATCTACCATTATCATGACTTACACGTAAGTCTGAAGATGAATTAAAAAGCATGTGATGATTACCAAGCACATCCACTCCACCAAAACACATATTTCAGATTTAGGATTCTGCCTGGGAGAGAAATAGGTATCTATCACTGGCTGTGAATTTGAGCAAGAGTAGCTGACTAAAGACTCAGGTGAAGAAGTGCAGAGAAATATCTTGTGGATCACGATGATTAATTTCTCTGTGTTTACAGACTTCCAATACATAAAAATTATTTGCTTCCCTGTATGTGCAAGTAAAGATTGTTCACTATTTGCCTTTGTGAGGAAAGGCTCAAATAAAAAATAAAAAATTAAAAAAAAAGACTGGTACTAATTCAGAAATACTGGACAAGTAAATGGGCCTCCTTTTTTTCCCAAGTAATACTTCCATGCAGGGATATATGTTGGTGCAGCTTGCCCTCTGCCAAGTGCTGTATTTTTCTTTCCATGCAGTTATCCTCTCCCATACACACTTCAGTGAGTTATGACAAGCATAAAGCCTGCAGGTTGCATGACACACCGTGCTTCTACTGCTCTCAAACTGCAACACACCCACAAGGCCACTTCTAAAATCTTGTAAACTCCTTGAAGTCAATTTATATCAATTTCTTTACTATGTACTGAATATGCCTTATATGACAACCAGAATATCTAAGTTTTTCTCATCCTACCAGCCAAAGTCACATGAAATTTAAAGAGTATAAACAAGAAACCAACTTCTCTTTTAGCAGTCCAGAGCAGTTACGATTTGGATAAATTAGTGAGAAATCTTGTCTTGTCTCATTCTGTAAAGCCATTCAATCAGAAATTATCTATTTACAAGTCAGATGGGTCAAATTCTATGTCCTCTCCAGTGAAAAGATACTACTCTAAATCATCTTTTGGTTCTAAAGGAAACATAAAATGCATTTTAAAATAAAAATTTATCATTTTTCTGTTATTGACATACCAGTGATAAACTTTCCATCTATATAGCCTTAGTGTAAATTTTACATTATTCAACATAATGAAAAGAAAATAAATTGCAGGTTGATTTCCTACATGGTTTGTGACTGTTTGCTGTCACAGTTTTCCTTTTGAAATGCAGTTGTCACTAAAGACACGCTCCATTCAATTACACATCACAGTTTACTCAAAAACATGAGATAATTCCTTGTTGTACTGAATGTGAGAGCTGAACTGTGCCCCCATCTTTGTAGCTGATTCAGAGTGTATTTCCCAACATCTAAAGTTGGAAGCAGTATTGAAAACTCTACAATATATCTATTTAAATGACAGAATGAATGCCATACTCCTAAGGCTCAGCCTAAATCAACTCATTCATTTTATTTGGTTTGGTCCTCAGAACCAGGGAGCAAATAACACACCTTAATCTATTAATTTTTATGAAATATTGTGCCTGAGAAAATCTTTTGAAAACATGGGGTATTCACGATTTGCTGCATGGAGATGTGGTAGATACCATAGAGGCTCTTGCCACAGGAGACATATGAATCTTTAATTTGTCCCCCAGTGGCCAGATTTTCTGTGGAGGAGATCCAGAGAAAATCCCCAAACTAATTAAGCAGAAATCCAACATTATTAAGCTTTGTCTTGCGAGGCACAGAGATGAGCAGCCCGATCTTAGGAGTGCCCAGCAGCTGGGAAAGAGAGCAGCTCTTCCTGAAACCCTTCCCTGCTCAGCAGTGCCTGCCGGGCTCGGGGGCTGTCTGCTCACAGTGACCCTTGTTAAATGGGTTGGTTGGGTGCCCTTTGGAGAATCACCCATCTCAGATAAATATTCTGGAGGGATAAGATTCTCACAGTGTGCTGTGGTATATTCTGTCTGGGTTGAGTCTGGTCCATCTTACAAAATCACTTTCATAACTACTGTCGTGTTGACAGCCTGAGGAAAGACAAAGGACCAAAAAAAAAAGGTGGAATTGTCTTATGGTGATTCCTCTAGGTCATGACAGAAGTGGCAGGGGAAATTTTTCTTTCCTCCTAACCTCTTTGCATGCAGATTTATCAATTCATTTTCCACAGCCAATGAATTTTAATTAATTAACTGGAAATAGAGAAAGGAAGCAAGACTTTTTTTTTCTCTGGTGTGGAAAGAGGGAAACATTTACCTACAGAGGTCCTCATAGCTGCAGAGAATCACAAGTGTGAAAAATGGCAAGGGGAGGTCATTGTGTGGTGGAATGGGCCTGTACTATTCATTGTTGGTTTAGGGCCTGGTTTCAATTTGTATGAAATTTCTTTTGATAAGACTGCCTCATTAAAATAACAGTAAAAGTCAAAAATGTTAACTTAATGGAAATATTTTGAT
This sequence comes from Aegithalos caudatus, assembly GCA_013389925.1. Classification (NCBI taxonomy): domain Eukaryota; kingdom Metazoa; phylum Chordata; class Aves; order Passeriformes; family Aegithalidae; genus Aegithalos; species Aegithalos caudatus. The sequence goes on along the minus strand of WEIU01007074.1, from coordinate 62,155 downwards.
TATATTTTTTTTTTAGATCTTTCAATTAACAATATTGACTTTTAGTGGCTTTTTTAATTAGACACTAATGGGAACATAAAACAATTAGCAACAGAGTGACCAGTTTAAGGTCAGGAGGCTTAAGGACCTGACAGCTAAGAGTAAAACCAGTTCCCAGTGGTACCTTCTCACACTGGGTTGGGAAAAACTTCATTATGTCTGTGGAGATAATCTGCTTGTATCATTTGCATTCCCATCTTCATCTAAACTGGAATATTCAAATGCATCTCCCTTTAGTGTTGGATTAGCTACTGCAAACACAGGCTTGAGACATAACCCCATCCTGTGTGGTTTTTGAATTGAATTTTGGTGAAAACTGAAAATCACAACTGCTTTCTTAATTGTTCCCTGTCAACATCAGAGACCTTTTCAATTTCAGCAGAAGGCACTGTGCTTTCCCTCACCAATATTGCCAGTGGTGTGGAACTGCCCTCAGAAAAACTCTTGGAAGTTTATATAACAATGTGAGAACTGTTTTAGACAACAGTGTGAGAACTGGTTTAGACAAAGAGCAGCAACCCATCTGCCCACCTTTCTAGTTAGTCTCTTTCATGTTCTCCATGTCTTGCAATATTGAAAATAAATGAAATTTTCCTGCTGTTGCTGCAGTTTCAGTTTCTTCCAAGAAATCTTGTCTTCAGCACCCAACCAACAAATCCAGTTTACCAAAATCTATTAAAAAAACCTTTCAGCCTCTCTAGATAGGTACAAACTACATCAGTAACACAGCTTTCAGGACATAGGGCTCTATGACATTTGCTGCAACAATATGTTTAGTGCTTTTCCTTTTAATATTAGCATATAGATATCTGATGTTCACTTATGCATAAGCATAGATCTGAAGTAGCAGGCAGTTATTCCTCACCTTAATGTGCAAATGAAGCCTAACAGCCTTCTCTTTAATTACTGATGTTCTTCCAGTCAAGAAGTGCCTAAAGAACTCTATCTGAATTTGGCCTGCAGGAATTCTGGTAGGTGTCTCATAGTTTAATCTTTTTCGGACATAACTACTCCTAAATGCATTAGCAATTTCTTTATTCCACACACGTTCTGTCAAGTCTTACTTTTAAAGTTATGAGAATTATGTACTTCTTACTACAAAGCCTATTCTTTTGAGTTAGGTTGTGAAATTGCCCAGAATATTGTTTTTGAGCTTGATCAAGTAGTTTTTCATTGTTTTCATCAATTCACTTCAGCAATCTTTTTTGTTTGGCATCATAGGGCATTTATAATAGCTCTCAGGACCATTTTTGTACTTCTTTTTTCATTTTTTCTCCTATTTTTTAAAAATATATGAGTCTGAAGTTTTGATCACAACCAAGGGGCTGACTCACCAATGCCATATGAGACCAATCTTTTCAAATTATTGTCATGTTTTGCTTTATTTTTTCCATATAGCACAAACCAGAATGCCACTCAGAGAAGTATGCTATTCTTCTATAGACTAAGACATCCTGACTGCTACTTTTTGATACCTGGGCAAGCCAATCACGTGTCTGGTTGTTCCTGTGAATATCCAGGCTGATAGGTTTTCACAGTGAAGGCAGAAGAGCCTGTTCTTTAATTTTAGTTTGTTTGTTTAATGTAGTTTGAGTGAAAGTAACCTGAATGAAATACATCTGATTGGATATTACTAATTTATATATATAAAAGATCATGAGGGGAGGAGAGGATAAAAATTAGTCACCATCTATGACTTTATGTGCTGCAGAAAGAAAAGACACCTTGTACTGTTGTTTTCTGCCTCCTGATTTGTTAACTTGAGTTAATTTTATTTGCTCTTGAGTAGATTTTCCACAGCTGTCTCTTTTTACACTTGATCTTCCTGCTTGATAGAGTCCCATCACAGGCAGGCCCAGCACACATGCTGCTCAGCTGCTGTGTGTGTCCTTCAGTCCTCTTTAATTGGTGCACAGTTTGCACTCTTCACAGGGATTCCACAAGGACAGAATTAGTGCAGGCATGATGCCAGAGCAATCTTCACTGGAAAGCCAGATGTTCCATTCCACCAGTGGGAAGGCTGGCATGGTCCTGCCCAGGGAGAACAGCAGAGAGCTCTGCCTCTTCCTCAAATCAGACTCAGAGTTAGCAGCTCACCACTAAGTTAACTGCCCATGATTTTTTGAAGTGAATTGGTTTTTTCACCATTCATTTGGAAATAATTTGAAAGCAAAACAAGCAAAGTACATCAAAATAATTGTGCAACCCTGGGTTAAAAAAAAAAAAAAATTAAAAAATTAAAAAAAAAACAACAAAACAACTCCACTGAAGCTTTGAACAACTTCTAAATTGCTTCTCAGTCAAGGCATTCTTGAAAGACACATACAGCAAAATGCCATCATCTGAATTTAAAAAGAAGTATGATGATTGTGCTTGTTAATTGTGTTTGTTTTCTTATGACTAATTTATTAAGGACAATTGAGAAAGCTAAAGCATTTGAACTGATTTTCCATTTGTTTGGCTATTAAAGTTCCTCTGTGAAATGTATGTTTACTTAAAGTATCTCCAGCTACCCATTTACAATGCATTTGTTAAATTAGTTAAGAGACTTTAATTGGGCATTGGGGATTTGTTGTGCTATTCCCAATTCTGTTTACTAAAAATACATGAGAACAGTGAGCAATTTATTTATAACCTTGTTATATTAGGCCATTACCAACACCAGAGGTTTTTTTCTTAACATATTTTTAATTTGCATTGACAGAATTCAAGTCATGTTTGCTTTTCTTTCTGTTTTTATTAGAGTAGCCTGAAAACTGTTTCTAGTTAAATGCAGTGGAACCACATATTTAATTTGGAAGTTTTCATAATATTTGGAACAGTGACCATGGATGTGGACCCCCCCCCAAAAAAAAAAAAAGCAACAATATTGAATCAGCATAAGAGAATGCTATCTTTATTTGCATCCCATTAAGGTAAGTAATTTGAGCAGTTAACTATATTTGAGGTTAAAAATGCACTGTACTTTGTTGGCATTATCATCAAATAGACACTTCCTTATTTTCATCCAATCCTGGTGATTTCACACCAATTAAAACACAGCAAACCAATAAAACTCCTGTGGTAAGGCTTTGATTCCAGTGCCCCTCTGTGTGTCTGCACCCTCTTCAGAGGGTCATTCAGAGCCAGGATCAAGTTATTTCTAAAGCTGTCTCACTGTTAGAACAATGTCCAGGCAGATCTCCGTGCTCACCCAGAGCCTGGGGAAAATCACTGGACTGCAACTCCAGGGAAAGTGGTTCATTCCCAGGAAACAGCATGGAATTAAATGTTTCAGCTTCCCAGAACTAATTTTTTCTGTCTTGTTAAATGCAGTTGCTTTAACAGAATTTTCATTCCAGCTGACACTGATCTGTTGTGGTGGGATGAGGGAGTAAGTTAACAGCTGTAAATGTTAACAAGTAATTTATTTAAGCTGTTGCAGAAGTAAAACTGCTTTTATGGAAGAGGAAAGCCCAAGTTGTTTTCCATAGCCCAAAGAACAGTGTTCTGTTGTTATAAAAAAAAAATTGCAGTAATTTTTCAAAGGACTGTGTAGCCCTGTTACATGAGGCTAGTCTTGAACTGGTGTGAATTAGCATAAATGTCCATTTCAATTGAACTATTCCACTTTACACTAGCAGACAGATATGTATTGTTTACTGAAAAGAAAACCTTAAGAAAGACAAGATACTTCAGAGGAGGATGTAAAAGAGAAGAAGTATGATCATCATAGACATGCTCCTGTCATCCTCCAAAATACAAGCCAGGTAATGTATCTTTCTCTTTTCCTGCAAGTTATTCCAAACTGCAGAAATTATTATATGTCACAAAACTTCCAATTGTGCATCACTTCATCTGATTTAAATTTGGGGGTTAATTTACCTTTCTAGCTACCTTAACATCAGAAACTTCTCTTTAAACCTTGCTAGCTTTAGTTCTACTCTTTGATTAGAACTATCCTTGGTTTTTTGTGGAATGCTAAACCTTATCCCTTATTCTGAGAGCCTAAAATTAATGATAGTCTCTGTGCAGAACCAAGCACTTCTTGTAAGACCACAAATTCTTCCTGCTGAACTAGGACCTGGTGTGATTTTTAAGACACATTCAGAATAGTTTTATATAGGTTGAAGCTTTTATTTTTTAAGAGTGCTCCAAGCACATGGAAATTAAAGTGAAAAAAGCTTAATGAGTCCTTCTGGGGTTTACGACTGCAATCAAAAGCTTAGAAAGAATAGAGGTAATAAACCAATTGATGGTACTGTACATCCTGGCATAAGCAGCACAGGGGGTGGTATTTGCCTGACTTTGATGGAAACTTACTGCTAAATATTTTGTTCAAGAACTGGAAATGAAAATTAATACACTTGTATGATTTTTCTTAAAAGACCATATATATTGAAAAATGTATAACAGCAGTGGGAAAACATGGAGACAGTTTTAAATAGTGAAGATGTTGTTTAAATTGCTGAGTTGATTTTTATGTTGTTTACTTACATGTTACTTCACAAAGTTTAAAGCAAATATAATTTTAAATCCTGGGCAAGATAAACACTGGTTAGAAATTTTGAAAAAAACCAAAAAAGGCAAGTAAAAATGACAAACATCTCACAGAGCTTATCAGGAAGCGTCAAGAGCAGCCTTCTTGGTGAACAAAGAGTTTAGCAGCCAGCAGCTAATATTCTCACAATGCCATCTTGACAAATTTAGCACTCCAAATCCTGAGAGCCCAGATTTATACCCATCTGGCAATGCTGAGAGACAAATACTCGTGTGTCTTGGTTTGGGAAGACAGGTATCTGTCCAGGAAAACTGGAGTTTTCCCGGAGTAGAGAATGTAACCCCTCCCCCTTCCCTCCAAATTATTATAATTTTGCAATTAAGGGCTTTCAGGCAAAATTATGGAAAGGATAACAATCTCTTTACTAATATTATAACAGTGCAAACAAATATTACAGAAAATAATACTAAACAGAAAAAGAAACAAGGCGAGACCTCAAGGGCTTTGTTCTCACAAAACCCTGGAGCAGTCCGGTCTTGCTGGGAGGCACCAGGCTGGAGACTGTGAAGCAATCCCGGGCCGGTGGGTGCGATCTGCTCTGATGGTAGCTGGAGCGGCGGGGATGTCCCGGCAGGGGGAAAGGGGGAACACAGCGTGTCCCGCTTTCAGGGTATGAAGATAGTGAGGTTTTCTCAGGATCGGAACCAGTGAAGAAGATGATTCTTGTCCTGATGCAGCAGCAGCAGCCAGGACACGACCTGCCTCCCTGAAGCCAAAGAGGAAAAGCCACCCTCCTCCCCAAAAAACTTCTCTCCCCCCCCCCCCCCCCACCCTTTCCTGCCAAGCACCCATAAGCACCCAGCAATTAGTTTCCTAGCAACTTAATGGGACAAAATTCCCACAGTAAAGAGAAACAAATTCAACCCTCAACATTATCCACCCCGAATTTTTTCCCATACCAACAGATCATATTTAATTTAAACCCTGAAATTATATACATATATACATGCAGATATGGATACAGACACAGTGTCATGGGTAGTTCATCCTAAAACAAGGTCCCCTTGGGGTATGCATCGGGTCTCTCCATCCTTTTGCATCACCCACCAAGTGCAACCTGGTCCCTGAGCAAAGACAACCCCACGGATGGGATTGCCTTTGCTGGAGCCAGAGTTAACCCAAACAGTTTTTCCCAGCATACCCCTCATGTGTATCACTGGAACCTTATCCCCATCTGTTGTTCTCAGGGGTTCAGATTGGGCAGGGCCTGCTCTGTTAATGGAACCTCGAGTGTTCACTAACCATGTGGCCTTTGCTAAATTAATCTCCCAGTTCTTGAAAGTGCCCCCACCCAGTGCCTTCAAGGTGGTTTTAAGCAGGCCATTGCACCGTTCAACTTTCCCGGCAGCTGGTGCATGATAAGGAATATGGTACACCCACTCAATGCCGTGGTCCCTAGCCCAGGTGTTGATAAGGCTGTTCTTGAAGTGGGTCCCATTGTCTGACTCGATCCTCTCAGGGGTTCCATGCCTCCAAAGGACTTGCTTTTCCAGGCCCAGGATGGTGTTTCGGGCAGTGGCATGAGGCACAGGGTAGGTCTCCAGCCATCCTGTGGTGGCTTCCACCATGGTCAGCACATAGCGCTTGCCTTGGCGGGTTTGGGGCAGGGTGATGTAATCAATCTGCCAGGCCTCCCCATAGTTATATTTGGACCACCGCCCACCATACCACAGGGGCTTCAGCCGCTTGGCCTGTTTGATGGCAGCACATGTCTCACAGTCATGGATAACCTGAGAAATACTGTCCATGGTGAGATCCACCCCTCGGTCTCGTGCCCACTTATAGGTGGCATCTCTGCCTTGATGACCTGAGGCATCGTGGGCCCATCGAGCCAAGAACATCGTGTTCAGATGTGCTGCAGAGCTCACGTTCCCGTGCAGAGAGGAACAGCCATCCTGTTTTGATCTCCAGCTATCTCCTAGCATTAAGCATTTCCTGATTTCCTGGTCCTGGGCATTGTGCTCTGCCTCAACAGGGGAGACACATCCAGCCATCTGAAGCTGCTGGAGAGCACTCACAGAAAGCCCATAGGCAATGTGAGGAAGCAGGCTCATGCCAACAACATTGAAAGATACCTACAAAGGACGTGAGAGTGCATTGGTTTTTGTGGCGTGAGTGAACAAATGCAGCTTTACAGCAGAGAGCAAGCAGAGATGACAGACCCCTGTAGGATGGCTAACACAACTTCAAGGGATGAATCCAGTCACATTTGAGTTCTAGGGAGTTGCTTCCACAGGAAATACATTTGCAGCGATGGAGGAAAATGTTTCTTTTCTAATGCAATCGATGCTGGTTCCAACCTTTCCCAGGTGCATAATTTCATTTATATACTAAATGCAATGGCAGAAGATCAAAAAACAGATAGGATCTTCTCATCTGTTCATTTTCTTCCTGTAGTAGGAAAGCAGGGCAGCAGATCAAGAATCCCTGAACAGGTGACTTTTTCTTGAACAAAACTGATCTTGGCAGAAGCTCATAGTGTAGAATTCCCACTTTATTCCTCCTTAGAATTCCTCCTTACATTTCTCATGTTCACAGGGGATCTGTGCCATTTAAGAGCAATTTTTATCATAATAGTAAATCCCAAAAATCATTTGCCCCTTTTCAGTGTAATTAGAACTCAGGCCCATCTTGGGCTTTCAGGAAGTTTTCCCGGAAAGGAAACAGAACTACAAAAAACTCATCCACCAGACTGCACAAAGAGCCACAAGGACCCGTTAAATGAAGTTAGGTTAGCTTTTGCAAAGGTTGGTCTAAACATTTGGCCCTGCAATGGCAGGAATGAGGAAGGAAATAAGAAAAGAAAAAAGAAAAGAAGGAAGAAAAAAAGATTGAGGCACACAGGGAATATACAAGAGAGGTACTACTGTACAGATGTCTAACTTAACAAAAATGTTCTATGTATTACCAAGGAAAGAAGTGAACAGAACAGCCAATAATTATTACCCAGACATAATGAAATAATAATAACAGCAACAAGAACGTGATAGTCTCAGTGTTGATTTTGGCAGCCTTCACAATACATATTGCATTGTTTCAAGGGGCATCCTTTCCCAATATTCAGTATGACCCTAGAACAGGCCTTGTGTAATACTGCCATGCTATGAAGTGGAAATGTTTATACATTCATTTGACTTCTATTACACACACATAGCTGCATTTAGAGGAGCAGTTCAGTCATGCATAAGAATCTGTAGTTAAAGAATTCAAGTCATACTTATCTAAGCATGAGCAGCTAGAGTTTCAGGGCAACTCAGGATATAATCTCCTCTTTTTCAACAGTAACTAAATAGCAATGACATATTTAAGTTTCTTGCTTTACATACAGGTCTTCAGTCATTAACTCTCCCCCTCAAACATACCAACCTGTGCCATGCATATACAATATATATGCCTATATATCTCTCTATTAGTCTCTCTTGCACTCACACTTTCAAATAATAAGGTCTAATGAGCCCTTTGAGACACACAAATGATTGAAAATATAGAACACCAAATTGTCATGTTAATGACACCTCTAAAGGGAACATCAGGAATCAGAAAATAAAACTAGACCAAATGTTCAACCTAACAACTCCCCAGTGTGGTATGGCGGTCTAGGAGAGTATAATAATGAGATCAAATATAAATTGCAATATAAAAAGTGAAAATTCAATATGCAATATGAATAATACAAAATTACACTAGCAAAACAACATCCTCTATTAGTAGAATATCCTAAAGTATATGAATCCAGCTACTTTATGGAACATACCCAGCGTCTTCTATATTTCCTAAATTTACCTGATGATAAAGCAGTTATTTTCATGCAAACCAGAACACTTCAGAAGCAGTAAAAAGCCATATTATTAGAAGGCCTCCACCTTCATTCCTTCAGAGCTGGCTGCAGAGTGTGGCTGGACAGACACTCTCCACACAGAGCCCAGACAGGGCCCAGATCTCTCTTGAGCAGCACATTTGAGTAGCACCAGTACAGGGCAGAAGGAGCAGTTGGGAAGGAAACACAACATCATCTTATTGCAGCTGACAGCAACACTTCATTGGGAAAGCAAACATGCACAGGCTCCAGCTGCTGATGGACAAAAATCTGTCACATAAATAAAATTAATCCCTATGGTATGCAGATAGCCTTTTTTAAGAGAAATTGTTCTTTTATTTGATATACAGTCCCCTGAAATCCCCTAAAACCATATTGTGAGGGAAAAATATAATAATTCCATTCTCTTCTGACATATCAGGAAGTAAAACTAAATGTTCATCATATATTGTTTGCTTCTGAAATGAAGGGCAAAGACCATTGCAGTAGCACATCTTTAAATCAGCAACAACACTTGACAGGATGGGGTGTCCCTGGCCTTTATGGATACCAGGGATGTCAAGTCTCCTCCTGCTTCTGTCTAGAGGCATTCCATGAAGCACAGTGCTGGGAGGATTTGGCTGCACTGTTTGCTCTCATTTGTGTTTCTGTATTGGATTTGGCACAGTAGGGAACAGTCCTGAGTAATTTATTTTCTCCAGCCATGCTGTTCACGTCCTCTCACCCCTGGGGAGAGGGAGGATATCTTTGACAGGTAGACAGCTCCCTGTGTATGAAAAAAAAATTCTTAATGTCAGCCAGAAATCAGTAGTTGGCCAACTGCAATAAACACAGTGAAGTAAGAGAAGTAGCAAAAGAAAGATATTTGAGATGAATTTGCATCCAGGGACAGTATATGAGACAAGTGGCTGCCTACAACACACCTGAGCGTGCAAAGGCAACTGGGAGGTTGCCTTTATCTCTTAGGTGGGATTTCCTGTTGAGATGACCAAAGCTCTTCTCAGAACTTTAATTGCCATTAGCTGGAGTAATTTATTCTAGTCAAATAAAAATGTCACTGATGAAAACTGCTGTTGCTGACATGCTGATGTTTTGCAGCACTGACACGTGCCAACAGCAGCTTTAATGAAGTTGTTTGGTTGTTTCACAAAGAAATGTTGCTCAAAATGATACATCACTCAAAAGCTACCAAACACCATGAGCATGAATCCCTTCTGGCATAAAAATATTCACCCTTGTAAAGAAGGCACAAGAAGACCAAGACATTTAAGTCCAAGTATTTACTTTGGCCAAATGATTACATTCAAACAGCAACAGAAGATATCATAATCATCATTCAAATCTTTGCAGATATTCCATAATGCTGTGCTCAAGCACTAAATTCCACACGGACATGAAAATAAAAAATATATAGCTGGGCATAAAATAGTGGATTGTCTCTCCACCATAGATGATACTCACAATCATTTTAATAACAAGGGCTTTTAAGAAAAAAGAAAGAAAAAGAGAGAGAAACTATTATATTAAGGTATCTAGTTCATTACAGGAATAGCTAACAAATAGGTAAAATTTCCTCCGTAAGAATTTATTATAAGGAACTGAACAGTAAATCTGGAGGCCTTGAACTTGCAGGCATTCCAGTAATTTCAAGTTTTGCATTTGAGAAACAACACTGCTTTCATTTTTTTCTACTTCAGTGACCCTGAGCAGGAAGAATTTAGGTCAGCAGTGAGTCTGAGTTACTGCTGATAACTCAACAAATAAAATTCTGCCATATACTTCATTCTAGGAAAATAAGGGAGCACAGGGCAAGGAAATGACCTATCTTTTAAGACAGGTAGGAGACAAGAATCTGTTAGCCATTGCATTTCTATTTTGAAATTACTTTTGAAGACACAGTAATGGACTTTCCATATTGAGCTTGAGACACGTAAAACAGCATCAGAGACCGGGCCATGTTTGCCTCTGTTGGTCCATGGCATGTGAACCTCATATTCAGATAAATTAACAGGTATATTTGGGACATTCAGTATAAGAATTAACTAAATGGTGATAAGAAATTGCTTTAACTCTGCTAAATATGGCAGTGACTTAGAAGTACAAGAGGAAGGGTTTATTTTCCTGTGGTGGTGGTGGTAAGAAAAGTTGAGGGTCTTTTTAACTGTTGCTTTTCTCCCATGAATTCAGTACATTCACATATGTGGCTGGGTTTTAAATACATTAAAAATAAATGTCTATATTAAAACATTCTTGAATTTAAAATATACTGCTGCAACTGTGCAGTCTCAGAACAACTGTAGATGGAGGTAAAAGTCTCCTCTCACTCCTCAGTCCTCTGATCTGAGAAAATAGTTTGTTGTCATCCAGGGAACACCAATATATGTGAATTAACACATAATGTTGAAAAACATTACTTTAGTCCATCCTTAGCCCTGGTGACACCTGCCAGCTTTTCAATTGTGCATGTCTCAGTGAAACCACCAGGCTTTAGGCACACTCTTCTGCTCTGCATGTCATTCAGCATAGGTGAGCATAAAAACTAAGGACCCAACCACGCACAAATCAGGCCTCACACTATAGTAAATTGCCTTGTAAGTTTTATTGGCATTTATACTTCCATTTCTTTCTTTTACTGTCTCTCACCACATTTCTTTCTCTTGTATATAAAATATGGAATTTTTTTCTTAACTGAGTTTACCTAAGTGCTCTTTCTTGACTGTAAAGTAGAAAAACTAAAAACTGGAAGGAAAAGCCATTATTTTTCAAGTACTCCTTCCTTTAAAAGCATCCAAGGTATTCAATATGTTAATTAAATTTTAATTAGCCATTTCCTTTATGCTAAGGAAATGCCTATTTTATTGCTAGAACAAGCAACTTAGGACAGCATGACATTATCTTTAGAAAGCAGGCTACTAGTTCTTCTTTGCAGGAGAAAATAAGCCACTCTCACATTAGGAAAGTTATGCTGAAGTGTTTAGAACTGCAAAGCGTACCTTGAACTGGCACAGAGCAAGAAAAGGCTTTGATGTTTTAATGTGTGCTCCTGCTACTAGGTGTTCTGTGTTGCCAGACAAAGCAAACACTTTGGAGAATCTCTGCACCTTTAGTTAAGGTGAAATCCCAGCCCCATCAAATTCTTGGGTTGAACTGAGTTTGCTGAGGTCAGGATTACACCCAAGCCATTTGTCCAACCTTTCTTCTTAACTCTTCATGTTTGCAGTCTTTTTAAATCAGTGTCAGAAGAGACCTCAACAGAAACTGAGTTTTGCCTGCCCCAGTCAAAAAGTCTGAAAATGAACAGAGATCATCTTCATCCCCTTTCCTAAGCCCATCATGTCCAACCATAAAAGTTGTCCGTCTGTCCCTCAGTTTCTTCTGCACATCTATTGGAGTTCTTCACACTTCATCTTTTAGAAGACATTCCTCACCCAGCCTAGGTGTACATCAGTCCTTGTCTAAGATTCCCCTGAAACATTTCCCCTCTGTAACTTACAGACAGCACACACGTGTCCCTGAGCTCCCTGATTTTAGCAGGCTGTGCAAGTGAGGCCTTTCAGGCATTTCCCATGCAGACACATGCTGGCTCAGCCAAAGCAACCCTGAGGTCTCAATTTCTTGAAGACAAGCTCTGAGAACTTGGACTCAGCACTGCACTAACAAGGCTGAGCAGGACTCGGCCACAGCAGGCAGCATCTGCCATAGTGAATCATTCCCCTTCCCTCTGACCGTATTACTGACCTGCTGACTTACTTCTTTCTACTGTCTGGAAAGAATGTGGCTGATGCTCTCTTATCATCAATTGTGTGCAAAGCTTTCCCAAATCTGTATGAAGTTAGCGTGCTACAACCCTACCCACACCTTGTCCCATTTTCTAGTCATCTCTCTGCTTTTAGACACAACTTGCTTTAAAATGTGTCTGAATTTTCCATCGTCCTAAATTTATATTAAAGCCCCTGCTGCTGGTGAAATCACTTTTAATTCAGACATGATAAAGTTAGTTGCCATATTTGCAGGAATAACAGGTTTTATAAACCCAGCTAAGGCTGAAGTAAAGCCTTCATTCAGCACAAAGGTCATCCCTACTTCACTTATGATCTCTGCCCATCTTCACAGCAGAAAAATGTCATTTCCTTCAATTTTCTTTTAGCTGAAGCCACATTGCCAGTCATATATTAAACATTTGAGGTGCTTAATCATATTTGATTTAAACTTAAGTGCTTTGAAAGGTTTACTTTTGAATTTCCATTTACCGAAAGCAGAAAATCACATAATTCTTCATTTGCAGTGTATAAGAAAAGAATTACTTCTACAGAAGCAAGGTTCCTGTCTCAATCCCTGCATCCTTATCACATTAAATAAAAATAAATTTGTGCTTATGATAGTATTGCAGACACCACAGCTCTCTACCAGCTAAGATACAATATTACAATGAGATTAATTTTGCCAAAAATGTGTGAAGTCATTTAACTATTGAAATAAGATGGTACATATTTTCAAAGTTGGGATAATTGAACATGCTTTATTAGAATGTCTTAAAGGGATGTGGAAAAGTGAAAAGGCATATTTCTGGTTTTGTAAAGTGAAATAATTCCATGAACCACTGGAAAGAATTGATTTTTGTGTCTTTTGTTACAGAAGTGTATTAAAAGTTAAAAGATGAAAAAGGCCTATTATTTCATCCAACACACAGAAATATTTTCACAAAAGCTTTGTTGAAGAAAGTTTTAATCAGCTCATGGAATAGTATTTTCAGTGTTTCTCATATCAAATATTTTGAAAACTGCTAAATTTTAGTGTAGGAAATTTTTCTTTTCCTAAGTCTACGCTCTTTCATCCAACAATTTGGAATCTTTCCAAGATGAAATCCTGAGAATTTTGTTACTGACTTCAAAGGATCTGTGTTTTCCCCCTTAAGGTTTGCCTACCTTTTAATATTTTTTTTTCATGTGTAGCTATTGTGCAACCCAATTAAAAAGCATTACAGAGCTTCTCAGATATGGGACCATTTATCCAGCTGAAGAACCCCTGGTGTTGAGAGCTTCCTCCCACTGTTGTCTGCAGGGCTGTGAAGTCAGAATGTACATACTCATTCCCATTTTCAGCCTGTTCTCCCCCTTACTTGCTGATATATAAAAAGTCAAGTCTCTCTTACCAACACCAGGATTCATCTCTCCCCTTGGTTATAAAACCCATGACATTTCTTGGGCACACAGAACCATGCAGAAGTTACTTTGTAGACACATCTGCTGGAAGTATGTCTGGAATTAGCAACTTTAAATGGTGCTTCCAGGTTCTTGTCTGAAAAGTTTGACTGAAGTACAAAGCACCCTTACAGTATGTATTTGTCCATGAACACAATTCAAAGCAACAGTACAGGAACAGGCACAACAAATTATCTAAAGACAAGTAGGGAGGAATTCTTCCACTTTGTGGCTCACACTGAACATTGTGTGAACAAATATTGTCAAATCTGTTCTCCCATTCCTTTATAATCAATTTGAGAATGGAATGAATGGCTGAAAAAATCCTAAACTGGTCTGATCTGTAGACAGACAATTGTTTCTAGTATCATCTGCACTTCCCCTATTTCTGACTCCATTACTCAGTGCTGTCTTCCATTCTATACATGACTGAGGAAATATCTTTTAAAAAGGGAAGAAACAGCAGCAAGCTGGGAAAGCAGAAACAATCAGTCAAATCTCTTTGGGGCCCCCTACAATGTAAAAACAATTATTGTTCAACTTACCACAGCAAAACCCCGATGTATGTTTGTCTAAAATCTGCCTCTCTGATGACTTGCATGAGCGTTGTTTTAACATATTTTCATGGTTGGCTGATCATTTTCATAATTCATTTCAAATGTGCACTGATGTGTCATTAATTAATATTAATGACAAGCTGTCATATAAGTGCAAAGACTATGGGAGCCTGTACATGCTTCATTAAGCTAATATAGCTTAAGAAATTAACTGGACTTCCAAACATGTTGGCTATTGACTCCAGTAAGAGTGAGTACTTATCACTCAACTAACTTAGTCAATAAAGATGGAGAAAAATGAATTCTGCAAAATCTTTCAGATTCCTAACAAAAAAATTTAATGTATCTGTTAGTGCTGAATCTTCCTGTAAGTGTTTAAGTTTCTAGGTATAGGAATACACATAGAGCTGTTCCTCCTAGGAATCTACCCTAAATATGTTAAACTCAAAGGCTGCTCCATCTCTATTGCAGAAACACGGAGATTATAATCCCAAAATACACATTTTTGGTATCCCCAATTTAATTGCAAGACATTTTGGAGATATCTTTGAACACAGTGTAAGAGCTCATGTTGGCCATTGTGTAAGATAGAAGTTGTCTGGTGCCATGAAGGCTTAGAATTAATTAGCCTTGGTTTCTGTTGCTAGAGTAGATGGTTAATTGTGAATAGAGACATACGGTCTGCATATTTAAGTTTGCAAAGGAGAACAGCATGTAGTTAAAAAGTTGGACTTCATATATGATTTCCTATGTAATTTTTTGCTTGGAAGTTAAGTTTTGTCAGGGACCTCAGCATATGGAGATGGCAATAGAGGATTCAGTTCTGGATGGGCCCCCCATAAATATCGTCTGTCTCAGCTATTATATTTAACCATGCTCATAAACCAATCAAGCTTAATACCTTAGGTTTATTACAAAGCTTTATTAGAAAGCTGTTCTCGCATCTGATCCCTCTGAAGATTAGAATCACTCTTTTAATATATTCCTAAATGTATTCATGGCCATTTGCTCCTGTATAGTCAGTCTTGGGCTAATGCACCAATTCCGTTTCCTTGGTGTTTGTCCACTGATGTAGTTAGAAACAATTCTCCAGACAGTTTTCACTTGATGGTATTTTAAAAATATTTGTATTTTAGTTCTTCTTATCCTGATCATAGGAAAGTACAAATATTAAAAATAGATGGAATAAAAGGAGAATTTCACTTGGTTTGTTTTTTCTTTTAATTTAAACAGCTCAGGTATCAGTTGATGCTAAACTTTCTGTTTGCTCAGACTAGATCAGTCCTTCTGAGCAAACCATGTTTCCTATTGTGCTGACCTTTTCAGAGGAGAGGACTGACTGAACACCTAATGCAGCCACTTCATGGTCTTTGGGTGTGCAGGCAAAGCAAAATCAAAGTTAGAGGAAGGAACTCATGATACTGATGGAGAAGTCATACTTCTGTTCAAACTGGATATCCTATGAAGCCGTGAATTTTATTACTCAAACTAGAGTCTCAGATTACCATCACAGCCAGTACATAATTGTAACCCAATACATAACAATAACACAGTACATAACTACACTGGATTTCTTCTTCTACACTGGACAACTAGGAGCACTAAGATTACAGCATGTTGGCACCTTTGAGGGAAGTGACTGGAATAAAAGCCCCCACAACCTGCCCTGCTAATGGCATCAGAAGAACCCAGGTCAAGTGTTACTACAGAGGCATAATTTTTCCAGGAACTGACAAGATTTGCTGGCTGGGTAAATCAAACCATGTTCCACAATGGCAGATGGAAAGAAAATTACTTTTGCATAAGCTTGAGAAAACTTTCTTAAGCCAGCTCTATCTCTTGCCAAAGTCTGGTGAGTTCAGCTGGATGGCAGCTGCAGGCTGACTGCCCAGGTCCTGTTTAGCAAGGCAACAGAGGCCTTTTTCCTGATTTAATCAGCACTCGAATGTCACTCGGCTTCAGAGTGCAGAGTATTCATAAGAACTCAGTCCTGCTGTGTTGATCAGAGACTCTCATTGTTGAATTAACATGCATTGTGTGAATAAGTACTTTCTCCCAGTGACTTTGACTTTTCCAGGATAAGCAGTTCAGTAAACTGTAACAGAAGAGCTGCAGATGTCTATAAGATAATACATGCAGAATGGTGTGATAATTGAGATAAAATAAACAGTCACTATAGTCGATCTCCCAGAAGGATGCAGCACCACAGACATTTTCAGCAGGAACATCAAAAGTCAGTTAGCCAAGCTGAAAATTAACTACAAGCAATTACAGACTTCAGTGTCATGGAAAACACAGACAGCAAGCTACAGACTGATGCTTTAAAACATAGGATTAAAATGCCATTGAAAACTATGAATTGTTTTGGTTCTTTCCATAAATTGAGAGACTAATCAAATGATGGCACCTAATAAAATACTTAGAATATAAGAATGCACTTGGGCTCTTTTTGTTTTCTGTTATTCTTCACATTTCTAGGAGTAAAGTTACTTTGAGGGAAAGGAGGAAAAGGATTTTTACACAAATATAATCAGGATCCTTCTGGCAGATATTAACTCACTTCACATTTTCTCGAGATGTGGTCAACAAAGAGGGCAGTAAATGGCATTTTAGTTTTGCTAACTTGGTCAGCTTTAACTCAGAGATTTTAGCTCTGGTCTAATGACACTTAGGAAGATAAGAATTGACCTTCATGAGACTTTTATCATTCCAGAGAAAATTGTTTGGTGCAAGAGGAACCTCATGGAACTCAAATGCCAAATGAACATGTGAAATACCAGGTTTTAAAGTGGAGTTTGCACAGCTGTCATGCTGGTTTGACTTCAGCCACAACTCTGAACAACAGGAAAACAGAACTTTGCATGGAAACTGCTTTTCTAGCCTTTGGCAGAATACACCAGTAAGACATTTTTCCTTAACTTTGGCTCTCCCTCCTGTTCATTCTTCTAGTTTCGTCTGTTCTCTCATTCTTCCTACACTTTGTATATTTTAATTTTTAATGATAATTATTTAAATTACTTAGCATTTTAAAAATATTTAAGTAAGATTCAATATCTTAGATACAGTGAAAGGATTCCAGCTGCAAAATCCAACTTAAGCTGGTTATCTTGTCATTTGATTCATGACACAGGAAGAGCTCTTAAACACTTGCACCAAAATCAGGAGTTATTTGGGTCATTTGTCACTGATTGATGCAGATGAAGATGCAGATTAAAATTTTTGCAAGAAATACAAAACACTGCAGATTATAAATATTAAGAGTGTCCAAACTCCTATTACAAAAGTCAGAGGATATTTGTTGACAATTTGTTTACATAATGAGACTCTAAACATAAGATCTCCATTTTGTGCCTTAAACAATACAGTACTCTTCATATTTCTTCCTGTATTTTGGATGCTACTTCCTTGGTTGTTTAGCATTGTTTTGCAGTAAAAATACACCTAAAAACCAAAAGGAGTCTTGGTACCGTGATTAGATTCTGAGACATATCAGAGTGAACTTCTGCTTGAAAAGAACATTTAAGGTATGGGATCCCACAGAAGGCACCATCCTCCCAGCAAGACTTTCCCCAATAATCTATTGCACAAGGCATAATGGTGTCTCACGCTAAATTTATATCTCAGGTTAGGCACAAATCTTGTTACTTTCTTAGCCTGACTAATATGTTTTATTTCATTGAGGCTCTGTGATACTCTGAAACTCTGAAAATTTAACCAAAAAAGCATTACCTTCTGCCTGTGTACTGGACAAGAAGACTTCGCCTGAGACTCCCAACTACATAAACAGAATTTGCAACATGAAATATAAAAATATGTGATAAGAACACAATATAAATCCACAAGGAGATAACAAGTACATGAAAGGTTTTTGTTACTGGTGACAAGAAAAGAAACAACATGTTGGATGTGAGTGTAAGCAAATGTTTTAAGGTAAGTACATGTTTCTGGGGAGAGCCTGGTGCTCCCATCAGGCTTTACAGATTGATTCATTTCAATCCTATTGACTCAACAGAGATTAAATCCCTCATACTTTGGTTTGAATTCACACATTTACCTCACATTTACTCATGAAAATGCTGATTCTAACACCAAACCCTGGGTATTTCTAAGAGACTGATTCAAAACAGACAAGAAAGAGAAAAACACTCAGATTTAAATACATTTTCATTTGTTCAGGACTTCCTTAAAGGATTATTGTCTGCTTTGTTCCTCACCATGCCTGTTTGTTTGGCAACCATGAGCAAAGACATGGTGTAGTCAATTCTGCCTCTTTTCCATTTGCACATATTCATAGTCTGATAAATTAGACTGGTTGCCTTTATAGCAAAATAAGACTACATAAAATAATCTCTAATATTTTACTTCAGAGACCTAATGTGTAAATAGGCTGTGAAATAAGGCTTCTTTGATTATAAGAAATATAGCAAGTTTTGGCTTTCTTGCATATTTTTAACTGAAATGAAGCTGAGACAATCAAAGGAGAAAATTTCAGCTTCAGTAGGATATGTTGATGAGATCAGATTTTTTAGTGTCTTTGAATCACAACTATTTAGAATTGTATCAACTATGATGAACACCAGAATTAATTTCTTGTCATTCATGGTAATATCTGAATTTTTATTTCAAGTGATGTTGACAATTCACAGAAATGTAGAACTTTAGCACATGGATCATCTCAGTAACTTAAACGTGGTTATTCACATACTTAAGCTGTCACACACTGAGTCCTTGGGTGGAAAAAATAAGATTTTACTTTAAGAAAGATCAGAAAAAAAACACTTCTCAAAATCTCACATTCCAGAAGTACAAAATATTCTTAAAGCAACATTAAAATATATGGTATAGGAGCTTAATCCAAAATTTACTGATACTATTCAGATATATTTAAATTTACTTCAATATGATATTGAATCAAGCCCATATTGCTGAGCTATGTAAACAATTCCTTTACCTATTAACTGATTAATCTCTTAATTACAACTTTGTTAATTCCTTTGTTATTATATAGTTTCTCCTGATTTATACCAGCAGATCAATATCCCATGTCATTAGCATTTTGGTCTGTGTGTCCTAGTTATGTGTAAGCACATGAAAAATCAGCCATAATTTGAAACCCACAGACATTAAAGAGGTTATCATAACTTTTAGGAGCAATAGAATCCACAGATTGTGCTTTTCCTTCTCTTAAAGACACACTGGGTTTGAGCTCTTCTGATTAAATTATCACTCCTGAATCACCTCCTCTTGCCATCCATTGCTACAGTACCATCATCTGTGCAGCTGGTGCCACTGAACTTGAGTTATTCTTCAGTCATTCTACCAACTGGATGAGATAAATGAAATCAATATTCTTCTCCTTAGAGATTAAATTAATTTAACAATTCATAACAGTTGTAGACATTCTTTTCTTTGTCCACTTCTACACTACAATCCATCAAAGTATTCTGCTTGGCATTTGAATTAACATGACTCAGTTTCTGGGCAACAGCTCCTTCTGTCATAATGAAATCTTCTGGTCTTTGATTTCAATTCCATTCCACAGTCTTTTTTACCCACTACCAGTGAACTTTCCTTCAGATATCAAAGTAGAGAGTAAAAACCATACATCCTAACAGTGTGTCACTCATAGTTCCAATGTCAAAACGAGTTCTTTTGATTATTTTTTTAAGAAAGACTGTCTTTAGTTAATTACAATTCAAGTTTATGCAAAATATTTTCATACCGTTTTGTTTGTACTGAATGAAAACACGAGGGCTTTTTTTTCCAGCTGAAAAGATGCCAGCAGGAGCAAACTAATGAGCCCCAAAAAGAGAACATTTGTACAGCTGGAGTCTGAATGTTAGCAAGCTGCTTGGTTTTGATTGACATTGTAACAGTCATGGTGGTGGAAGGTGATCAATAATACTTCCTCTGTGACAACATAAATAGTATTATCCAAGAGGGATTACCAAGCAAAAATATTCAGAGACTCAGCACAATTTGAGTAAGCATCCAAGACCTCAGATCTTTCTTTTAAGTGCCTTAAGCTTGGTGTCTCAAAATTTCATTCAAAAATACATTGATCAGTGCAGTGCATGGTTTGGAGCGTTCAGGATTGCTCTGGTATATGGTAGGCAGGAAGCACGATAATGAATAAGAACAGTTTTTAGAATTAACAGCTATTAAGATTAATTTTGGAAAAGTAGTCCTTCTCTCACTGTTTACTTTGAGTTAGTTCATTCTTCACATCAGCTTCAGCCTGTTGTGTATTTAATATACAGAACAGCTACTGTTGGTTTTCATGCTGATATATGCAGCAATGTACACAACCCAGATTATTTAAAAATTTTACAGAATGTGTCTACATGATCTTAATTCAACTCTAATAGAGATATACTTCCTTAGAAATAAGTAAAGTAGAACCCCATCTGAATGCAGATGGCAATGGTTTGTCACTATTGCCAAAACTGTGGGGTTTTTCTAACCAATGCAGGAGTACTGCTGGAATGAGAGGCTTCAAAATGAAAAGAAGGAAAAAATATGAGCACATATACGGCAACTTAAAGGTGAGATAAGAACACTTAGAAAGATGGATGCATCGAAAGGGCAGAAGACAAGTATGATTATGAAGGCATGAAGGCATGAAGGCTGCAGGTATAGACCATGAAGGGCTGTAAGGAATGGTTTTTGTGTTTTTCCCAGGTAGTAGGAGTGCTTTGCCCACAGCTGAAGCAATGAGATTCAATAGTTTGGAGAAGTAGAGGTTTTTTTCATTTTTATTGTGCTTTTGGAGTATTTAATGCCTCACTAGACCTAAAAAATCCCTAGGGTCCCATACTCATTTCAATTCAATTAAGATATACAGGCTGTGCAAAATATATATCGATAGGGAGCCACATTTTCAGAAATAACTGCTTATCTGTGCACTTTTTAGCTCATTATAACAGGCTCATGGAACCCAACTTAAAATAAAGGCTGTTGGTGGACTAAATTACAACACAGTATCAAGAGACTTCATGAACTAGATATATTCCATTTTATTAAGCTTTCATTATATATACTATGAGTCAGCATAATATTCAGGCCCTGCTAACCAGATTCCCCATACTTTAAATCTTGAAGGCAAATATTTTTTGCCAAGGGCACCCTGTAAATGAACAGTAGGTTTTGGCCCTCTCCCTGGTAAAACAGACTTGACAGAGTGTCTGTCTCACAGACATTTCGAATCTCCTTCCAGAAAGCTGCCAAAAGCCCGGGGAGACAGCAGCATCCTTCCTTCTATGACAGCACCTTTCCATGCAAATACACCAACTCCCTAAGGCTTTATTTTCATGATGAGAAAGTGCTTTTTAAAAATTTTGAAAAAGTGAACAAGTTATTTCTCCTGTTAGGTTACTAACTCTGGTTTGAGGTGAAGAAGGGGGCTTTGTCCCAAAGACCTCCCACAGCGAAAGCGATGATGCTCTGCCTCTTTCCCCACATATGACCTCGCTGTCTAAGGGACTGTCACTCAATATGCAATTTGAGTTGCTTTATGTTATAAACATGCTGGTGTAGCCAAAAGGTGAAAAAATGCTCCAACTCTGATGGTGCTTGTGGGAACTCAGCACTTTTTTAGATTTCTGCCTGTGTCAGATGCATGAAATTAGCCTAGATTTGCGAGGTGCAGGGAGGCCTGCCAGGGAATGACAGCACATCTCCTCAGGCAAACACAATAGTGTCCCATGTGGGTTTTAGTCCTTTTCTCCCACTGTATCCCCATGAGGAGGCCAGTGATCAACATCACAAACAGCCCTGGACACGTGCAGGTCAGGGGGCTCCGATGCCCTTCTCCCAAAAGGGAGTGAGCCCCTTCCAGCCCCTCAGCTGGGCCGGCATTTTGGGGGGCAGCATTAAACCACCAGCAAGCAGGGGTGGGTAACCCTCCTGTGTGATTTTTGGGGAGCCCCTGGAGCAGCAAGGAGAGCTGGAGAGGCTGCTCCCCCAGTCCAGAGGAACACGGGCAGCTGCTGGGCTATGGGAGCCCCCTCACGTGAGGGCGTGAGGGGCCTGGAGGGAAAGGGGCGCCGAGGTTTAGGCGGGAAAAAAAAAGCCTCGAGAAAAAGTTTGGAAAATGCGGCAAGATGGAGGACTGAGGGGAAACAGCATCTTCAGAGGGAGCTGCCAAGCTGGCCTGGGTCACTGTCCCAGCTGGTTGAAACATCTGCACCTCCAGTGACAGGAGCCCAGCAGGAAAAAGGGACAGCACTGATGGCACCAGCCAGGACCTGCTGTAGCTGGTGAGTTCCCTGTGTTTTGTTGGGTTTTTTTTCCCCCTTGAAAGCATAACTAACAGTAAACATGGAACAAATACAGCTCCAGAGGACAGCAAGGCTCTCCACACACTTCCAAGACTCAGTTTACTTGTTGCAAATGCACCTGAAATTGTGATGGTGAAATGCAATTTCTTTAGAGGAAAGAAAAAAAGTAGGGAATGATTCCTACAAAGCCTGAGAGAGGGACTATCTGATGCTGTTACTTTTTTAAGTAAACACAATGACAGAGGTGACAGATCATCATACTTGGCTCCAGTTGCTTGAATTGTAACAACTCTAAAATGGCTCTGGTTTTGCTAATATTTTTGTTTCTACTTGTATGTGTTAATGTCCCCATAATGAAGGAATCAAGATACCCCCATTTTAACTGATTGTGGGACTCAGTTCACCTTTGAAGTCAATAGGAACATTGCAGTCAATTCCTCACAGTACTTGACTGTATTACAAAGCATATGGAAAAAAATATTTTTAAAATGGAACTGGTCAGCAAGGCGTAGTGAAAGGTAACCTGAGACCTTCATTCTCAAGATATAGTGATTTATTTGATTTAAGTATAAGATAAAAGAATTAAGAAACTTACCCTATTTTTCTGGTTTGCTTTCTGGAATCTTCAACATCTCTTTTATAACGTGAGTTGGTAGAAGCATGTAGATATTGCAGTTAACTCTGGCATTAGTTTTATGTGACAACATCAGAAAAATAACACTCGGTATCAACTGCTATTGTAATATGTAAACAAAATATTGAACATATGTACATACAACACTAACAAATCTGTCTTAATCAGCAGCAAAGTATGAAGTTTTTTACCATAGAAAACTTTTGGTGTACTGTGGTCAGTGATAAGGTATTGGAATCACTTTCTTCCTCGCTAAGAGATTTGTAAATTAATGAAATAGCGACTACTTAAATAGAAGAAACAGTGCACGCAGAGCAGACACTGCTTGCTTCTAAATGCACTCACCTGGTGTTTCTTAGCTTTATTAAGAAGTTGTCACAGCTCACATATTTCTCAAAGAAATAATCATATCATCTGTTTCTTATGTAATATATGTAAAAATCGACTGAATACACATAAGCCAGTAAAAATACTTTGAGAGTTAATTGATTAACTGATTTATTATAATTCTAAATTGTTAAAATGAACTATTGCTCCTGGCACAAAGGTTAAGTCTTATTTTTAACCACTGAATGTTATTCAGATGACTTTCAAAAAGGACATTGATGCTGAAGAATGTACAATACCAGAAACATGCAGGTATAGATTGTTAGTAGACGGGCTAAAATTCATAATAATCACAGTTTTCTGATAACTGTGGTCAAATAGAGATGTAGTAGGATGTGACATATGAAGAAAGTAAGGGTGCCTTCTGTCCTGCTGGGGACCTGGAAGAGTTCCCTGTACTCCTACCCTCCACTGGAGTATTGCAACTTTGGAGTTTGTCTCTCAGAGCCAGATGTGAGCTCTGTGATGCCAATGAGTGATTGGCCTATGGATGTGCAAAATGCAATCCATTGCCCTCAGCAACCAGAGGTTTGGAGATGGTCTTTGTTCATTCTTCCTTCTTCCAGGCAGAGCTGGAAGAAATCTCACTACCTGCAGTTCAGAACCCTTTTTTCTCCACATCCAATTGGTATCAGTCCACTTTAATACAGCAAGCTCTGAATTTCAGTAACTGGGAGACTCATGAGTATAATCCTGCTCTTGGACAGCTGAGAACAATCACCTCTTACCTCAGAGTGAGGTGTCCCTGGTCTCATCTAGAGATACCTAGACTGAAGAAAATAGGGGGCAAAGTCACTAATCAGTCATTAGTTCTTGTTTTAGCCCTAAAATGCAAAGAAGAAGGAGGAAGGATGAGGATCTGATTGGGTCAAAGTCTCATGTTTGCATACATATCCTTAATTGTGCCTGGAAATCTGACTTATTTGCTGTGACTCGCCATTTTAATGCAATTGAATTTGGCACAGAAAGGAAAAAAACCCATATGGGAGTTACGTGGGAAAATTGGGGAAGATAAAGTTAGTGGGAAATAAATTTAGCAGCTGAAATAACCAAATGCTAAAAAAAAGCCCAAATATTAATCAGACTATGCAACTCAGAATCTCTAATTTTTGTCTTTACCTCTTATTCATAACAAAATGGAATAAGTAATTTGCTGCTTTTTGAGATCACCTTTAAAGGTGATTTATAGTTTATGGGACTACAGTAATTTCTGGAGAGATATGGGGCAAAGAGAGAGCCACTGAGCCTGTCAAGACTGTTGAAAGCTTAATGATGGTGGCATCAAAGACAAGCACCTTGTATCTCAGGCAGTCCTAGGGGGAAAAAGGAGTGGTTTTTATCTAAAGTAGTAAAAAGTAAGGTATTGGGTGTCATATAACTTTTTCATTATCCTGTCACACTTGGAAATTCTGCATTGCAGGACCTCAAAGTTAAGAGCAAAACAAATTTATTGCAGTGTATCTGTCCTTTAGGGTATTTGAGTTTTTTTTTTTTATTTTCAGCCACTTTTCCTATCCAGATTTCAGATTTGGTATTAATCATTTCCCATCTCACTCTTGAAACGAAATTTAGTTTTGCAGGGGATTTCAAAGTTAAATTCAGATCAAGGAAAGATGCAGCCTTCCTTCTTGGTTGCAAATCTAAAATGAGGAGATCCAAAGCTGTTTATTCTGTGTTAATTTCAGTGTCACTTTTGACAAGAAGATATTCTTTATTCCCCCCCCCAAAAAAACAAAACAAACGGTTTCTTGTGTGATAAATAGTTTCTGTGGCATTTTTATCATTGCAAAACTCCTTTTGTTAATTTTTGGTGCTCTGCTGAAAGTGATAAAGCAGTTGCAGCTTTGGCCTGGAAGACAGTGTCTCCCTTACATACATCCACACATTTGTGCATGCCCTTTAAAATCAGAGCTGTAAGAACTTCCTGTCTTCTTTACATGGTTAGGTATTTGTGGTTGCATGAAATTGGTTCACTTAGGTACAAATCCACGCTCAATTATTGATTGCAATGCGTAAGTTACTGCATGAATGCAGAGAAAATCTAAAAACAAAACAAAAACAAGCAAACAAAAAACCCTACTAACAAAAAATCCACCAACAAAAAACCAAACCCCAAACTTCAAATTAAGAGACCACACACATGCACAACAAATGCCACAAAACCCAAGCAAAACAACCCATTTAAACAGGCAACATGAAGGGCATTCAGACTCATGGTAATGATTTGTGATGGGCAGCTAAAAGTAATGCATATAGATGATTATTTCTGTAGGGTTTTTGGAGTTTGAGAGATTTTCATTAAAGCAAAAAGGATTTTATTTCTTTCCTACTTAGACATTCAGTATTCAAACAAGAAAAACAGATTCTTAATGCCCAAGGGGAACTATTACTTGTCCAAGAAGTAATTAGATTTCTGCTTAATTTATAGTTATATTAATTATTAAGTCACTTCTCAAGTCATAAAGCTTTTGGGGTCTGGACAGAACTGAAGTTTAACTTTGTTTACACATCAGAAGACAATGACCTCAGTTTATATGGGAAGAAGAGTTAGATTTGAACAGCTTTGGCAGTCAAAGATCAAAATTCTATCTGTCATTGTTATTCTAAATCTGCTGTTGTAGTTCCTCTTACTTGAATGGGAATGATTTATTGAATTACCCATTTGGGATCAAAAGCATGATTCTGTCATTCAGGTGATCATAGCAAAAGGAATACAGGAGAGGATGGAATCTTTGAAGATAGAATATTTCTGTTCCTAGCTAGTGGATAACTTTCAAACAGGGTCACAGTGAACACAAAAGGTTTTGTGTAGCTGTGTTAAGGAATACAGTGTTTTTCACAGCCTGGTCCCTTTTGCTGCCTTTATCTGTGATCAAAATGAAGAGTCACTAGGGATTTGAAAGTGCATGACTAGAAGTAGGTTAGAAAATACAAAAATACTTCTGCATTTCAGAAGCATGCAATGTTGTGGAAGGAAAGCAGGGTGCCCCAGTTGTAACTATCAATGCTAATACAAACACTTTCTTCCCTTCCCACTTCTGCTGTGTACACATGCATAGCAATTACCCTGGCTGCAGGAACTCTTTTTGCAAGGATCTCTTGTCACAGCAGGTGCCATCCTAGTGCCAAAGCAGAAACTCTGAACTCCATTCCAAACCACTAATTTCTTCCATAGACTTATTGTTTGGTTTTGCATTACCTTAAGAGCTTTGGTGTACATCAGAGGCTGGTGCTTCAGACAGGTAGTTCAACAACCTCAGTTTGTTATGTTGATAATTGAATAAGGGCTTAAGAACCTGATGTGTAAATGACAACAAGCTGGGCTTGTGGTCTCATTGCTTCTTGTCCTGCAGGAATTCAGTGTGTTGTGGACAAATGCAGCTGTGACCCTTGCAGCTGTGAACCTTGAAACTTCATTTATGCTCCCACCAAAACCAAAAAAACAACAGTGAGTACCTTTCACATGTCACTTGTCTCTCAGCCACAGGGATCCCTGCATACATCTGTCTCTTTCCAGTGTCTGTTTGCTTATTACTGGTGGTGTCCATTGTTTCTCTGCTGGTTTTCTCCTTGAACCATTTGATCAGTCACGTCACTGTCCCTTTACAGCCTGCTCTAGTCTTTGTGTGGATGTTACCATGATAGAACAGAAGTGAATAGTTTTGGTATTTTTTCCTCTTTGGGTACTTTTTTGCTCCAGATAAGAGAACATATAGAGGCTGCCTTCCATTCTCTTGTCTGCAATGTTACATACAATATGAAATATAAAGCAGGTAATCTGCATGGTTTAGTGTACCCTCTCTTCAACAGGAGTAGTGTCTCCTGACTTCAGGAAAAAGGGAATGCTGAAAGGCCTGTGATAAGATACTTGGAGAAGAAAATAAAAAGTCAGTATCATATAGCAATGACAGTGAGCCAAGGCAGAACAGCAACTCATTCCAACTGATGAAAAGAATTTAAGATGGCAAATTATCGAGCCCTGGGGTTTGGGTGTACAGATCAATATTTCCTGTAAGATTATTACACTTTCTTGTAGAAGTACCCTTTCTGTTTAAGATTTTCCTACCTGTGAAATGTTTGTTTCCTAAAAAAAAAAAAAAAAAGCAGGTATAACCTTCCAATAAAGCAGCAGTAGAAAGAGTCATTCTTGAGTTATTTAGGATGGAACAAGAGAACCACAATTACTTAGGAAAAATAGTTTCTAAGACTTTACAAGCCATGCTTCAACCCACAGTGGACTTGGAAGGGTATTGCAGGATAAACATCCAGAAATGGGTTTATAATGGAAACCTCGACAGGCTTAAAAGCAAAGCAGTACACAGGTGCCATTATAATTAAGAGCAGTGACCCTTCAAAGAAAAGGTTTGCCAGCAGGTAAATAAACTGCCATTGTGCAGCTCACCTCATCAAACAGGAAAGTTTGGAAAGTGATTGGAAAATTGGCATCAACTGATGCCACCTTAGACATCACTTATAGGAGACAGCTGCTTGCTGTGGGTGAACAGAGTGTATGCACTGTTAGAAACAAGGAATTTGTTCTGAGAGTCATTCTACAGGTAATCTGAACCCTCAATTCATAGCCTGTTCACAGGTTCTGTAATATCATTTCTAGTCATATCCCACCTGCCCCAGCTTGGGTGTGTGTAATACAGCAGGTCAGGTGGATAGAAATATTCCAATGAGTGAGTTGAACTTCAGACAGTCTGGCTTCGTGTGCCAGCATGAATCTGTACACATGCTCCCCCTCCTTTTCCTTTTTGTCCCCCTAACTTTACCTTTCAATTTATCAGTGTAGTTGTGCCCTGTTTTGACTCATTCATGGTCTACTACAGCCAGTAGAAAGCTGGGGCGCTTTGGTGTGTTTTCTGGTGGTTGGTTTGTTGTTTCATTTTTTCTTTTTATTACAGCATGAATGTTTTTTCAGGCACTTTTACAGAAGCCTGGTAAAATTCCTGAAGGGCCTCGGCTTGGACTGGTGGGGACATTGTCACAGCTGAATCCTTGCATCATCACAAGCTGAAAGAGCAATATTGTTTTCAGAATGATGAAAAAAAAAGCCAGTATGGAGTTTGGAATAGTTTTATCTCATATCTCATTCTAGAGGTTTATTTTGCATGTTTTTCCCTGCATGCAGGCTCTTCTGTGGGCCAGTATGGTCCTGGCCTTTCTGCAGGGAAGGTAGCCAGGTTGTCTCAGGCCTCACCTCACGTAACTGGGCGTTTGGGAACTTTGTCTAAGGGGTGGATTTTTTTCCAATTTATTATGTGTCTGTCTTGAGAGAGAATATTTTGCTTTTTTAATCAGGGATAATGATTTGGACTTGCCAGACACTGGTTTTAAGGCAGATTTAAAATTTAAATAAGCTTTAAAAAGCAACTGAGTTAAAGTGGTACAAAATCTTATATAATTGCTCTCAATTTAACTTATCTTGTTCTGCTTCACCTTCAGATTCTAAACCTTAGCTGTTTCTATGCTGGGAAATAGAGAAGTAAAATTATGCCACTTGAACAGTAGCATCTAGAAAAAATCAGATTTTTCCCCACTGATCTGATGTTACTATCTCTTAATCTTGAACTATTGCCAGAAAAACACAATGCAAAGCAGTTGGAACTCCAAACTAAGGACTGCAGGTTTTGAAGCAGCAGGATTTTTTTGTATTTTTTCCCCCTCTGGCAGTCTGTATTTCTCATTGTAAGACAACTTGCTAGTGTTTGCAGACTAGCAAACCCAGTTTAGCAAAACTGAACATGCAGGTGCAGCCCTAATGAAAATTAATCTATAAATCGAGCTGTATTCTTTGAAATGGCTGGTTGATACCTGGTGGGTGGGTATGTGTGTTCATAGTGATTTGAGAGAAGCTTGAAGCTCTAAAGCTTATGGCAGCTGTAATTTTGACCACTAAAGAAGCAAAGCACGTCTTCTGAAGGTTTTACCTGCTTAATCCCTTTCTTAACACCTCGCAGATTGGTTGTTTATCAAACTGGCTGCTTTGATAAAGCTTCTTATCTCAGATCAAGAGCACAGTATCTATCAACTTCAATTTATTAAATTCTAAGAATAAGAGTCTATCAGTTTCATTATCTGGATCTTTGCAATACTTTAATTTTGGAATAACAGGCTGCATTTAGCAGCTATTTACTTCTTTAGCACAACATGCTGGAGCTCTGGGTCCACGGCTGGCTGGCTATGAGCCAGCAGTGTGTCCAGGTAGCCAAGAAAGCCAACAGCATCCTGGCTTGTACCACAGAGAATGTGGCCAGCAGTACTAGAGCAGTGATCATGAGGCCACACTTGAAAATACTGTGGATTTTTGGGCTCCTCACTACAAGAGAGATACTGAGATACTGGGGTGTGTCCAAAGGAGGACAACAAAGCTGGTGAAAGGGTTGGAGCACTCCTCCTCCTAGGAGAAGTGACTGAGGGAGTTTATCCTGGAAAAAAGGAGGCTCAGGGAAGACCACAGTACTCTCTACACCAACCCAACAGGAGGTTGTAGCAAGCTCCATAGCAACAAGTGACAGGATGGTATGGAATGGCCTCAGGCTGTCCCATGAGAGAACAGGCTGCCCATGGAAGTGGTGGAGCCACCATCCCAGCAGGTATATGAAAGGCATTTTGGTCTGACACTTAAGGCTCTTGATCTCAGCATTGTTTCAGGTTTTTGAGGGGTGGTTGAGGCTTTGGGGGGTTTTCGTCTGTTCCAGATGCCTAAAATATCTTTTCTACACTATCCCAGGAAAATGCTATCACACAAAAAAAAAAAAAAAAAAAAAAGAAAGGTCCTACAGTAGGAGAAGGTTATACAGGTGACCTGGTCCCTGATAAGTAACAGCTGTGTTAATTACCAAATCAGCCTCACCCCTGATAAGTCACAGCTGTAGCCAATAAAGATAAGTGTGATAAAAGGGAGTGGTCAGCTGCTGAGGGGGAAGTCATGGAGGAGGAATCTTGAGGAAGAGGGAAGGAACGGGAGGATCATGAAGCAGCAGGATCCTGAGGAGAGAGAATCCCTGCAGCGAGGTCAGTGTGGGTGTGCAGTCAGAGCTGTGGTTGGAACCTGCAGTCACAGCCTGGCTGGGTAAAAGCTGCAGTCAGAGGCTGCAAACTGATCCCTGCAGGCAGAGCTCAGCAGGAAATCCCCAGCAGTCAGAGGCTGCCAGGGAAACCTACAGCAGGAGCTGCTGCAGGCAGAGTCAGGGAATGGTTGGGGTCAGGATGGCTGAGGTGTACAGAGGAATAAACCAGGGCCCTGTTCATACTGTGATAAACAAGAAATCTGTGTCTGGGCTCATTCCTACCCTTTAACAAAAGGACTGCTGCAACATCCTACCAGCTCAGATTCAGACTTAATGTTGCAAGAACTCATTTAATGCAGAAAATGGATTGTCTTCCAGCTCTAAAACAAAATTAGAGTGATGTGTATGTGTGAAAGAAAAGAGAAAATCAAGGGGGTTTTTACTTTCTGATTAGAAACTTAGGGATTAGTTGGAATAATTCTGGAAGCATGTTATGATGGCAGCATATTAAAAACTTGCACTTACCTTGTTTTCCTGTCTTGAAAGAGCTGTGAACCTCTAATGAAGTATTAAGCTCCTGGTTCCCTTTGGTTTAACTAGTTCTAACACTTTCAAATAAGCTTGTAGGGAGGCAACTAAAATAATGTAGCTGCTTCTTTTTTTCATAAGCTTTTTTGTTTGGTAATTTAGCTTTCCTCTTTCACGTGAAATCTTAGGAAAATACAAGATCCTAGAGACTACTCATTAATCCATATTTTGGAAAGGTATAGTGACCTTGCACTTATAGGTTTGGGTGGGTAAGGGATGAGTATGACTATCCATCATCACAGCTACTACTGGACAAAGTAGACAGAGTTAAATATAGAATTGGCAAAGAGGTTAAGCAGTGATCATGTCATTACCTCCCAGAACTGCTTTTCAAGCAGCAGGATGGTATGGACTAGCATATCCTCTGTGAAAAGAAATAAAGGTATAACCTTTTACCTTTTCCTGACATTGAGGGGCCTATTCAGTATTCACCCATGAAAATCTGACAGTTGTTTACTCAACCTTTGGAGCCCACTGCTTCTCCCTGGAGCCTGGCTGAAGATGTGTGCTTCTTGCAAGGCTGCTCAGGAGCAGTGGAATCCACAGGTGTGATCTCTTGCCTCTGCCTGTCCTCTGGGAGTATTGCTCCAGGGACTTGAAGTCTGGGGGCTTTTGAGTTCATGGTTAGTGTTTGAAACTGAGCATTACTTACCCACCTAGTTCTTGTGCAAACAACACCAGGTATGTCCTACTGGATTTTAACAAGGATCTTCTGATCTCCAGCGCTGGCAGTACTTCTTTAATTAGGAAAAGCACACAGGTATCAGTTGTCCATTCCCCTCATACTTGTCCAGCACCCTGAATGGCTGTATTCAGGGTTTTCCTCTTATCTGTCTCTGGGCATGTTAAAAGTTCAGATAAAAATACAGTATTAATATGAGTGGTGGGAACAAACCTTTTGTGTGCTTAGGCTTCAGTATGCAATTTCTGAAGTACTCCTAATGCCACAGCGTTGTCTCTCTCTGAACCAAGTTACTGAGATGACACTCTTCTGACTACATTATTCTGTAGAATTTGCTTTTCTCTTTACAGTACCTTAACCCTTTCATTCATTTCAAGGAAGTAAGATTTGAATTTATGTCGCACAGGGTTAATCCATTCTCCACAGTCAAGTGTAAAAAATTTCAGAAATAATGTAATCTGTTCTGCTGCCATCCGTATAAAATATTGTTTACACTCCAGGCCTACTGCTTCAGGAAATTATTGATAGGAACAGCTGCTCCTTCATGAGAAAAGTAGAAAAGTCCTTCCTTTCTGACCAGGGGCACTTTTCAGCCACCTTTACTTTATCACCATGACACAGAAGCATGCAAGATAGGATTTTAGACTTTAAATAATAATAAAAAATGTGTAGCAAAGAAACTCTCTAAAACTTCACTCAGGAACTTTTGTGAAGCTCTGAGCCATCTTCTTGTGCTCCAAAGGATTTGCTCAAAACAAAATGAAATTTGAAGCATAAGATATACAGTACAATCAGAATCCAACTTCAAATGTACCTCGTTGCCACAGAGCTGAACACTGTAATTACAATTATAACTCTGCAGTGCTTTATGCATAAATTATTTAAATTAAACCACATAGATTATTCAAATTTTATCTCCAAGAAACACTTCCAAAAGCCTGCTAACACACACATTGCAACTCACTGCTAACATGAAAAACTCTAAAAGGCTGGATTATTTTTTTTAAATCTTTTTGGAACTAGACTCTGTGCAGTGCCTTGACTTATTTCAAGTTGAATGAGTCTTGGGTTAAATGGATTTGGTGCTGGTAGTGTATTTTCAGATCCACATTCAAGCTCAATTGAGCAAAAGACTAAACTGGGGCTACTCAGCCTTTCCTTTCCTGATTAAAAAAACTGGTGTTGTGGTGAGGGGTTTAATGCAAAGCAAAAGCCTCTGCAGCAAAAAGGAACTCACATTTTTCCCTTGTAGGAGCAGCTCTAGTTGGTGGAGTTATTTGACCTGATACTGACAATTATTCACTTGGGATAATCCTAACAAAAGAATATATTTTCTAATGAAAATATTAATGAGGGAAGGGTCCACTGTGGTAAACCTGACTCTTGGAGGATATTCCTTGTTTTGAGCATTTCTCATGTGTGGCTAGGAAAAGAAACTTTGTCAATTCATTCCTCTTATAACAATATCTGCAAAGTCCTGCAGACAAACAGGTCAGAATACCTGTAGCAAACCATAACATTTTTGTCTTTTTAGCAGTACTAAGATAAAATTTGGTTCTGGGAACATA
This sequence comes from Aegithalos caudatus, assembly GCA_013389925.1. Taxonomy (NCBI): domain Eukaryota; kingdom Metazoa; phylum Chordata; class Aves; order Passeriformes; family Aegithalidae; genus Aegithalos; species Aegithalos caudatus. The sequence goes on along the minus strand of WEIU01007074.1, from coordinate 28,847 downwards.
CTCAGTAAAGGTTTTTACTCTTCTCTCTGTCAGTACCTTTTTCTGCTGAAATCACCTAATCAATGTTTAATATTATGAATATCCTGAAGCCTGGCACTGGCTGGAGACAGTATTAAAATGAATCAATGAATTATAGTACACAAACAATTGGTTTGCAATTTATGGAAGACTGTCTTAATCCCCTTATTCTTGGACATCATAGTTTTTGTATTTCTCAATCTCACTGAAGATTTTCATTTAGTAGAGTTCTGTTTTCTGAAAAATCAGTGCAAAGTAGAGTTAAGCCAACAGAATGTCTGAAAATCACCTGCTTGATGTTTTTATTCATATTAGAGTGACACTTTACTGCTGTAGAAACTGTAATGAAGAAGGATATGCTTTTTAGTGTCATCTTTTCTGAGCAAATGACTAACAGGATTTTGCAGATGGTTATTTGGAGGAGAAATTAGATACCTAATGAGAAAGAAAAATAGACCTGTTCCACATTGCTGGAATTGTGGAGGATGGTAACTGAAGATCTAAAATTCCTCCTGGGCCTTGTATTTCTTAAATTAAAAATGAAAGAAAAATCTTTCAACTTTGTATGCTTCATCACAAACTGAGTATTAAGTTAGTTATGAACATATAGTAACTCACTGAAAATGACATATGGTTTGAGGGTCCATATAAAGAAATATTCCAGATTTTTTTTTTTTTGTGTGTGTAGGTTAATCAAACCTTTAGTCTTTGCATGATCAAGGAATTAGGGTTGTAAGGGGCAATCCTTCTCAAAGCAAAGGGCCAGAGAGTTGTTAACCTCATGAAACAGCTGCTGAAGAGCAACAGCAAGGTATTCCTTTATTCCTGCAATGATGGCAGTTGTGATTTTTCCATGTTATTTCCTGCTGCTAAGGTTTTAATACCTCTTTCAGCTATAGTATTTGTAGCACCATGTGGTTTAGATCTTCACTTGTAGTTTTATCTTTTCACTTCTGGAAAGCACCACTACAGTAGCGTGGTGTTTTTATGGTTTGGGGTGGATTTTTCTTATCACCCCACCCAGTTCTGCATGTTTGGCACTCCTAGGAAAGGTTTAACCTCAATACCCATTTTAGCTCTGTGTTTTGGATGAGTCAATAGAGTCTCTCTGAAGTGCAAAGACAGTTTGTGTATCAATTCAGTGGATGTTTGTATACCTAATTCAGTGGATAAACAGGAATGTTTAGTTATTCCTTAATATGAGTTCTAAGAAGAAAAATAAAAACTATATTTTTTTCTCTCCCCCTTTGTTTCCTTAAATGTATATGTTTCTCTGTTTCCGTCTTTGACAGTGTTTTACAGTTAAAAATACTTAAATCAGAAATAAACTTTAATGTTGCATGCAAATTCTAAACTCAGAGTAAGCTGTATAATGAAATCATGTCCAGGCACAGTGTGACATGCTAAAGATGGTGTTATCTCAAACCCCTGTGGCTTATAGCCCACAACTCTCTGATAATTTTTTTCAAAAATCCTTTAAAGATTCCCCATGTTATCACTGAAAATACTTCTTTGTTGTCTTTATTTATTCTGATAGAGATGTGGTAGATTGTAAGTTTAATGAATTATTAAACTGGCTGCAATTAACTGTGTGTTTCAAAGGCCAAATTCTGTACTCTTTACACAGAACTGAAGACAAGTATATCCTGTTCAGTAGCAGAGCTCTCACCATGCAGTGGCAGCAGGACATCAGCCCCCTGTTGCAGAACTGAGAAAAGGCT
>WEIU01007074.1:1365-27098 GCA_013389925.1 Aegithalos caudatus | reverse complement strand
CTGCTTTAATTTAATGCTGCTCTTTTCTATGCATAGCAGTAGAGTGTTTGTCCAGTACTGTAGGTGTTGTCAAAAATAGTCTTGTGGTGAAACTTGCACTTAAATAGAATCTGTTTGTGGCAGAGGTTGCTCACCACCCTAAGATAAAGCGAATCTTCCTGCACAACAAAAATATTTACTTAATAAGAAAAACTACTGCAGTTTTCACAACAATTTAAAGTTTTATCACATCCAGATTAACTTTGAATCTTATTGATTTCTCTTCTCAATAAATGTGTATTTATTCATGCTCATTTGTAACATGAATTGCTTGTAAGTGCGGATATTTACAAATACTTTCAGAGAAGAAGCCATTTGCCTGAACAGCAGCTTCTGTTCACCATTCTTTTTTTTTGGTTACTGTTACCTGCCTGATAAAGTCCCACACATGCATCATGAAAAGCTTTTTGGAGAGGTTTTCAGCTGGTTTAATATGTTTCTTTACTATCAGAGAGTCAATCAGCCAAAATGTAAAATACAAGAGCTTACAGATATCCCAACAGCCTTTTCTACACTGATAGTGGTTGTAAAAGGCATCTTTCAAGGAGCTGGGAACTGCTTTGTCTGAACAAGTTGTTTTCTCTATCATTCCTCCTATTTTGCAGAGGCAGCCAGGCCTTTAACGATTTTTTCTGAATATGCTTTTTGGCTAAAAGCATTTCCTATCTGCTGACCTTTATTTTACCACTCATGCTCTACTTTCCCATTTTGATATTATGATTGGTAGTGAAGGATGGAATCCTTTCTTAAAAAATTGTCTTTTGAAGGATTTTAGGTTTTATACTGATGAAGAAAATACTTAAAAGATAAAAACCAGGCTTTATTGGAAAGAATTATTACACACAAGCATTTCATTCTAGGAGAACAAGGATATTATGGGTCAAATATCACTGAAGAGCCCAAAGGGCTGTGCAAAGAAGAGATACCTACTTCCAATAAATAAGCCATTGTTTTTACTAGGTCATTCTCCTGTATTAGGAGGAGAATACATAGGAAAAAAAAATCCTGATAAGTTACGTGTAGAGATTCATATTTTAGAGACAGTTTTAGCTTGTTATGGCCATGTACAGTTAATTTTACCTCCAGCCACATTAGTAATCCGTAACTTACTCTAATTTATGAATGCATGTTGCCTCTTTTATTTTCAGTCATCAAACTTCAGGGAAGCTGTTAAAGGAAGCCTGAATTTCAGTTTTACTATATGGCTTGGACTGTGGTTTCTGAATGATAGGTTTTATTACAAGCTTATGCTAATGCCCCTGCAGGTTGAAATCTTTAAGGCTGTAACTGCGTCTGCAGCCCTGGGAGCTGTCAGAGAGTAGATGCTCATCTGACAAACCCATGGAGCCAGGTGGCTTCTGTAGACACCAGTTTCCTGGAATTTACCCAAAGATAAATGAAGGAATAAAGTTATTACAAAGGAATGACAGTAGGAAGTACATGAGTCAGAAGAGGCAGGTGGAGGAGGACTGTTAAGATCTTAGATATGTCCCAGAACAACAAGAAAAAGCATGGTGTAATCTCCACCACCCCCTTGTATTTGCTATCTGAAGTAAAATAATTATAGGCCTTGAGATCATTGATAAAGTTGATGTGTTGGTTTGCTTTCCAGTATTGCTCAGTCACTGTAAACATAGAGCTGTGAAGCTGCATCTCTAAAAGGAGTACAACTATGAGTGCATGGAGGTATTTTAAGAATCTCTTGGTTCTGAAGCACTGAAGCTCACAGAAGTTAGGCTGAACTTTCTCACTCAGTACTGGAGAAAAGCAAAACAATTGACAACTGGTTACTGCAGCCTACAAAGACAATAAGTTGAAATCTTACAGTATTATATGTGGCAGTAGGATTTCAGCCCAATGTTTCCATTTCTCCTTTTAAAAACACTTACAGACACTTGAGTCTGCCTGTTGCCCTGTATTTGTGCAGTCCTCGGGGCTGAAAATTGAAGTGCCTATGGATTAGACGTGTCCACAACAGGATAACAGCACATCAAGGGCAAGTGTGACTCAGTACACACTGAGTCACAATAACTCATATCACAGAATTGCAGACTGTCTCAAGTTGGAAGGGACCCATAAGGATCATATGGTTCAACACTGTTCCTCACAGGGCTAAGTAATGTTATTGGATGGAAATCTGTAATTATTCCTGGTCTTGTCCCGGAGGTTTCACTGTGGTCTTTTCTCCCAGGTAACAAGTGATAGGATGAGAGGAAATGGCCTCAAGTTGCCCCACGGGAGGGCACAAGTGTTGGTCACTCTGCCCAAGGAATTGATTGAGTCACCATCTCTGGAGGCATTTTGAAGAATGTATCTGTGGCACCTGGCTTAGTGGTGGACTTCATGTTCTTTTAGGTCTATCACAACCTCAATGATTCTATGATTCTAAGAAATGTCATGTTCTGAAGGAATAAGCTGTTTTTTCAAGCCTTCTTCACTGATTTTTGTACAATCTTAACATATAAGAGAATGTAGTTTGCATCTGTGATCTTGTTACTTATTTAGATGAGGGGATGGAAAGAGCACTGAAATTAACCTATGGTATTTGAAAATATAACAAATAAATTCTGCCTATGCTCATTTACGTAATGCTGAGAAACAGACTCTTGAAACTGTCTTAAACTCTATAGTATAAATTTTTTTCAAACTTTTTTCACTATTTAAATCTAGCATGGCTTATAACTTAAGAAATGGATTAACTGTGTCAGATTGATATTTAATTCAGAGATTGTCATCACCTGTCCCAGCTTCAGTATTCATCAGTAAGCCTCAAAAGGCTCAGTAAGCTTATCTGGTCTGTAATGTACATTCACCTTTCAGAATTCTTCCATCTGAGTTAATATTCAAATAAATCTTCTTCTGGTTCACAACTAATTATTAAAAGTGTGGACAGTCAAATATTGTCATCCAGAGTGTTGTCAACACGTTTCAGTTTTTATGCTGTTTCCTTGTTGCTGTCTTCACAGCAGAGACACCAGCAACCTTTCTACCTGCACAGGATTTTATTAACTACAAACAAACCGTGCAGGTTGTAAGAGTTTGCTGGATCATTCCACCAATGAAAACAAACAAGCCATACCATTGAAAACTCGTGGGAAAATTAGTGGCTTTTGATTCTTTTATCATGAAAATCTTTTTCTATTGCTATGAAGTATGAAAATTTATCTGAGACTAGGGCTCTGTTAATTCAGACACGTGAAGTGTCCTAATTGAAGTCATATTGCTTTGGAAAGGTACGAGGTAGAGCTGCAGCTATTTCAAGTTCTAGCTCTTCCCTTTCAGCATCATGTGTCACTGGATCAATCCTGCAAAAACAGCTATAGCCCATAGAACTGAAAAAGGCTTCCTCAAGGCTGAGAGGATCTCTTCCACCTGTGGATGGAGCAATTCTGAAAGAGACTGAAAGAAAATTTGTGCCTTGGGCACAAGATAGTGAAGAGTTTCATTAAATCCCTTTGGTAGTTGTTTTTTAGGTCCAAGATAGGCTGTTACATGGAAGAATGGGAGAAGGCTGCAGGGCACCTTGGCTTTGACTGACAAAAAGTCTATTTCAAGTCTCAGTGAAGTATTCCAACTGGACTTCAGAGGACTCTTGTTTATTCTTGCATTTTTAAGAGCATATGTAGAAGTTTAATGTCCAATATGCTGGAGAATGAGTAGTGTCAGTCCTATTTCCTGACACTCATTCATGTAACTCATTAGCATCGTTTTCACTTTGTGCCTCTAGTATTCTGACTAACCTATAATATACTAATATTTGTGCCTACACCACCTGCATTAAATTAAATTTATAAATTAAAAAATAGCACACTTGTTACAGCTTCAGCTTTCTTATCCTCAGTAGCAATTGGTAACTGTGTTATGTTCAGGTAAAGGAGTGAAATTGAAAAAGGACTTGTAAGCATTTTTCAAATTACTTCAGGTAAATAATAAGCAACTTTCCCCTACTGCTGTTATACAGTGATAGCTCTCTTTAATTTTTCAGTGCTAAATTAATTTGCAGTTGCTTCTGACCTCAGTAATTTGTTCACGGTAAATGCACATCTGGGAGAGTTCTGGGGATCTGGAATGAAGAAATACAAAATGCAGTGCTCACTTCTAAAACTGCACTTCTTAGCTTTACTCTGTCATTATGGTTGTACATGGATATACACAGAAACATGAAAAATATAACGAGAGAAGACTGGCTAGTTTTGGTCGGGATTTTCTGAGACCTCTGGGAGTGGAATGCCTATTTCCTATTAGATTTCCATTAAGTTATTGAGAATACACCCCTTTTAGGAGGATCTTATTCATCCTTAGTAATCCATGTGTTAATAGTCTCCCTAAAATTACACTGATGAGTGTTTGAAAGGTTTTTTTATGGGAAGAAATGTGATATGAAGTTTATATGTGTACCATAAGAGACATGAAATCATAGTGATCCCCACTGCCTTCACTGGGCTTTGGAATAGACCTTTTCAAATAAGATCGAGGATCTTTACATGGAAGTAGAATATGATGCACTAGAAGAATATCAGCTATGTATTGCTGCTATCTAATTCTGATTATCTGTGTTTAAAATTAGTTTCTGTTACTGTTTTTTGGGGTTTTTTTATTATTATTTTTCGGGTTTGGCATGTTTGTTGGCTCGTTTATTGCTTCACTGTGATGCTTTTCCACTAACCAGGCATGTAAGTCTGCATTTTGCCTGCGCCTGATATTGATTCCTCAACTGATGAGGAAAGAAGCCATTTACAGATCTCTCCCTGCAAGGCAGTGAGGAAGAGTCTTCCTACAGGAGAGAATTACTTCAGATGCAGGTGGAAGGGTGCAGGCCTTGAAATCTGAGAACATGGATGAAACATGAGGAAGTGGACAAGTAATTCTTGTAGAGAAAAAGTAAATTCCTTCTTATTCCCGCCCATGAAGATATTTCTTTACATTCTCATGTGAACTCATAGAAAAAGCTTTTTGTTCTGTTTCTTATTAATTGGGATTTTGCATGAATCTCATGTAATTCCAGGGACTGATTGCAAGGTGGTTGCCCTTAGCAACCTGTCTTTTACCTTGGATTACCAAATAATGACCCCAGTGGACATAGCAGGTGTTCTCCATAATAACTGGAGGGGAGCAGAGAATGTTACAGTAATGTTATGCATTTATCTAAACCGGAAACTCACTTATGGAGAAGACTTCTAATTTTTGCTTTAAAAGCTGGTGTATCTATGGTCTGCAGCTCAGAAAATGTATTTCAGAGTAAGTGGAGTAGAAAAAAGAATCACAAGGAATCCATTAGAAAAGAAGACAGGAATCACTATAAAACTCAGTGCTTTGTGACTAAGATATCAGCGAGGGGAATGGTTATATGGAAAATATTTGGGGCTTTAATAACTAAACATAAATGCTCATTTGTGATTCAGAGAAAACTAGGTTTGAGGTTTTTTCCAGAAGAAAGTTGTTCTGTTTCAGATTGACTTGCCAGTGGAAGGAAGGGAAGGAAAACACTCTTGGATTCAGAGTAAGGGATTTTTAAATCTCTCCATGCTTAATAATTAATCTGGCCTTTCTCACTGGCAGTCATAGAGAACTCCACAAAATAGGTGTGGGAATAGAGTAAATTCCCTCTGGATAATTCTCCCTGAAAGCTCTCACAAGGCTGAAGATAATAACGAGGAAAAAGCTGGAGGATGCACATGAACTTCATGGTTATTCCAAAGCAGAATGACTAATGACTCATTCTTTTCCTTCTCTGACCCTTTCCTGCTTCAAAGCAGACACATGAAACATCACTTGGGACACCCCTTTGCAGGATGCAGGCTAAAAGGAGAATCCATTATAGTACAGCCCCACTGGAGCTACTCTTGTGTGGAAGGAGCCTGAAGGCAAAGAAATTGCTTCCTACCTACTCTTCTGCAGGAAAACTGATTTCTAGGGCAGTCCTGAGGTAGGTTTTGGGTGTCATTTTTGCCTTCAGTTGGAAAAAATCCTTAGCAATTGAAATGCACAGCAGCAAAACAAAGCATCCGTCCAGAGTCATGAAGATCTTGGATCTGTTTATGTTCTAGGTTTCTAGCCAGGGTTATTTAACTTACCCTTTCTGGTTTCAAAGCTTCCTTCCATAAGGAGGCTTCTGCACCACTAATGGGTAAGCAACCCTAAAGAGCCTAATATGGAAAGAGCCTGTCCCTTAATCTAATTAATAACAGTCACTTAGACTCAGCAATGGCCTTGAAATCCTCCTGCTGTGTTTGCTTCTATGTCTGCCCTTCAAGTTGGTCAGATTTGACAAATGCCACTCCACAGGACAACATAAACATCTAAAATAATAAAATGGTGGGAGAAAGCTTAGATGTTTTTCAGCCTAAATACTGGATAAACAGTTTTCCTCTAAATCCAAGCATTTAATTAAAGACAGAATTAACATGTATGCCCAGTCCAGCTCTGCTAAACCTATATTTCTGTACTGGTTTTATCCTGTGGGCTCAGAGTCAGAATGCTTGCACTTTACAGGTCAACCCCTTGAAAAAAATTCTCCTTTCAAAGGGAAAAAAGTTTACTTCTGTGAGAACTGAGTGTTCAGCATCTCTGTGGAGAAGGCTTGTAATCTACTTTTAGCAAATTAAAATCTAATACGGTTTGTCTGTACTTCATTTATGCCTCAGGACAAATTAATGTTAAAAAAAGCCTTTGAAATGAAAATGGTGAGCCCTCAAATTAACCTAGTTGTAGTGTTTTTATTTCAAGTTTCATTTGGGAATTGAAGGTGGCTGTTAAATTGCTGGTAGGTAAAACATCACTGACAATTTGCTTGCGTTTTTCTGCAAATAGATTTTCACTTAGAGAATTACAGTGGGATTTGGAAAAAGAAATTATGAAAATAACTAGCTGATCTTTTCCTTAAAGTTTGTTTTGCTCTTCAAAACTATAACTTCTGTTAACAAAGTTATTACAGTCCTAGAAACTGATATTGAGGATAGTCATTAATTACTTTATTTAAAGCTATGTAGACAGGGGTCAGGCCATGTTAAGATTCCTGTGCAGAGTTTGCTAATCAGAGGTTCAGTCTTCTCTGTGCTGCAAGGTGGCTGCAGCTTGAAATTAAATTCATTTTCACGTGCAAAGCACAAGCAGCAAGGTCCAACAGAAGGAAAGACAGCAAGTGTGTTTGTAGCTTGACCAGTCTCTGAGGGTGAGGACATCTTCCAGGACACTTTTCAAAAGTTTAGTCAGCCTAGAAAAATCTTGATGCAGGGCAAAAAGCCCAGCAGATTATGTTGGAAATAAATAATTTCTCTCTGCAGAATGTCCTCTCACAATTAAGTCCTCTTGCCTTCAGGATTGTTCCCTGACAGGCTGCACAGGACACCAGAGCCCACCGGGAGCATTTCCAGCCTCTCAACCACCTCTCATCCATTTCCAGGTGTGTGCAGAGGGGGGGTCTCAGCAGATGTGACCACCTGTAGTTCTCCTGATAAGAAATAGCTAGCAGTAATAAAAAGAAAAGGTTTTCCCTTCTAGACTCATCATCAGATTGTCAGGGCTTAGAGAGAAACATTCCTTTCAGCAGTAGCCAGTATTTATTCTTTGGCTCATTGCAACTGGGAAATGAGGGTGCATCCCCGTTGTATTTTTTCCAACTGGGCAACCATATGTTGGCCAGATTTCTATAGGCTAAGCAAGGCATTGCTAAATGTAATGTCTGACAGCAGAAGTGCTGAATACAGGGGGGTTGTACTTAAATACTTTATAATCAACTTTGGAAGTAGATAAAAAAACAGAATTCTAATACAGAAAAAAAAATCAAGAAAACATTCCCATCTTTTGTTGTAGCTTATTATAGTATATATTCTTGAAAACTTCTCATCTATGCAGCAAAAAAGTACCTCTGCCACAGCTCATTCTCATGTAAATATATACCTACATATTGTAGTTTATTTAAAATACATGTGTTCTACACTCCACACTCCAAGCTTTCCTGCAGGTTTTGGAGTTAACCTCAACTTTTCTTTTTTTAATACAACGTTTAATCTAACTCTTCTACAGTTTCTGAGCTCACTGTCATTTCTTTTCACCAATTAAATCTGACTGCTTCAGTGTGTAAGGAACAAATTTGAAAACCTACTGACAGCCACAGTAGTAATTTCATTCATGGCATATAAGCCCAGAGGGTGAGTGTCAGGGAGCCAGCAATCTGTTAAATGCTTTATCCATGTTATGCACAATATATTTCTTATTAGTTATGTTTTTCATGTTCTGATTTAAGAGAGTCCATTATTTTGTGGAGTCTAATTTGACTTGCTACATAGCAATGTGCTGGTTGAATAGATACTTTTATATCTTGTCTTGGATTGTTACAAGGGTTGTTAGTCCTTTTGCTTTAGGGCAAACAGATCACCTCGGAGATCAGAAAGCAATTGCTTTCCATACTGAAGCAATACTCAGGGTAATAGTTGGTGTAATAAAAGGGATTAATTTTCCAGTGCTTTGTACTGGGATTAGCCATGGGTGGGTTTCTGCACTCTGCATCAATCTCACTTGTGGCAGAGGAGAAAGGAGTGACTTGTATGTAAAAGCTTTCCTCCAAAGCCTGTGGCATTAACCACCAGCAGGACTAAGAAATGGACAATTAAGCAAATCCAGTGCAACAGTCCTTGCTTCTGCAACCAGTAGTTGCAATTAAAGGAATCTATAGGCCTGATCTAGCCTTGCATACCACACACACTCCTACCTGCTCAAGGTGTTGCAGGGTGATGCCACTGCATTTCACACTGGTGTGAGCCACTTTGGGTGGTGGAAGGTACTGCAAATGCAGGTGCTTGTCTTTTGATAAGGACTACACTGGAGAAGCAGACTGCAAGGCATGAGTACCTATTTGATCTGCTGAATGGATCACTTCTGACCTTCTGAATTTGGATGAGTGAGAAATGGGTAGGAAGTGTTATCAGGTCCTCCATGCATAAAACATCATGGCCCTTTCTCTGCACCAATGAGTGACAAAATCATGTGTACAGAGCCAAAAAAATGTTTACTGTTTTGTCTTTTAAAATATTACATTTCCACTATTTTAACTTTATTTGATAGGAGGGGGTTTATTTGTAATTTTATTCTAAGTCTTTTTTCTGCAATGCTTGAAGGTTTGAAGTTTATATGCAAGCATGCATTAAAGAAAGATGTATTTCAATTTTTACATACTTGGGTCTGATGGAAGATTTTTACTAGTTTGGTCTTGTGTAGAAATGGGTCTGTATGTTTGTCACCTACTTAATGAAAAGGGTTTTCATCTGGTAGATTATTTTAGCATGTTCACGTTGCACATGCAGGGTTAAAAAGTTAGCCATAACTGCTCAGGCACAGTTCTTAAATATATTGAAACACCTGCCTGCAGCTACCTTATCAAACAGATTCCTGGCTTTAGCAGCACAATAAGCTGTGATGATGCCAAATAAATGCCAAAACTGACACAAAAGTGGCTGGGATACAAGGACTCAGTTGTGTTTATCTCTGTGGTACCAAAGAACTTCAGCCACATCTGCACAAAGTTTTCTCTTCCATACTGACTGCTTGTGCAAGAATTTTGTCATAATGGCAAGCTCTAATTGGACATGGTAGCATTCTGCAGAAAAAATAGAGGTTTGAACCAGACTCAGGGTACCCATATCAGGAAAACTGGACAGGATAAAACAAAGGCTTGAGAGTGCAAGCCTAAGGAAAATATTCTGCAAGGGCTAGCTAGAGGCTGTAATGTAATGTTTTTTTCTTAGAGATCCCACATTGGGATCTAGACAGAGCTGGAATATCAAATCTCTTGACCAGAGTAGGAGAGAGTCCTCATTTACAGAGTGGGTTATAGTCCCCCGCAGGAGAAGTTGACTTAGAGTTCATAAGGCTTTTTCATCTAAAATTACTTGGTATATAACAGTGGAGTGTAGCTCTGTCTTCCTGCTGCCTGTGCTGTGCTGGAGAAACCCTCCTTTTTTACAGCTTTGCCATTATTGGGGTAAGGGCAGGGTTTTTTTCTGGATGGTGATTAACACAGGAAAACTTTGGGATATTCATAAATAAACTTACAGAATTTTTGAATGGTTATAAGTAAAGACCACCTACTGGCCCTTCTAAAAGGGGTTCATAAAACAGGATGTCAAGCTCTGTGTGTTGTAGTCACAGCCTAGACCACACAGTCTTGCCTTGCTTCTACTCCCCCAGTTTGGAAAGTTCCTTGCACACAATCTAATCTGCTCTGAGACACAAGCTGCTGTTTAGATCTCATTAATTAGCAAGCAAGCAGAAAGGAAGGAAAGTGACCTTTCTGTGGCCTAATTCTCCAGCTTCAGTTCAACAAGAGCCAGTGAAGTGCCATGCAATTAATAAGAGTGCAGAAAGAAATAAAGGTCTCATTTTATGGTCGGAGAGATCAATTTCACAGAAAGGGACTCAGTGTAATTTTAGGAGCAGTTAATATGTGTGCTACAGCACAGGTACTTAATTGAGCTATTCCCTGTGTTTTACCAGTATGTTAAGAGAAGAATACATTTAATAAGGTTTTCTTTTGTACTATGTTTCTGTGTGGTTGGTGATCAAATCTGAAGTTACATTTAGGCCTAATTGGACTTCCACAGTTCCTCAAGGCAGCCATTCCTTGAATGGTCCATGTTGGGTTTTTTTCTTGGTGGACAATAGTTTTAACAAAGTATTTCTCATTGGTGGTTGGGTGCTAAGGCAGGTTCAAAGTGGAAAACAGCTGTAGTGTCCTGATGTTTACTGCCCAAGTGTGCTCAGCTGGTATTTCTCCATACCTATAATACACAAATATTTAATATTTCTTCCATATTATACAACTTAATGACAACAGGAAAATGTTTTCATTTCAGGGTTTTGTCTTCATATTAATGCTCTTTCTGCTCCCACTTCCAAGGAAAGCAAATAAAATGGACCATTAACATTGAGTTGACAGAGAGAATCTGTTTAGCTCCATTTCCTTTCATGAACAAGGATATGCCAAGAGGTAAACATCCAAGGACATGTTGATGGGATTGGGCCATGCAGCACCAATGTCAAGTGTGTCCTTTATTTCCTCTTTTCATTTTAATTGCATTTAAAGCAATGAGCATGCAGGAGAGAACCTGAAGCCTTTGCTGCTCTCATTAGTAGTTGGAGATAAAGGCAAAGGAAGCAGAAACAGCAGAGTTGCACCTGTCAGCAATGAGAACAAAGTTATTTGAGATAGCTCTTTTTTATTCCACCAGCATAATGGGACAGCAGTTCTGATATCAGAAGGTGTAGTTATTATTGTGAGCACTTGCAATCCTAAATATTCTATGGTCCACCATGCATATGCTTTTAAGCTTGTGCCAGCAAAATTTCATTGCTCCAAATGTTCACAGAATTTAATTCAAAGGGGTGAAAGCGTGGTTGGAGTAAAAGCACTTAAAGGTTCAAACATATTTATCAGGAATATATGAGATGACTCATCTGTCTCTGCTGGCAGTACCTCCACCCATAATATTTATGGAGACTTACAATACAAGAAACAATTCCCTCCAGCACCACCATTTTTGTTTGCAGTTTTGTAATTATGAAATCTGTTCCAGCAAAGCAGAGAGGATTTGCAAATGCAGTCAGCCCTAACCCAGCACAGCCTTTATGTGCACAAGTGGGTCTCTCTGCAGTTCTGGGGTTCTACTGCCACCAGCCACGTAGAACTGAACCTCCAATAATGCTGCTTTGTAGGCCCATAAAGCAGCTCCAGAGACAGCCTTTCACTTCAGTAGTATAAAAAATACTTTTAAAACAGCTTTTTATGTATATATCTACCATGTAACAGAAAATACAGCAGGTTGTTGTCTTCACAGAATTTCAATTATTTCTGGAGGTTTTTTAAATTAAATTCATAAACTTGGTGTTTGGTCCAGAGGCTCCCCAGAATAATTTTCAGGTAGAGGCTGGTCAAAGCAGTGACAAACTGGAGTCAGAGGTCAGCAGCATGTGTGAATGCTTTATGTCAAAAGAGAAAGGGGCAGGGGAATGGATGTATTTTTGTTTCTATAATGAATGCATATGCATGCACGCTCTGTTGGCATGGGTCAGGGTTTAATCAAGTGTGTTACTTTACTGAAATAATTTATAGCTATCTCAATGCAGACCATTTGGGAGATCAGCCACAACTGCAACCAAAATGTTGGTGGCATTTGCAGATCATCTTGTTGTATTAAGGTATCTCTGAATGTGCTCACAGGCTCAGCATTAAACTGCTCTGGAGAGGGAGTATGACTTTCTCCAAAGCAATAAAGAAGTGTTTTGGTAATGTACATTTAGTAAATTCTGTTATTTCCCTTCTGCTGCAGGAACTGAAGGATTCAGCAGGCTGGATGATGCCACCTTTTTCCCTCTAGTGCATGATAGTCTTGTAGTATTTGTGTTTTGTATTAAAATTTTATTAATATAGGCTGATGGGAAGTAACTTGTAATTTATATACTATAAGAGGTTTTGGTTTTCTGAACTACTTTTCACTCATTTACTGCCTAAATTTTATGTCCTCTGTATCTCTTTGAAGTTACTGTTACAATTAGGAGGAGTAAGATGAAAACTAATAGTCATTTTTTTATTTTATGGTTCCCATTATATTTACATTCCAGCAATTATCTGTCATCATTGCTAAACATGCCTTGCTGTGTAACCAGGCACTTTATTGCATCATTATTCCTTTCCCACCTGTACAGGTCTGCACACACAGAGCAATCAGCAGGCTCCATTAACCTGCAACACAATCCCTGATATATTTTTTTGGATGCACTTACTGTGTTTTCCCTCTGCTCCCAGCCACTGTGTTGTTTGACTTCTTGCACAGTCACAAGCACAACTCTCCCTGTGCCTGTCTTGTGCTGCAGTGAGAAAGGACATCTTGGCATTAGCAGTCCTCATGCAGCAGATGAAGCACATAAGTGTTTTGAGGGAAAAGAAAAGAAAAAAACAAACCACTTCAAATTATTTTAAAAGGAACATGAGACTGTTACCTGCTTTCATGTGTTTTGCAAAATGCAATTCAATGATCTGCCCCAGATCATCTAAATTTGATTCATTCTGGTTTAGGAGCTATATTATTTCTGATAGCAATTGGAAATTCATGTGTCTGAAGAGCAAGTATATCTAAGCTTTTATTTTGAGATGTAGTATGCCATAATATTATGAAAAATGAACACGGTATGCCTGATTGGTTAAAAAGTGTGCATTTATGTAAAAGTGTTCATCAGGCTGAGTATTATGTGGGAAATTCCAGCATTCTAAACTTGCTAATGTCATAAGACATTTTAATATAGCAATGTATCATGGAATAATGTTTCATTAAGAGACATTTGGAAACATAAGACAAAGTACAATTATGCAAAATGAAATATTTCACAATGAAGTTCCAACACAAATATTAATCTCAGTACTTTATGGCAAAATGGAAATCGCAGGTGAAGACAAAGCTGCCTACACTACAATCCACAGCTGGTTCCTCTTATGTTTCCATATTGCACATTATATCAAGAAAACAATAGAGAGCGATTTTTGAAGTGCAGTGCTGTTCAAAGTGTCCTGTCTTGAATTTACCATGAAAATGTATGGCACCTCATTACTGAAACACAGCATTCTTTCCTCTTTATACTATTAGTACTTCTCTTTTTCACACTTTCTGTGCTCTGGAGAATATATTGCAGTGGCATTTGCCTTTCATCTCACTGCTTTTTGATGGCTTTCAGGTCTCTAAGTGGTATCCAATTTATTTGTATTCCAGAGCCACTTCTGTGAAGCATACCTTTCTGTCAGCTCAGTGCAAGCCTCTAGGTGGCTTGTATTTGGAAGCTGAGGTATAAACAAATTGACAGTATCAAGTGCAGCCTATCCTCTCTCAGGCAATTTCCACCTGTTTGCTCTAGACTATTATTCCTCCAATTCATTCATCAGAACAATTTACTTTCATCTGAGTGGGGTTGGGATTGACTCGGTCCCTTGGATTGTGTGGAGACCTTATGCTGAAAATGAAAATCTCTGTATGCCAAAGATACTGGATCCAATTATTCTCTTCACTGTATTTTTTAATCTCTTTTTTCCCAATATCCAAGTTTTCTTTGGTTTTTAAAATTGTTCTTCTGCAAAATGGTTCATCTTGCTGATCAATTTTTAACTGCCCTGCCAGGGTCTAAATTTGCCTTCAAGTAAGCTCTTAAAGATGCTTAATTTGAGCTAACACATAAGAGACAAGAATTTATTTTCATACTTGCTCTTCTTTTTTCTACCTATCTAAGCTTCTACTGCCTTTATAAATTACTGTTGATCAAAATAGCAGCAGTTGGCAGTAATTTGTCATTTTTAGTGCCTTCACTGTTTTTTGTGGTGTCAACAGCTTTTTATGTACATGGCTTTGTATGTCTATCACAGCAGACCCACATGTGTGTTTGCAGAATCCAAATATTCTGCATATTCTCATCAAGCCTATTTTGGGTCTTTCAAACACACATAGAAATGGGTGTGGCTTAGAGATAACATGAATTAAAAAAAAAAAAAAGCCAGAAGAAGCTCATGATCTACTATATTACAGAGATTTATTTATCTCTGGGGTGAGGTTTTTTTAATATTTGAGGCTTTAATGGTAGCCACAGTGGAGCACTATACCACTATTACTGCTTTTCAAAAAGTATATAGTTAATTATTGATGTAATTTTTAAACAATAGTTGAATGGTCCTCTTGTCTAAAGTCTAGTGCTGTTTAGAATGCAAACTTGGAAATATGCAAGCTCTCTACTTTCATAATAGTTCAATGCCAAAATAATGGAATCTGGATCATATGGTCAAGATCTTAAAACATAGTTTCAAAATACATGTTTCAGATTCAGAACTTAAAAATAAAAGAGAACATTAAAATATGTTCTATATAATGGGGTTTATGTCTGATTTGCTTTAATATCTACAAATGTACTTTGCATGTGACTAGGTTCCATACATCTAATCTTTCCTGGGTATTAAAAACCTGCTAAGTATCAATGTGAACTAATTTTCTCTCATTACTGTTTTAGTAAATCCTTCAAATTCACTAACACTTAAGATCCTGACAACAGTAAAAAAAGCATTGCCTATTACCACTTCTGAATTTTAGTAAAGGATTTTTGTTTTGAAGGGTTAGTCTTGTTTGGATGTAAATCATAATTGATACATTTTCTTTTGTGCTATTTTTCCCCAAGAGCTGCTTGTCTTAAGTATCTCTCAAGGAAATAAACTCACCTAGAATCTTCTCTGAAGGTGGGCCTTTGTTTCATAACTGGTTATGCAAAGACAGTCAATGAATATCTGAGAAAACAAAATGTTTGTTTATTTATCAGGGAAACCATAACTTGGACATATATATGGGGAAGACAGAGACACTATCCAAGTGCCAGCATACCCAACATACTTTTAGTCTGCCTAACTGAACAACCATAAGAATAAAAGAAAAATAG
This sequence comes from Aegithalos caudatus, assembly GCA_013389925.1. Classification (NCBI taxonomy): domain Eukaryota; kingdom Metazoa; phylum Chordata; class Aves; order Passeriformes; family Aegithalidae; genus Aegithalos; species Aegithalos caudatus. Next base: position 11,603 of record WEIU01007074.1, on the reverse strand, counting down.
GTGCCAGAACACTGCAGTCCTTTGAGTCTGCATTTTCCTTGGGAATTCTTGTTGGGATGCCTGGGATTCCTGTTATCCTGACCAGCTTGTACTTCATTTTATCCCTGTATCTTCTGCAACTGGACCTCTGAAATATTCCAAGTCATTATGTGTCTTGCTGCATAAAGAAAATCCTACTTTTCAGCAAAACAGTACATGGAAGTGGCTGCTCCTGGGAGATAGAGTCTTGTTTTGATTGGTACATCCTGATGCCAAGTGTGTGTAGCTCAGGGGTTGCACAGACTTTGTTCATCATTTAGTCTTATCCAAGACTACTGAAGGAGAGCAAACATAATGAAATGGATCCCTGCATTGCAGCACACTCTCAGTCAGGCTTGGAAATGACAAAGCTATGAAGTCAGGCAGTAGATAAACTGTTGGCAAAGTTCATGACATTCTCCAAGGCGTGGTGACATCAGCTCAAGTCTTTCAGCAGATGCTGATGATCTTTGTTTTGATACAAACAAAAGTAAACAAAGATGCTGGCTGACAGAAAGGGAAGAGAGAGTGGAATAAGAATGTTGTCAGTAACTTACAGGAAGCCTTACCATGCAATATCATATTTATTAATAACCATGAGGGGTTTCCAGGCTGTTTATCTGCCTCAGCTTTCCTGACAATACCATACAATAAGCCTTGAGGATTTTTTGACAAAATTATCATAAGGTGCATTTTTCTTCCCTATTTCTTAATGCTTTTTTTTTGTTTGTTTTTTAATGCACTGATGGTAATCATTAGGAGCACAAAGATGTCAAGAGAGCATGTCATGCCTCTAGCAGGCACTTGAGCAGATTTATGATGGCAGCAAGCTTCCAGTTTCCCTGGTTAGCTTTCATAGATTTACATGCTGGCTTAATAAGAATGAACAATGAGCTGTTTGTCAATGTTTAGTTTTTGCTTTACAGTATATGCAGAAGAACAGTTTATTGTATATATGTAAAGTGAAGGATGGGCAGCCTGAAAAGAAGCACTAAAGACCAAAAAAAACCTGGGAAATTTTAAGAAGTTTTAACCTTGACTCAACTTAGAAAGCTGTGAATGCTTACTGAGGGGTGGGATGATGGTGGGGTGGTTGTAATAATGCAACTTTGGCTTCCACTACTGGTGTTGGGGTGAGTACAACAAGAAGAGAAGAATGCCTATGTTAGGAACTGGCTCCTGATTATTCTTCTATCCAGTTGGCGTGAGGGGAAACTCCAGTGTTCTGGTCTAGAACACTGCTTGTATTTCTGAAAGGACAGAGCTCCAGGTTGGCTGTGTACTTTTCAGGGAGCTGCAGGACTTTAGGCTTGTTAAAGTCCTCCTGAGAGTTCAGTAGCAAGTTAAGCTCTCTGTACAGACATACAGAAATGTAAAAGTTAAGGCATTATTCTTTCACAGTAATCAATTTCATGAAAAAAAAAGTGACAGTTCTTCAACTTGTTAGAAGGCTTTTGTAGAAATTGGAATATGTGTTCTAGTGCAGTTCAAAGAACCTGAAATTCTTACTACTATTTCTTGACTTAGATACTAGATGAAATTAATAAGATGTGAGAGATACATGGACTGAGGGGAATTTAAAGTGAAGGATGGGATATCTTTTAAGTAAGCTCAAGAATAGGTGTGGTAGTGTTAATATGCCTGGAAGTTTTTTAGCTGCTTCATTTTGGTATCCTGCAGATGGGGTTAGACTCAAATTCCCCTGGTATTATCTGAACTTCTATCCCACTGCACAAACTATTTCTCACTCTAGTAAGGCTTAGCTGTTAACTTCCCCCTCCCAAAAGACTTGAGCTGTATAAAAGCCTGAAAATTGGAGAGGTCTAGAAACTGAGAGGTTTTGCTTTTGCACAAGTCTCTCTTAGGCACCCTATCTATTGCATGTTCAGAATAAGAAATACATAAAATATAAAAATTTAAATTATTCTTTTCTTTTCATGCTACTGGGCAGTTACTCTTTATGCACAGTGAGTACAGTATGGCCACAGTTAAACAAGATTTTGGTGTGCATCCAGTGCTCTCATGAGTAGGTTCTGTGTTTGTGCTCCTGTCAATGAGTCAGACAAGAAATCCAGAACTCTCAGTTCCTAGCCCAGAATCTGTAGATAACTGAGAGAATTCTCCAAGATTATAAATGTTACCTCTACAGAGACTGAGGTTTATTCTGTACTCCTTGCATCAGTCTTGCAAGTTTTCAAACAAAAATTAGGACATAAACAAGACCCAGATCTTCATCACTTGGCACATACTAACAAAGTCAGAACCATTTTTTCTGTGAAACAGGATTAATTTGATATCTCTTTGTGAATTTTTACTGTGAGCACAGTGTTTAATATGTTATGACCAAATGCTGAAGTACATTGCTTATTTTTTTCCTGAGCAAGTTCTGTCCGATTTCAACAATAGTAGTTTTTTAGAAGTTGGCCCTAAGTCTAGACACACACCTATTATTAGAACAGATTGCCTATAGCCTGTCTGGCTCTGAATGTACTCCCTCTGTTGTTCTCTCTCAGCCTCATCACAGCTTAGAGGGTTGGAGGCAATTTGTTTTGTTTTTACATCCAGACCTGACCACTGCATAATGGCTTTAAGTCCTCAAGCTTTAGGAAAATTTTAATTGGGAGATTTTTCTTCTTATTGCTAATTTATCCCCTAGAGTCTTATTAGGGTGGCTTTGTTTCTTCTTGTAAACAACATCCTTGGAGCTGAGCTGGGCTGAGTCTGTTCCATTTAACCTCCAACACTTCAAGTGTGGCACCGGGCAGCTACTGCAATAAATGAGGCTGCCATTCAAAAACCTGGGCTTGGTTGAACTTAAAAGATCATTTTGCCACATTTAGTTGAAGAGGCTTTTTCAGATATGAATTGTTATCTACTGGGAAAATGCATCATGCAAGGGTCTCGAGGCTCCTTATTATCTTTTCCTTGTAGACACATTTAGCAGTACCAGACATTGATCATAAAGAGATGCCATTGCAAGAAGAATGCTGCCTCTTAAAATTCCATTATGCAGGTATGAAACCAAATTCTCTTAAAGTATAGGGGTTGTGCTGCCTTCTACATTACCCAGAATCCAGACCTTGAATTTGAAGAAGGCATTTGAATCTTGGGGAGATCATAACCTCCACCCCACCTCTCTTCTGCAAAGAACCATCCAGTTCCCTGACTTCCCTCGTTTCTTTGTCAGGAATAAATTTCTCTGAATGAGAAAAGAAAGGTCAGATTTGTTTTCCATCAGAAGTCTGCAAAGAGGGGGCATTCATGCCAGGCCCTGGCATGTGTGAGGCATCCAGGAGAGCAGAGGAGCAACAGCTTTGCCTTCTCAGGTGCCTGGTCAGTTGCATTGATTCAATGACATTACTTCACAACTGACTTGAACTGAGTTTAGGGGACACGAGCCTGGGGAGCTGAACTCCAGCTCCATCTTGACAGATGAAGTATTTCATAGAGACATCAGCAGGTCTGCCCTGTGTTAGTTTCTAAATCTGTCCAAACTGAGTGGGAAGTTGTGCTGCTGTCCAGACCAGTATTAATATGAGTGTACCAAAGCAGCAAGTCAGCTGTTCCCACTCTGCCAGGGAAAACAAGGATTTATTCCTTTCTTGACCTAATAATATTCTCCTCTGTGTAAATACAAGATGAGAAGACACATTCAACTAAGGAGTATACAAGAAAAAAAAATCATCTGTCCTCAATTCTGTATCCTCTTCTAAAATACAGCTGGCATACTGATAGTTCTGTAAAGGCTGAGGAAAGAGAATATGTTATTGTCTTTCTTATTCATTTCTGTGAAGCTCTGTTATATAACCCAGCAGCAAACACAATGATTTGCATTGCTTTTTTTGAAGAAAGTTCCACTGGGCAGAAGTGAGGCTGCATAAGAAATGCAGCCATTGGTATGCAGAGCATGCTGCTGTGTTAGTGCCTTATTATGGCATCACAGTTGCTTAAAAACGTGTGAAGCAGAAGAGAATGCATATCTGGCTGAAAATATATTTTTCCTTGCCTAGATGAGAATTTACAAAAAAAAAAAAATTTTAAGAAAAAACTTGTACTGGGAAGGAATATTGTGCTGTAACTTGTTCAAAAAGACAAGCTCATACTTAAGTGCTCACTGTATCCAAGATGTTTACATGCATACACTATTGCCACATTTCTCCCCAAAGAATGTTCACTCATTTTCTCTCTAAAGCTGGGGTAGAACATAACTGCATGGATTCACAAACTGCACCTCAGCTACTAAAACTCACATAAAACCTCAGTACCGTGCTGTGATTGCTGTTGTAGGCTTGTGCCTGTAACCTCTTTTATGGAATTTTGCATGCTTCCCTGTGCCAGACTCTATATCTTTAAAACAGTACTGTATGCATCCCTCTTTTGCTTATGGCATATCCCTTTCTCATGGCAAGCAATTTATTTTGAGGCTGAGGTGACTTGCATTGGGTCCTGGTGGCCTGTTGTGGCACTATCACTTATTACTTCATTTAGATGAAAGCAAACATTTACAAAGCTGGAGAAAACAAAAAGAAGTAAAATCAAGTGGTAGTTAAGCTCTGACTTTCTGGAGAATCAATGTAATATAGGAATGCTTTCAGCTTTTGATTAAAGCAAAAGATAACAAAGCAATGAGTTCTAAATTATTCTCAGAACTCCTACAACCTGTTGCCAAAATAAATTTTAAAAAAATCCCAAGATGCCTTTTATACTTGAAGAAATCTTCCTGCTTTGTCAAAGTTTAAAGAATAACACAGAGAGTGCAAATAACACTGACAAAGTGCAGAGATGTGCAAATAACTGGAACATGAATGTAGTAGGATCCTGTTTTGAAGGAATGTGAGCTGGTGCTGTAGTACTTTTTGCTGTTACAGCATCTTCTAACAGTTTCAGTTAATTTTACAAATTACCTTTGATTATACACAAAGAAATATTTGCTTTCATCCTTGGGGATGACTAGCAGATGCTCAGCTTCTCCCAGGATCTGACATAGTAACCTTATTATCAGGTTTTTTATAACTTTGATAACACCTTTGTCATCTGAACTGCTACCACTAGCTAACAGACTGGCACTTCACACTAAGACACAAGTGTCTCACCCTTATTTTTTGCCATCCCAAGCCCATCTTCATGTTCCCTCCACTATTATACACTATAAGCCTCGCATAGAAACAGATTTCAGGCATGGAGAGTCAGAAGAGCTTCTGCAAGTTTTAAATGTTTGTTTCTTGACTCCATATATTGTAAGAGGGTCTCATATATCATCTCTTACAGACCTTTGATCATGAGCTGGTTTGCAGATGGAGTCTCAGAGTAGTGTTTATAGAAGGGAGATATTTATCCATCTATCCAAAAGTAAAATTGGTTGAGCAGCTGTAAAAGCTTGCAGCACTTGGCAGAGGTGATCGTATGTGCCATGTCCATGTACCTGCTACTAAGAGTGGATTAAAAGTCTGACCCTGCAAGTGTGTTATCTGAGAAATAAGAAAATAGCCAAGAGTAGCCACACGTTTTCTACCTAAAGTGATTGGGCAATTCCTTTGGTACTTCTAGAGGATGCTTTTGTAAATGTACAAAACTGCAGTTCAAACTTCTCTCTCTGTCTGGCTTTGGACTCCTGCTGGCAATTGTTCAGAGTTTTCAGAGTTCTGTGATAGTAATGATAAATTTAGGAAGTATTATAGAAAATGAAAGCCTAATGATTTTGCATATCCCATAAACCTTTTTCTTTTGGTGGAGAATGAATTTTCTTTAAAATAATTTTAAAATAAAACCCTTCGCAGGGCTGTGAAATCAGTGAACTGAAGTAAATTTCAGTAGATACATGAAATATTGTCATCCAATTTTAAAAACTGGAAATCAGTATCTAATCTAATATATAAGTGGAAAAAGTAAGGGAGGACAGGAGTACAAATAGCCAAAACCCAAGAGAAGCAGATCCCATTCACAAATAGTTCAGACATTTAGTTTGAGACATTTGCTGTGCAGTTACAAATGGCTGTTGGTAAATATTTCTTGATTGCTTTCTTTAAAAAAAAAATGTTTCATAGGGTGAGTAAAATCAAAAACTTAAATAGAAGATGCACAGAACGATAGAACACATGTATCAATTTGTATAAATCATAGCTGGTGCTGGCTTCAATAGAAGCAAGAATTTAACTGGGAGGCAAAAATCCAGACACCACCCAAATTCAATAGGAATTGCTCTGATAAAATGGGAGAAGAATTTACCTGCTGTACAGTGTGACTGTCAATTCAATCCAAAATTTAAAATCTACATGTTTTACCAATCACCTAATATTTCATTTCACTTCTGCAGACTAGGAGCTATTTGAGGGAAGTGCTGAGATTTCATATCCTCAGTGGGGCCCTTCCATTTTCTCATCTATAGCCCATGAGTGAACTTGACAGCTTCTGGTACCTGAGCACTGGTTTCCTGTTTAACACTTTAACATATCACTGGCAGGCTGGGAGGATAATAACATGGCAAAGAAGAGCAGTGTCTTTCTTGTTCTAGTATTGGAGAGTACCTTTATTTCACAGCATTTGTACTATCTTGGGTTCCTATGCATCTCAGTTCTTTTGAGCAGTGAATTTCCTTTTGCCACACTGCTGAACTGATCTTTCAGTCAAAGCCAAGGAGCTACTGAAATGTGCTAAATCCTCTGCTCTTTGCTCCAGCAGTGTTCTCCTGGGGCTCTTATCACCCATTAGCAGTTTGAGGTTGCAGGTGTAGCATTCTGTTGTTTCTTGCAAGTCATTTTATTCATGTCAGGGAGGGTCAGAAAGGTGGGCTCATGGTTCCTCATGGCTTCTGATCAAGAAGGAGAAAAGGCACATTTGGATTTTTGCCACAAACAGCCATTATGTTTTTGACATTCAGAATTCTTTGTGATCAAGGGAGTCCTAAAAAATCTACCAAGAGATTGATTTAAGATTGCTTAAAAGTGATCACTGGCACATGTTCTATCACTTTTATTTTCCAGAAAATATTTCCATTTTTTCCTTTGAAAAAGAAGGTACTTTGTTTTTATTTTTTATTTCTATTATCCACCTTTATTTGTAGGTCAGAGTTATTGCTAGAACTGTTTTGTTAAATAGTGTGGTTTATATTCACTGATTCAGCTACCTGTAGACTTCTTTCCATGGCTTTTCTCTTTCTTTAGTGTTTTTTCTTAGTTTTGTAACCCTAATTTATAATGATTATCAACAGCTCTCACTCACATGTGATTTGATTCCAGTTGGAAAGGACTGACTGAAAGTAGTTTTACTCTTTTCCTTCTAAATTTTATTTTCTTGTGTTTAAAGGTCAATCAATTCCCTGTTGTTTGAGTATTGTACTTTTTTGAGTATTTTACTATACTGTTGGTGTATAGAGTGTCTTAATATTCTCATTGCCTCAAATGCACTTATGGTGCTGGCTATCAACATCTGTTAGACCCCCATGAGAACTTTCATAATATTCACAATTTCACAGACTCATTTTCTCTCCAGACTGGAGACTGCTGCTTCCTTATGAACTTTTGTTATGTATGTTTGTATGTCCTGTAGAGTGCTGGAATGGAGATTTCATCATTTGTTCTCTGTGGTTTCTCTATTTTTCTGAGCTCTGCTTCACTACAAGAGGGAGGACAAAGTCATTCAGTCAGGGCAACCACCTAATATTAAATTTTCCTTTCATTTGTTTTTCCAGTAATTAGAAATTATTAATCCTGAAGAAGGATATCTCAGCATCCTGATTCTGGGTATTGTGACTGATGATGACTTTGCTTCTAATGTGCAAATTACAATGCATCTACTCAAAAATTATAGTCTAATTTCTTTATCTACTAAGTTGATTTTGTCCTTCTTTTCGCTTTTTAATATAATTGTACGTGTTTTTCCCCTGTTCCTGTGTTTATTTTGATATTTCACTCTAAGAGTCAGAAAAGTCCTCAAAAGCTCTTTCTGATTTGGTCATCTTTATAGACTTTGGATAAGTTTTCCTGAGAAAAAACTATAAAGAAGCTTATTTCATAGAATTTTAGAAACTGTAGTAAGTACACTGTTAGCTTAACTACAAAACAGGCAACATAGGGAGTACATTTGTGCAAGAGATTCTTTAATTGCTAAAACTGAAAAATGGTGTTTCTGGAAATTTGTTGATTGGCTTTTCCATAATTTGAGCAAGACCACATAAGAACTAGAATTCTATTTATGCTCTGAGAGGAAGCAAATGAAAAAAAAAATTGCAGTCTCCCTTTGTTGATTTGTTCCATTGTGTTTTGCAGGATCTGAGAAAGATTCCAGATACTATCACTTAGCATGCCTTTGATTTCAGTTCTGATAGATATGTAATCTCCAGTTTAGGAGATAGATTTCATGATAGATTTCCAGCCCTAGGAAATGTATCTTCTTGATCTTCAGACTGGAACATCAGCAGTTGTCAGTTTCACAGAGTCTTAAGTAAAAAGCAATCAAATTTCTTCAGGAGCAGCATTATAACACAAAAGACAAGAATATGGCCCTGTCACCCAGAGTATTGAAAACAAAGTCAGGAAAACTCTCAAAAAACAAAAAAACTCATTCACCGAAATTGCAATGAGTCAGGCTCTCAAGAAGCGAAGGATTAGAATTCCAATATTTGAGAGTGAACCAATATTCTCTTGTAAAACACAGGATGGAGTTAAAGTAAGAGCATATACAAGAACTTTCCTAAAATATTTCTTGAGGGACACTTTAAAAAAACAATAATACTGACATTGTTATCAACCCAGCTGTGTACATTTGTTGCAATTTCTAGTTGAGGTTGAGTGTACATTTGGGATTGAACATGTAGAGCCTTGAGGCCACTGTACAGTTGCTTCTCAAAACTTATTTCATGTATATACAGATGTACATGTATTTATTATGAGTAGTCATGACCTTCATGAATAATTAAAAGCATTTTTTTCAATATTTTATTCCTTACAATAAAAGCCTAGTTCTATAAGCCTTTCCTACTAAGGAACAGCTCGTCATACAGGTAACTGCCTAATTAGTAGGACATTAAGGGTTTAAGACTGGACTCAAGATGATTTCTCAGTTGCATATCAGGAAATTGCTTCAAATCAAAAATGGATTATTGGGACAACTCAGTACAGCATCAGTTCTGTAGTAATATAAGTTTCTGTAGAGCAATAATAGTAATACTGTTTCAGCCCTGGTCAAATAACTGCAGGATCCCCAAGGCAGTACTGATTAATGACAATATTCCATTTTCAGAAATGGGGAAAGTGAGGTACAGATGGAGGAGTAACTTTTCCAAGATCCAGCAACAAGAAAGTGACAGGGATAATAAAATTACTCTAGAAAAAGGCAGTTGTTAACATCTTTCAAAAGTCTACATGCTCACGAAATCCAGGTGACTGTCTTGTATAAAGCCTGGTTGTCATTCAGACCCTGAGATCAGAGAGCAATTGTGCAGCCCAACAGTATAACTTTAGTATAGCTTCTGTGAAAACATGGGATCAAGTGGTTCCACTTCAGAGGATCTTGTTTGCATAGGCCAGTATTTACAAGATAACAATCCTTACCAACTCGATTTAACTTCATTAAATAGGATTATATCAGCAACAATCAAAACTTGAAAGCTAGCAGAAAGTGTGGGACAAGCATGGGTTTTAACATAGGTGTTCTACTGGTTTGTCACTCTGTAGACAGGATAAATTTAACTTCATTGGCCTTTCAGGTCAGAAGGACATGTGTGCATAAAATAAGGATATCACTTATGAGAAGTAGTGCTGTAAGTGGCTTTAGGGGGGAAAAAGTGTAAATTTTTGTTGTTGTTTTCTAATTTTGCCTTTGGTTGGAAACTACGGGGATGTATAAGCATAAAGAAAATTACATTTCATTTTAGATAACTGGCTGTCCCAAGTAGACTGGAGGCATGTTAATGGCTTGGTAGTTTGAGTATTTTCAATTTCTGAGCAATCTGAAAATCAGAGGAAGTGGACCTTAAACCTCTCTTTATCAGGTTTCTCCTTTCTATGCTACACATGGCAGACTCAAGCATAATAACTTATGTAGAACTGCATTAATAATGTCCATTGAGTTCTGGCAACACACTGAATATGGGAAGATTTTTGAGCTGTGGCTTCCCTTGCTTAGTTACAGTCAACTAACCAGTGTGAACCCCGAGCTGTGATTCTTATAAGGTTTCTGATTTTTGTAGATTATGGAAAAAAAAAACTTGTCTCTACAATGTG
>WEIU01007072.1:366359-392905 GCA_013389925.1 Aegithalos caudatus | reverse complement strand
GAGCAGGCGGGGCTGTGCTGCCCAGGGGGAAAAGGAGAGGGAGGGGAAAGAAAGAAAACCCCTGGCGCTGCCACCTCGCAGCCGCTGCGGGGAAAGGAAACCCCCAAGGCCGCCGTGCTGTGCTCGCATCCGCAGGGATCCGATCCTTAACTCTGCAGGGCCCGGGCAGGGCGGGAGCCCGGCCCCAGAGCCCTCCCGAGGCTGCTGCATCCCCGCCTGCCCCGAACAACCGGGAGAAAAGCGGAGGGAAAAAAGCAGCACAAAAACCCCTCTAAACACCGCATGTAGCAAAAGAGGGGAAACACCGAAAACAAACGTAGAAAAGGCTAAAAAGGCACAAAGCGCTTGTGGCTCCCAGCTCCCGGCCGCCGGTGCAGGGCCCGTCCCGGCAGAGCCGCGGGGCTGTTGGAAAGCCCGCGCAGAGCCGGGGAGGGAATGAGGGAATGAACGGCATTGGAGCCTTCAGCTCCGGGGAGGGGCTGCGAGCAGGAAACGCGCTCCGGGTCCTGCCGTCTGCAGAGCCCGCGCCTTCCCCATGGAGCTGCGAGCCGCCCGGGGCTTCCCGGAGGATAAAACTCACCCGAGCGGAGCCTTCCCGGGGAGCGGAGCCGGCCCCCCGCGCCGCCGGGGACGCCGTGTCCCGCCGGAACCATTGTACACGGGCGCAGCACAAAGGTTCCGGCTCCGGCCTCTTTGTTCGGGGCGCCCGCGGCGGCTCCGCACGGCTCGGGCCGAGCGCGGCTCCGCGGCGGCTTTTCCTGCAGGGGAATTCCCAGCGAGACTGCCCGGATTTACCGCCTTGGGGAACGCTCACTCTGGGCTCACCCCGCCTGCGCACTCGCGCGCGTGTACGCGGCGCGTAAATTTTGCGCGGCGCTAAGTCCGTGCTCCGCGGCTCTTCCGCTGTCCCCCGGCCTCAGTGGCCGCGCTGCGTTTTTGGGTCCCTGCTCTCCCCCCGGGCGGCGCCTTCTCGGGGGCTGTGTGTGTGTGTTTGTTTCTGTGTTTCTGTGTTTCTGTGTGTGTTTCTGTTCCTGTTTGTTTCTCTCTGTTCCCGCGCGTTCCCCGTGCTCTCCCCGCTCGGGTCCCGCTCCTGTCTCCCTGTGTTCTGGGCCGTCCCGCGGCCGGGCTGGAGCTGCAGCCGCAGCCGGAGCCTTTCTCTACCCTGTGTATTCTCCGGATGAATCCCATCTGGCTGCGGGCTGTTCCTCTGGGCTCTGTGTGTCCGTCTGTCGATCCCGGCTCGGCCGGGCCCGCCTCCTTGTCCGCGGCTGCCTCGGCCGCCACCTCCCGCGATATCACAAGAGATCCTTAGGCAGTGCTTTGGTGGATTTGCTCTCTCTTGGAAATAGCCCAAATGAAATCAGGGAAATTTCCTTAAAGAGATGCTAAGCAGTGAATGAAATAACACAGTGCACTAAAACATTGTCAGGAAAATGATTTTTTTAATTGTTAAAATGTTGTGTACTCATCAGCATTTTAGAAAAAAATGGTTTTTAACCAGAGATTACTGCAGTAATTAAAATACACAGAGGACACTAAAGAAGGAAACCCCAAAAGCAGACAAATTTCCAAGAAGCAAAGATGCTATTGACTCCACTGAATGAGAAAAGATACTCAACATCCTAAAAGGAAGTTAGACTACTTAAACACTAACCAAGGAAAGAAAATAATCTGGGTGCTTAATAGATAAGAATTATCTATTTATGTTAATATTAAATACACGTGGACTGCCTTTCTCCCTCAGTCAGGGCAATGTTAATGTCTACCCATGAAGAAAATGAAAAAACTTACTTCTGCTGAGGTGTGGATACGAATTTTCAGGGCCTTTATCAGTCACCTGTAGATGTTGCTGGTGTTGGAATTCACTGCTCCTCTTCTGCTGCTGACTCCTTGCTGGAAGAAAAGCTTTGACACGGAGTTGTTGGTAAGTCATGGTATCTCTCAAGATGTGGTCTCTCTCTCTCTTCCCACCCATGCTGTATCTGTAACAGAAAATAAACAGTGACACTCTCTGTGGAGTTTTTTGCACTAGATATAAATAGTTATCCTAGCAATTAAAAGGCAATCATGCAAATCTTGCCCAGAGCAGCTGTGGATGCCCCATCCCAGTAAATGTTCAAGGCCAGCCTGGAGGAGACCCTGAGCAATCTGGAAGTGGAAGATGTCCCTGTTCATGTCAGGAGGGTTGGAACTGGATGACTTTAAGGTCTCTTCCAGTGCAAACCATTTTCTGATTCTATGAAGTGGCTTAATTGTTTAAATAAGTTCTAAGTCACCCAAACCAGAGTGCAGAATTACTTAAAGTAAGCTGGGAGGGGCCTGAATTACCTTATTGAATTATCCTGACTGCCTAAGTAGTCAGCTAGCAGTTAAGTGCAAGTCTTGTAGAAACTGCAGCCCTTGAGTCATTTATAATAAGCTTTTGTTTAAAAGATCAGGCCCAGTCTCACCCAAAACATAAACTGCCTTCAATCATCCCCTGGAGCTTCAGTCTGACAGCAAACGCTGTGTGCACCCAAACAGGGCTCTCAGTGTGACACCCTGAGATGTGGTAAGGAGTGCCTGCCCTTTGCAGCAGGTGGCTGTAACAGCCTTGTATGATTTTAATCAACTTTCCCTAGGCTGTGTTTTTTTTCCAGTAATATTCCAATATCCACATGTGATTACAGAAAGCAGCTCCAGTTGTGTACTACCCTTTCAGCAGAACAAAAAGTGTCCTGTTTGCATTCCGAATCTATGTACATTTTAAATATGTGTTAAAAAAATAAAATTGCCTTTTTTTTCAAGTAGTTATTTCTTACCATCCTACACATGTGCCATAGTCATCAGGAGCCCAGCACAACAAGGCTTTTAAGTGAGAATTTGAGGGGAGGAGGGACAAAAAGCCAAACCAAAACGACAAATCTACAATTTTCTGTAACACTTCACTGTCAAGAGAGCTTCTCTACAGTGGAGGGGATAGCATCATCTATGCAGAGCCGTATTTTAAGATCCTTGTGTTAAAAATACATCAGTTATGCTCCTAACAGGCAGACATCTGCATTATATCATCCACCATCTTATCTGCTGCTAATTGGCCCCCTTGTTGACAAGTCTCAGCAGCAAGGTTAAGTGCTGGCTGTAAAAGCAGTGTAGCCTCTTGCCCGAGGGGTCAGAGCTCAGGCAGACCGTGCTGGAGCCTGCATGGCCTCCTTTCCCTGCTATATATTTTCTGGGAGCTAATAAAACACCAGGGCAATCACTCCTGCCTGGAGTCTGCCAGCCACCACCGTGTCTGCAGCGAATGGAACCTCATCTCCCCAGCACAGAGCACTCACGGAGTCTGCAAAGGAAAAAGGCATCTTCTCTTGCACCAAAGTTTTAAAAACTCCCCGAGGTGCAACTAATAAGTCCCTGAACTGACAGCTGACCTTGAGCATGGGGCTGATGCCTCAGTGTCCAGCAGAGCCCTTGGAAAAGGGATGGGGGCACACCTTGCCTGCATTCACAGGTTCCATTTGAACCAAAGACTGATTTTACCTGGCTGCTGGGCTCCCTGCAGAGCTCTTGGGAACACATCCTAGAAAGCCAGCCAGGTGGATGCCAGGCACTACAGCAGGAATGATGGACTTCCACATGGGCACAACACCTGCCTTTGACCAACCTGGCAGGGGATGGATTTACATATATGACAGGGAAAGGGAAACGGAAAAGAACTTAGAGCTGGAACTGAGCAGCAGCAGGGGTAGGGAAACACACTGACTGGAAACATGTTTAATTAAGTTTTTTAAAAAAGCATCCTTCCCAAAACCTCAGCAACTGTACAGGAGAAGAGCAGAGCATCAACTGATAGTACGGCACGATTTTTGCAGGCAGTGGCAGCCTATTTCCCTATTTAAAATGGGAAAGGACTTTCCATGCTTGGTTTTGTATTTCTTTCTAATTTTTCATTTCCTTCCACCCTAATCATTATTAAAATCAATATGGCACAACTCTTAAAAAAAAAAAAAAAAGTCAACCCCCTCTCCCCCTTTTTTTTGCAGTTTAGGCTGCAGTTAATTAAAAGACTTCAAGTTGCTAAAATAGGAGTTCCTCTTCTGTTTGTATTTAGTTCTGCTCTACTTCACTTTTCAGACCTCTACTTTCTATCACATACCTTTCTTCTTCCAGCACTTTGCAGACAGCATTTCACTGGAAGTGTAAACTTTGGATTGTTACTCTTCTGGGAATGTGCCTGTTTAAATAAAGAAGAGAAAAATGTTCTCTCACTGAGCCCCTGGACCATCATGCCAATGTTTGCAACACAGCCTAAAGTGACCAAAACCAAAAATAGGCCTTGCTTCCTGGCTGGTCAACAAAGCATCAAATACTTTCTTGATTCTCTCCCTGCTGTTAAAGCTTGAAATGTTCATTCACATGCCAGGCTGAAGAATTTGGTTTTTAAGGGATTTACCAGGAAGCCAGTTGGGAGGGTCACAGCCCTAACCGAGGTGATCACATCACACATGGGTGAGTAGGACTTTGGAGCCACAGATCCAAGAGTGCATCAATAAATGGGAGCATGTTTCTCCCAGTTTGCTCTCACTGCCTCAAGTTGCCACAAGTTACCACATGAGCCTGGTCTAGGCCCTGCTCGGGGCTAGAGCCAGCAAAACAAGACAAACTATCCACGTCTGGTATTCCTCGAGTGCAGGGATTAACACTTCCCTGGTATTCCAGACTTCCAGTACATAGTGTGCAATTGCATTCCAGTGCAGTTAGAAGCAGTGCTTGTTTTAACAATAAAAATCCCTGGATCTTTCTTCCCTGAAACTGAGAAAAAACATTTTAAATGGGAAAGGACTGTAAGTAAAAGAGTTGCAGGAGAGCTCCTTCCATCTGCAGGGTTCTGAAATAATATGAATACATTGGTGGCTGTCACTCATGCCAGTGACACTTTTTAAATGTACCAGAATAGCTCCTTTCACAGGTGTTACCAGAGCAATGCCCACTTGCACTCTGAATATTTAGTAAGCAAGCAGTAAGACTTCACATTTTTATACTTAGCTCCCTATTTTTAATGGGACTTCATACCCAGAACCTAATGAAAAGATCTAAATATAATGTCAATGTGATTTAAAAATATGCACTGCATCTTTTAAGTTGACATTTCAATTAAAAATAAATAAGATCCACTTATATGGTGATACTGTGATAAGAATGCATCAGTCAAGTTTCATTCCTACTCAAAATGACAGATTTCTCTAAGTCAGAGCCAGGAAATTCAGTCCTCCAGCAACTCCAACCAGGAAAATATAACTAAGGGTGAATTTAGGCACTTCACAAAAATTAGGGTATCATGTTTCAAGGATAAATGTGTTTCACAGAACCCTATAATCATTAAGGTTGGAAAAGACCTCCAAGGCCCTTCTTTTGTTATTAATAAATTTATTAAGACTTTTTTTATTATCTTTCACAGGGAAGGCCAGATTGAGTTGCAGCTGAGCTTTCACCTTTCTAATTTTCTCTCCCCATGACCTAATGACATCCTTGTGCTTTTTCTCCTGAGTTGCCTGCCCCTTCTTCCAAATGTCAGAAATTCCTTTTTCTTCCCTGAGTTCACCAAAAGTTCCCTATTCAGCCAGGCCAGTCTTCTTCTCCATCTTCCCACTATCCTGTGGCTAGTCTACTAAAACTAAGAGCTGCACTCAACTTTTGTATTTGCCATTTAGCCCAAGTCACATGAGTGTTGCCTTTATTTTTTTCTGTCACCTAATCAATAGCTTGTCAAGATCCAGGCTCTTATTTGGTGGTAGACTTCAAGAATCCTCCACATTTATAGAGCCAAAAGAAAATGGATGGGGCATGGTTTTGCACTGCTCAGAAAATGTGTTTCCCATTGAACTTTTTTTTGTTTCTTGGGCTAGTCTAAGAGAGGAACTCAGACAATTCAATTGTAGTGACCAGATATAAATAAAAAGATCACTCAAAGCTGTCACTGGCAGCCCAGAGGCCAGAACTCTGAGATGTCAGTGGGAATGTGTCCTAACCTGCCAGAAGCTTGCATGGTTCAAAGCTTGCTCTTGGCACTGCCAAATGACCAGGGACTACCTCCTCCCATGTCATCTGCCAGTTCATGACAGGTAAAAACTCAGAAGAAATCCCTTAGCTCTGCAGCTCATTCTAGAAACCTCAAAAACCCACCTCTGACTCCTCTGAGATCTGCTGTCTGTACACATGTTGACGTTGAACTCACAGCACAAACACTGAAAGCCAGAGAACTTCCACCCCAGCACAAGTGCCCGTACCTGCTCTGCTCTTGCTCTGCTCTTGCTCTGCTCTTGCAGAGGATGGGCTGCTTGTTGTACGTAGTTGCAGTGTCATAACAGACTCAAATCAATTATCTTGCTTCCAGTGTAAGACTGCCAAGTCCCTCACATCATCTCATCACAAGCTTTCTGACAAGGGACTTTCTGAGGCCTCCTTTCCTGTAAACAAAAAAGGGAAAAGCACTTACCCAAGGACACAGTTAATACTGTCAGTCAAGCCAAATCTGACATCTTACACCCAAGGATGCATTCAACTTCAGTTCTGATGGTATCCTTGTTTACCCCTTCCCTCCTGGCTGTAAAGAGGACAGGCAGCAAAGAAAGCTACCCTCAAGGAAAGATACCCTCCCACCTCTTTTCAAAGGTCTTTGAAAGATCTCCCAGCAAGGTGAGAGAACCCAGGGAAACCTTCCAGCCACAGACAGGGACTGCTGCTAAGTGCAGGGGAAAAGTCTCACCCTCTTTGACTCCAGCAGGAAATCTGGGACACCAGGCAGAGGCAAGAGCAGACAGCAGCCTCTCCTCACACCATCCTTCTGTCTTGTGGGGTTCCTGGCAATTAGCACAGTTTCTCTTGCTAATGGACAATCAAGCATGTGCCAAAGCCCACCCAGTCTTCAGCTTGTTCCAGGGAGGACCTGAGACTGGCAATAAAACTCTCCAGGAATGGAGAGGCAGGAGCTTGAGACTCTAATCAAAGACCTCTTGGAGGGTCCTGAAACCAACCCTTTCTCACCAGCAAGCTCAATATGCATCCTCCACATTGACATTGTAATGCATCCTCCATGTCTCATAGGCTGGCCATGAAGACAAGCACCTGCTTTTTTCCTAATGTGTAAGGCATGGGAGGTAACCTCGAGGTACTGCAGTTCAAAATGTGGTTCTTTTTTCCTGATAATGATCCAACAGAACACTGTAATCCAAACCTACATCCCAAAGGTGAACAGCAGCCAGCCTTACCAACTGCTCAGGGCACCTGCTGCCAATGATCTTCCCTCTCCCCTGCACAAATAATGTCAGAAGATGAACCCCTTCTTTAAGTAATTCCCCTTCCTCATCCCCTGCCTGCACATCTTGGTTTGTCTGTGCCCATATCACATACACCTTCAACTATTCAGGATCTCGTCAATTCAAAACATGAATTAACATAATTTCACCAAATACCACAGTGCAGCTACATTTTTAACACATCAAAAACAATATTTTCATTTTTTGCAGGAAAAAAACCTGTAGACAATTCATGTCAGCAGCCAGATTAAAACAAACCCATCTTTCTGAACAAAAGGTGCTCTTTCTAGAGAGTTGGGTTCATTCATTACCTCCAGATTTAGTGGACTGCAAATTTCTCAGCTTTTGGAAAATACAATTTGACAGTTTGCAGAGGAAGATTGATTTTATTTATACACATCTATAAATAAAGGCTCCATACTGTGGCACCAGTCAGTCAGATGCAAGATATAACTTCAGCATCTCTTGAAGAGAAACAGCCAGGATTTTGGGCAAGGGACTATAGTGTGGATCATTTCCTAACTCCAGATGAAAATGCATTTTCCCTCGTTTACCAGTGGTGAAGAGGGCTGCACCTGTGAGGTGCCTCTGCCAGCACTGCCCTAGCAGGCTGGAAAGGGGTCTGTCAGCCTCTGCCAAACAAGTCACAGACAGAGATGCAAAGATACAGAGTGGAAAGAAATGAAAGAGAAGTGCTTTGCAAAAGTGGGACTTTGCCCTTAGTAATTCATGGATTTCATCCCAGCTCTAGCAGCTTTCCATCTACAGGGAGAAATAAGGAAAAGGAGCACAATACACAATACAATTCACTGTGTGAATTATACAATACACCTTCCTAAGAATCTAAAAGTATGAGCAGAAGGAAGCTTTGAGGAATGGATACTTTTAGCAAGACCATACCACATAAACAAAAGATATCCAGGAAAACAAACAAAAAAAAAGTGTGTGTGAGATGATCCAAATGGACCTTTTTGAGCTAGAGAAAACAGGTTTCCTAACTAAGAGAATGCTGTGAATGACTTAAGCACACACAGGCCTCTTCAAAAAAGTTATGTCCTTAAAGCTATTTACACAGCAGCTGGGACTCCTAATTTTCCCAGCCCTGCTTCTTCTCCAGTGACAAAACATTTTATATCCTCAGTAGCTCTTGCCCATTGCGAAGCAGTGAAAAGCCCTTGCCAGAAACAGTCAGGAATTCAGAACCCTGAAGGAAATGAGACCTGAGACAACTGATTTAGGACTCCACTCACTGTTTTTTCCTCCTGGTTCCAAGTAGCCCAACAGGCTTCCAAAGGACCACAGAGCAGTTTGACACATTGAGGAGGGGAAAAAAAAAGATGGTAACAAGTGGTTGTTCTTTTTACCTCAGCTGTAAATCTGAGCACAACACCCAGGGCACAGCATCAATTCCAAACAAGTGCAGGCAGATATACAACGTGCTGCTTGCCCCGATCAAGCCACAGAGCAGCACAAAAAAATAAGGCTCTCTAGCAAGACATAAAAATACTCAAATCTGTTGTAAGCAGGAGTTCAGTTTTAAGGAGGTCTAAACTCTCCTAACTCCAGAAAAACAACACCACTACCTAGACAGAGTAAGCCCACCCACAGCCCCAAACAGAATTCCTAGAGCAGATGCAAATTTCAGCTGGCAATGTGAGCATTTTTAAGGAGCAGTGTGGTGCAAGAAGGCTAAAGACTGGGAAAAAAAGCATATTCAAATCAGTCAAATCAGAATCTTTGATAGGGACAACATGATAGTTACATCCTGCTGAGTTTTTAGGGAGAAATAAAGAGGCTCTGAGGAAGCACAGCTATCCCCATGTGAACCATGCAGGAATTTTATGGTAAGCAATCTAATCACCAGCACCATGATTGCTTTGCTCTAAGTCCAGCCAATCCAGTGATGGACCACAAAATCCATGCCATGCTTGGTGCTTTAATCCTGAATGTTTTGACAGGTTTGTACAAGGAAGGTTGAGGACTGACAGCAACTCTCCAGGCTCCTTGAAAGGATTCATACCATGAAGAACCACAAAACCATCTGATGCCAGAAAATACAAACCACACAGACCTTGAAACCTCCCTTTCTGCCACTAGAACTCAAGCATGCTCCAGAGAAGGAGCATGGACTGAGACACTCCAGAGAGATCATCTGCCTCTTTTTTTACAGGATGTTTTACTCAGGTCTCTCTTGAGTTCCCTAGTAGGAAAGGCAGATGTAGTCAATGCTGAAATAGTATTCATTAGCATTTGCTATGAATCACTTGGCGTCAATCACAAGAAGGGTTTTTTTACCCAGAAAGTGTCCTGTTTTTCCTATGTGGCACTGCTTGACTACATCTGGCTGACTTCATCATATGGAAGAATAAAAGCAGGATGCCCAATCAAGTACCAAACATCACTCAAAGCCACCAATATTTACAGTATTTACAATTCAATCTCTGATTTTGAAAACTCAACTGTGGTTCAAAAAAAAAACAAACCTAAACACACGCACAAGAGAAAAAAAAGTTAACCAATCTTCAAAAACTCTGAATCCACCAGAAGATAAAGAGATGAATTAGTAAAACAAGAACAAAACAAAGCACACCACAGTTCAGCACAAACAACAAACTAGATAAAGGCAGGGAACACGGACATTGCTTTTTCAAAGCAGTGACTATTATGACTGGTGCCTCTGAGAGTGAAGCAGAGCAGGTTCTCCAGTGCTCTGCCCTCCAGAAGGTCATGTTCACAAGCCAGTGACCGTGAGAGCCAAGCTGGCATTCCCAATGCCCACAACAATAGATCCAGTTACTTCAAACACCAAGCATTAAAAAGCAAATGCAGCACATAAGGCTCACACTGCTGTTAATTCAAATACATATATCCACAGACATGCAGATGAGAGAGCAGCACCCTTGCAGTCTCTGGATGCTGTACGTGCTCTGCTTAACTTTCCTCACACATTTTGGCTTCCCCATTTCTTTCCCTGGTGTTTCCCTGCTTGGAGACTCTTCACCCAAACTCAAACCACAATGAAACTGAATAAATTGATTCAATGCCTATTTGCTTTGTGAATGTCATTCTTTCTCACCATGATTCACTGAAATTCTTCAGACTTTGTTAAAGCAAAAGAGCATTTTGTTCTTCTTTCAACTGCAGATGCATAGATCTGGGTGCCTGGTGAAAAAATAAACTTATTTCCTACACAGTACTTTTGAATTTGCTGAATAACCTAGCAGGTCAAATAATTCATTTTGAGAAGAAACAAAATCCTTCAGTAAGTACACTGCTGAAGTAAAAGAGTTCAAAGGGGATCAACAGCATTTTATAAAAGGCAAATTGAAATAAAAATCTACAAGATCCAACAATAGCTACCAAATATCCCATCCCCAAGGTCATTTGAGGAACAGCTGGGACCAAATCTCAATGAAAACCCCTTCACAAGGATCAGCATCCACTGGGATGGGGTTTGCCTGCCTCCCTGGGAGGCCCAAGGCCACCACCAAACCTGGCAGCCCTGTGGGCTCCCATCCTTGCACCCCAGCTCCTGCCTGCCACCAAAATCCTCCTTCACCTCTCTGTTCTCCTCAGGCAGACAGAGCTCTCTGCCCAGTGGCTTCCAAGGGGCAGAGGAGCTGTGCTGACCTGAAAGGTGAACTGGACATTGCAGTTTAATGTGGCTGCTAATCAGGAGGCTTTTCATGCCTACTTAGTAAATGTCCCTAGTTACTTTAAATAAAACTGTGTTAGAAGAGCCAAAACAAAAATACCGGTAGCAGATAAAACAGCAGATAAAACTAACAGTGAAAGTGATACTGCTGCAGAAAAATATGATGTAGCCCATTTTGGAAGGTTGCTAAATTATGTATTACTCAGGGCAGCACACAGTGACCTATTAATACATCTAGAGCCCTTTGTTGCCCTATTATCAATAACAAACCTTCTGCACTATTTTGGGAAATGACCTTTCTCCACAGCGTGGTGTAGCACGAGCCAGGAACCTCCTGAGCTGTAATTCCAGCTCCACCATTGACTTTCTGCATGGTGAGGGAAAGTTGCTTTAACCTCCCAGGTGCTGTTTCTTTTTCTGTAAAGCTGTAGCAACATTGGCCTCCCTCTCAGCTCAGTGGAGTGCCTTACTAAGTTCAAATATTTGAGCAGAGCTTTGGGGATGCAAAATGCCACATAAGTGTGACACATTGCTGCAGCTGCTTAAGGATATTAACAGAGCAGAAATTCAGCTGCAGCTGGAAGAACACATTGTGCAGAGCTACAGATTCTCTTTTCACAGGTGAGAATTTATAGCCACCAGCTTTAGGCCACAAATCACCACCCAGTAACTTGTCAGTGTTTTCAAGCCAGAGTTTCTTTCTCAACTCAAAAGAAAGAAAATGTCAGTGCTTGGTCCCACCTACATGGCAGCAGAATTCTGTGTAATGTTAACAATCCACATAATGGCAAAGGATACACCTAAAATAACAGCATAAGGGACCACAGGATGAGAATTAGTGGGATGAGAGGAACACACAGCAGATACTCAGTTTATGCAGCCTGGGACATTTCAAATGTCAAAAAGAGTTGGGTTATAGGAAGTATCAGAGATTAAAAAAATAGAGCAGAGAGAGCGGAGACTACAACAACACCAGCTTTCTCTCTCCCTCTAAATAAATAAAAGTCATGACTAAATGAAGTCATTCTGAAAACATGAACTATTTCATGTGCATATTTCATTTGCTTTGGCAGAATATTCCCAGGCTTAACACCCTCAAGCTGCAGGAACAGGTGGAAAACACTTAGAAAATACAGGAACGTGCCTAAGCACGCAGTAAAACTATAGGAAGGCCATATTCCCAACATGGAAAAACACCAGTCACATAACTCATTTCCAAGGGGCAAAGATCAATTTGTTTTCAACGTCTCACTTCTCTCCTGTGTTGTTACAAAAGATACCATCAGTATTTGAGAGCTGTTTAATAACTCTCCTTAATAATTCAACCAACAGTTTCCAAATAAAATTTATACTTTGTGGCTTGAAACCGATCCTGCTAGAGGAAATTCCATTTCAATTCCACTGTAACTGACAGCACAACTCAAATTCCTAAATCTGCATCCCTAGTTCTTCAGAAATGAAGAGTTTCACAGCCTGGAAGATATAACCTGAGAGCCACACCACCACACCCATATTTACATGAGGAAGTTCCCAGGGTGAGCACTATTCTTCCACCAGGATGATCCTCAAATGCCCTTTAAAAACTGCTTAACTATTATTTAAAAGCCCTTTGTTTTACAGATAGAGAGCAATACATTTGGCATGGAAGTTTCAGCATGACATGATTCAAGTTAATAAGGATTAAATGACAGCAGCTATTGAAATCCATGTTTGAATTTAATATTTAATACGTCTCTACTGACAGATTTCATTTACTCATCCTAATTAACAGTGCCCAGGGACTGCCTTTTCACCTTCTTTGGGCTGAACTACGGCCAAATGTTAGCCCTGAGGTGGGGCCCGGCCATCCCGAAGGCAGCGGAGGTGCGGGGCCGAGCGCTGCCATACAGCACCATCTAAGGGCTCTCCATAAGTACTGCTGGGGGGATGTATGGAATGACACCTATGGATCGGCTCCTGGAGCTCCCAGCCAGCCTGCCAGGCTCCCAGGCACACAGCAGAGTCACCACAGCAAAACTCTCTTGAGCAAATGTTTCCTCTCCTAGTGGCTGCCACGGATTCATCAGGAATCGTCTGGAAAACGAAGTTACCGAGAAGCTGCCTGAGGAATAATTTTCTGAACAAGAAGGTTTACCTCTGTCACCAGCAGCAATTTGGTTCTCTCTGTGGCAATCTCTTGGCATGCAGACAAGGTGGTTTATTGCAAGCACTTTAGATTAAGCACAGGAGGAGAAAATGTTGTGGCTCCTAGGTTTAGAAACTGAAACACAAGAGTAGCTTTAAATTCTATCCAGCTTGTGCTGTATTTAACTCTCGCCGCTTTTCCATGAAAAGTTTTTCTTCATAATTTATACAAGTTTTGCTCATGAAAAGACCTTCTTCTGGAGTGGTTTTGTGATGCAATCTACAGTAAGGATAACCTGAGGATCCACTTAGTCCAGCCTTAATCTCAAGGAACACTCAATAAAGAAAAAAAAGATTATGAAAGCCAAAGTATTCAAACTGTCCCACAGAAATACCCTTGCATGTGAGATGTTCACTAAGGTTCAATGTTCAGAAATGTTAGATGAGAGCTATTCACACTAGATTAATTTACAGGATCTCTGCCTGTCTCCACAGCAATGTTTTCTGAGATGAAAGAATTGGCAATGGGCCAAACAAAATTATTTTTTTAAATTATCTCAGTTTCCATCTGAAGTTTCCTGTCCCTTGCATATGAAATTTACCACCCCAAAAATGGAAAACTGACCTGCCTAGCAGGACAAACCTCAGGGAGCCTTTATTCTAGGACCTGATTCCATCACGTGTAGGCACATGCTCCACTGCTGACCTCTCCTGACCTCAGGGTGCGGAGAAGCAGCAGCATTTCTAACATGGAAGGAATTGTGTGTGGTGAAAATGAGTGTCTGGAGCAGCGTCTCCAGCTAAACTGAAAGCCACGTGCATCATGCAAGACATGAAACGGACTTCCAACACATCATAATTCAAAATAACTGTTTAATGTCAGTACAGAAATAAAACATTCAGTGGCTTTTAGTTGTACTAGTGCTGTACAGTGACCATTGTTGCAGGTGTGGAAATGACAGTACTAAAGAGTCCCACATTAAAGGCTCCTTCATTTCTAAGACTGTCACATTTTAATGGATAGGGAAAAGGAAAAGTGAAGGACAACAGTATTCGAATTGAAGTCTGAGACATTAATTTTCAAATCTAATCAGTTTCTATTGCCACTGCACACAGAAAGAACCGGTCAGGTTATAAGTGCTGCATTGTAGCACTTATAAACATAAACAACAAAAAAAAGTGTTTTTTACTTTTACTGAAACTGTTTCTAAAAGCTTATTGGTCTTGACCAGAGTTCCCTACTTCTCCTGTAAATAACAAGTTAAGGACACAACTTCAGCCTCTTGTTTTGAATCCTGCAGATATCAGATATTAGCAGCTGTTGTTCAGTGAAGACAGACAAACCACACTCACAGCTCAAAATAAAGAAGTCCTGTTTGGGTGAACACAATTTGCTCTGTTCATCAAGCATTGGCATGAAAAGTCATTCCTCAGCCTCAGATAGCAGATTTCCAGGTAGGTTGTTAAGATTCATGCAGTATTAAAAAAATAGCAATATGTGCAACATAATTGCCATTCCCATTTGCTGATTATTCTGCTTGATTGAGCTCTGCCAGGTACCATGCACTTGCCATGCTTTTGACATGGCATGTAAGGCAGAAGCCAGGTTCTTATGCAGCTGCCTGCTCTGGAATATCTGATCTATCTGATCTCAATTATGAAATTACAGCAATATTAGTCCTCTGCATGAATTTTACAAGATTGGGAGAGCTGAACAGCAGAGTTTCTCATTAAACTTCAGAAGAGGAGGGACACCAGAGCATAACAGGCTTGTGAAACACATGCTGACCTTTTTACACATTGACCTGCAGTGCTCTGAAAAGCTACCAATGAATAGAGGGGAGAAGTCAGTGCTGGAGGTGACAGCTGGAAAGGAGAAAATGAGAAAACCACCACACTGACAAGGCATTCTTTTCCACAGAGTGTCCTCAAGCATAAAGGTGGCTCAGGGTAACATTTCTGGCAGAAAATGCATACAAATACTCAGCTGTTTCCTACTCAGATCTCGGTGTAAAAGACAAGCATCTGAGCAGCAGTAAAAGCTCCTGGTCTAAGCCTCTGATGTTGTAAGGCACATTAATTGTTGCAGCTTCTGGTGTCACTAAAGAGCCTTTGTCCAGTCAGACTAAAAATGTACAGTTTAGAGTTAAGGTAAAACAAGCAACTTACTCCTTGCTCTTATTTTACAGGCTTTGCCAGATTTGGTCAGATAAAGGCACCCATTCAGTGCAGACCCTCAATCATTTTCAACCACGTTCAATACCCCTTCTGGTTCAGTTTGTGAAATCCCTTCTAAAAGATGTAAACCAGGAAATTCTTAGTGCCCTAATTTCCCTTTCCTCTATGGATTATTCTGCCTACTTTGAAGTACTAGGAAAGCTTCTCTAAATAAGAATAGACCTTACTGTGATGCCTGAAGTCTTTCTCCTTCCCTGAGAAGAGGGTCTGACATCACAGTCTGGGAACCAGCCTAGCTCCTTTTCCTGAAAAGAGGCAGGATACAGCCTAGTATAGTTGACTTGTCCCTGTATTTCCCATCCTCCACGTCCTCCTAGGACGGTGCCTGCTTTCTTCTAAGATTTGATGAGAGAGAGACAGAGGAGGAAAGGGCAAAGGTAACCCAGAGGTCAAGAAGAGACGCTTTCCCTCAGACACTGCTAACAAGGCACAGCACAGGAGTTTCACAGGGCTTCAGAAACCCTTGTTCTCCGCTGGTGAGCTCCGTCCAAGCCCGGGTTCACCCAGGTCACAGCAAAAGAAAAGGTTGCACTTCTGTTGATCAACGCTGCTAAGCAACAAGTCATAAAAACCAACATCACCCTTGTCTTCTGCTGGTTGCAATTAGAGAACTACAAACACAGGATCACAGACTCAGGGCCGGGAGAAAACCTTGGGCAGAGTGAGTGTGCGCTGCTCCCAGCCACGCAGCTCGTGCAGCAGCTTCTCATTAGACACACATCCCGCATCCCCAGCCATTGCAGCCTGCACAGGGCAGGTCAGCCCAGCCTCTGAAGCTGCAACAGCCTTTGGCTTCTCAGGGCTTGTCATCTTTAGGTGGTAGTGGTCACTTCCAACTGAAGAAACAAAGCAGAAGTGTTGTTGGTCCCTGATTAACTTCAGGAATATTTGAGTCATGTTAAAAGGTGCATAACTAAGGCTTTTATAGGCTGCTCTACCAGTGCAAGAGATGTAAGAGGAAATGAAGACATAGTTAACACAGAGCAGCAACTCACTTTGCCACAGGATTTTAAAGAAAAATACAGGAATCTTATCGTGAATTCTGAAAGGTGAAGCTTTTAACTTGTTACAAGTAAACAATCTTTTAGTCAAACTACAAGAACTTCTAACTATTCCCCACTGAGAGCACAATTACAAACAAACCCACCTACTGCCAAAGCACAAGTGTAACACACAACATACAAATCCAAAAGACAGGAACAGGAGTTTAATTTATAATTTTTGTAAGCCAAGCACTGCAAACACTCTTAGTCCTATCAGTTTCTGTGGCTTCACAGTGAATTATCCAAGATGATTCTTATGCTCCCACGGGAGGAAAAATAGAGAAAAATAGGCATTCTTGCTGCTCCATAATGCACCTTCTCCATACACTGTCATGAATGTCAGCTCCTCTTTTCCCTCCTTGTTCATCAGCTGAACCATACCTTAGTATGACAGGAGGGAAGAGAGTATGTCTGTCATCCCTCCATTCTAAGTGTGTACTCCAAATGCTTAGGAGTTTTTAATCCTGAAATTTTTATTCTCAATTTACAAATTCTGGTAATATTCCATTATGAGGTGGGTGGGTTACTTTTAAATAAGCTGTAAGGAATATGACTGTGGAGAAGCTGAACTGGTTTTTGGAAGAGGAATCCTGTTGCTAGTCAGTCTGTGCACTGATGATTGTCCAACTCTTCAGGGGAACACACTAATGTTTCCTTAAATAGATTCTTTATCAACTTTTGCTTAATCTTTCATCAAATGATAAATGTTTTAGAACAGTCCAGCAGGAATAGTTACAGAAGCACTAAGCTGTGTGAAAATGTTTTTCTCATTTTAACTCAATGAGTTAAACAGTTATTGACTGTGCATCCAAGAGGGACCAACAGAGCACTCCAAGAAAGGAAAATAAAGGGGAAATAAGGATGTTTGCAGCAGTACAGAGCAAGTCAGTAATCAAATACTGCCACATTACCAAAGAAAATTTTAGGAAGGGAACTGCATACTTCCTCTGTATTCTTCAGCTTTACTCAACTCCCATTTCCCAAAATCTCAAACAGCCAATACATTGCAGATTTCATAAATTAGCAATATATGTGGGGAGAGCATAGAGGCTGAAGCAGCATGCACAACAGGAAATAATGCATTTACTGAAGGCAAGGGCAGATTAGATATCAAAGGAAAGTTTTTTATTACTTAAAGCAGGACATTACAACAGAACAGTAGTCAAGAAGGGGTCACTGGGTCCTGTCACTGAAAACAGAGAGATTAGATATGAAAGGAATAAGTCACACCAAGAGCATGAACTTGCTAAGAGCATTTTTTCAACCTTAAGTAACGTGGCTGTAAATATACGTGGGGCTCAGAGTAAAGACTATTGAACTGTAACCTTTACACCCTCTGACCTGTTTCAGAGTCCTGGGTAAATCACTTGATCTCACCACTCTTGTTTTTTTCCAGCTGTGAAACACCAGCAACATCTATTACACAGGGACCTGGGGAAAAGTTTCACACTTACAGACACCTGCAAGACTTTGTAGGGAACGACTCTGCATATCTAAACAGTTTATTCCTTACCTCCCATATTAATTTTTCTAACAGTTTGTCATACCTCCAGCTACAAACTTCATCTTGCTATTGGCTTCTCATGAAGTTGCATTATTTTCCCATAGAATTCTGCAATAGCTGTGGGTTTAAGTGTTAGCATGAGAGCAGCTTGACAACTCCAGAAACTATGACTATGTCAACATCCTACTCAACAGATTTGTTTACTATCTTTTCTCAGAAGCCTGTTTACTCAAATAACAATATTTTAATGCATTTTAGCCAAGTTAATCCCACAGAGCTAAAACTGAAGATCTGAAAACATTCTTCCGTGTCTTGGGACACAGTGGACTGTTTACAGAGTTGTAGCCAACCAGCTGAAGCTCTGCAGTCCTTCTGAAGACAATGCAACTGCCCAGCCCATGAGAACATGAACAAAACTGCACAATTAATTGACAACAGTCAGCAGTTGACTCCAAAACATATCACAGCAAAACTTTACAGGCTGTAAAATAAACTATTTCATTTACCACATGGAAGGCTCAGTTTAGTTTGCACAGGACAGCTTTTCAGTTTGGTAGGGGAATCACTGAAAAACAAAACAGGGACTCTCCTTTTCTGTTTCATTTCCAAAGACTCCATTGAGTATAAGGATATTTCTCCATCTACTGAAGCATGAGGCATAACTGAACACATAAAGAAGGCAAATCAGATTTTCATTTAATGCACTGCTTTAGGAGGAAAATGCAGTTCAAAGAACCTGTTTAAGCCATTGCACTTCTGCTAAGAGTTCATTTGTAAATTAACAGTACTATAAAAGAAGCAACAAAATGAGAAAATAATGATAGCCCATGGCTTGAGTGGATCAGCAGATCTGCATCCAGAAAACAAATACTGAAGAAGCTGTAAAACATATTCTGCTTGAGCAGGTGTCATTTAAACAAAGCTGCAGGTTCTGTTTTACTGGCTTGGCAGCTCATGTGTAACAGACAAGGAAAGCAGCAGTCCCTGAAAGAAAAAGAAGTAATGACCATAGTAAGGGTTTGATCTAACAGATAAACACAAATGAGGTCACCTCAAAAACTGCCACCTGGAACAAAGGGACTATCAAAAAGTTGAGAACTCACCAGTTAAAATGCTGCTGCTCCCATTAATTCATTTCCCACCTGCCATTTCTTCCACAAGGTACCATAAAACACAGACAGTATTTAAAGCTGAAAGGACTCAAAGCACACAAGACTTTGCTTTTGGTTTGGGGTTCCCTCTGTCATATTCAATAGAGGTTGTTTAAATAAAAAAGAAACTGTAAGCACTCAATATCTCTCACAACTCAGCATGGTCATAACAAAGTCACTGTGCTTCTGCCACTCCACACTTTCCTTCAGCTGCTTCTTTGTAACTGATTGCAGCAATCCCAAAGTAGGGATTAAGGAACACGAATAAGTGGCCAGAGCTCACAAGTTCTCATAATTTAGGTGGTGGAAACCACTAACACCAGCTACCCCAGTGCAAACTTTCTTACCCAAGAAATGCCTCAGCTGTATGGCTCCCAAAACACCACAATGCCCTTCCTTAGTGTTTCACTGCAAACAGTACCTAGCAGGCAAAAGTTGGGAACATGATTCAACAACTGGGACAAGGGGAAAGGTGAGAAAAAAATATTTTGAGGGAAAAAAAAACCCAAACAAAAACACACACCATGAAGGTAAGAAGAGGATTTAAGTAATCCAATTCACTGCTATACTGGAATTGGGTTGCCAGAAGCCAAACAGGTGAAATTGAGCTGAAGTCACCATACCTTTTATGTACATGTCCAGAACATCAAAACTCTGAAAATCATCATGTCCAATGTGTTTCTTTAAAAATTAATTTATCTAAGCACCAACAGGCTCAAAAATTCTCCTTTTACTGGTTTTACTGTCAGGTTTCTAAAAATCAGTGCTTTTCCACTTTATCCTTCACATTTAGTGGGTACCAGATGAGCTCTGCTTTCTAGATCACAGATCAGGAAAACGTTTCCTCCAGATTTTTCTCAAGGGAAAATAAAAAACAGAAGTGCTTTTGTTCTGAGGTAGTCCTGTCTTCTGCAAGAGAGAAAGAAAAAATACCAAACACACCTGGCCATTTTGTTCAAATCCAAAAAACGTAAGTCAGATCAGAAAACAACAAAACATTATTTTTAGAGATAAATTATTCTAGTACAAAGACATTTGCTATTAAGACATCATGGGTAACATTTGTTCCATCTGATGTCTGCATGTAAAAAAAAAATCTAACTACATTTTGTTTTTTAATAAAACATCTATTTTGAAACCAGGCTGGTTAAAATTCCCTTCTCCTACTGTACAGTGTGTAATAACTAACTACAGCTTCCAAAGAGGGACCAAACAACATTGTGTTCTATTTATATGCATACAATTTATTTAAAACTAAGGCTGTGGTCTGGTGCTGTCAGGCAGTCCAATGCTCTTGCTGTCACTCAAGGTGAGGAAAGAAAATGCAATCCATTTTGGCAATAGCTGTTGCTGTACTAGAATGGAAAGCTGCAGTGTCCACTGCTCTGAGATGACCCCACAACCGGAATCAAACCCTGCACACCACCCCAAGCCTCACTCTCCTGCCCTCCCAAACCAAATCATTTTACACCTGGTTTTTATCAACAGATCTACGGCATGTACAAATAGAAGATCTGGAAATTTATTCTTTTCCAACACTGCACGTAGTAATCTCTTAGCCAGTGTTTAGATTTGTCATGATTGCTGCACATACAGAATCCACCAGAATTCTTTTGCAGAGTACTGGATTCTATTCATGTCTGCTGCAGTAAAACACCTGAATCCACACACAGGAAAAGTGGATTTAATGTCCCTGTTTACATAAAGCGCTTATCAAGAAGAGAGTAGCAAACAGCGCTCAGAGACCGTCTTTGAATGCCTTCAGCAGCAGATCTGCCGCCAGCCCGGGAGACAAGACCCCTCTAAGAACTTTTTCTTCCAGAAGTGGGATCTTATCCTTGACTGCCAAGTGACTCCTGAAATGCTCCAGCATGTTCTCCTGGATGAGGTTCCACATCCACACTTTCTGCTGCTTCCGTCGTTTGGCGAGCAGCTCTCCGCTGGAGAGCGCGAGCTCCCGGAACTCGGTCATTTTGTCCCACATATCCGAGATGCCCTCCCCGGTTTTGGCAGAGATGCGCATCACCTGTTGGGTCAGAGCAATTGTCACCTGCTGGCCTGGGGGCTTTGATTACTGCACCAGGAAGATTGCGTGGAAATGAAGAAATGCGTGAGGGAAGCTTCCTTCAATACCCGCTTCATGAGGCTCTAAGGATTTCAGAGCCTTAATCCCACCTGCCCCCAAAAATTTGGGATTCTATTAAGTAGAAGTAGACCCTGAGATCCATACCAATTTGTCCAGCTGCTTGTTATGAGTATAATTTTTGTAAGTCCTTCAGCTAAAAGGTACATTATTGCTCTTTTACTTAAATGTACAGTTAAGTGCATATTCTGGTAGCTATTCCTTTGCACTTAGAATATGTCAGAAACGAGGTATTTTGACTTTTTTTTGCCTTTGTTTTCCAGACCAGGAATTAGTTTTACCAATAATATTTCAGACATCCAACACAGTCTTTCAAATTGAACAGCCTGATATTTTTCAAAAAAAGCTTCTCTACTTTTCCACTTGCAAAAGAAAGGCAGCCCAGCTGATTAAAACTCAGCTTAATGGGACAATTTCAATACCAGGGTAGAACAAACCTCCTTTACAGATAGTTTATTTATAAAGGAAGTGAGAGTGTGTGTGTGTGCTTATTCTATATACACATATTAAAAACCAGTACTCAATCTTCTCCTTAAAAATCCACCAAAACCTTTTAGTAGATAAAATACAGCATTCAAACTGAAGACCCACAGGATGAGAATTCCAACTATCTAGCCATTTTCATCACGTGAGAAACAAAACAAAAAAAAAATTAAAGCAATAAAGGAAACACAGGAACTAGTCAAAGAACAAAGATAATCACAGGCTTCAGAGTTATAATGGAAGGAGAAGTAGATCATGGGACATCTTTAGATATGCACAGTTTACAGAAAAGCAAGTAAAGTCTGCACCGCTCCTGATGTCAGTAATAGCTCTGCTAGTGCAGAGACTGCAGCTGAGGGCAGGAGTCCTGGGGAGGAGGCCTGGCTTTGCAGTGTTTCATGTGGCACACCCTGAGATCAGAGGTGAAGCACAGACAGCAGCAATCTCTTCTCCAGCACACTGAGACTAAACAACCAGCTGCAATTTTTAAAAAGAGCCCAGCCAGACTAGGACAGCCAAATGAGAAGATACCAATCTTAACTCATTTAGCAAGTTTTCTGGGGAGGGGGGAAGTATAAAAAAACCACCAAACACATCACCAAAACCCAAACCAAACCAAAGCAGACCCAAAGAGCCCCACAAAACACAGGGAAGTGCACGAACCTTTGGCCTCCAAACCTTGGAATGCTTGCGAAGCAGCTTCATAGCGCTGATGTACTCAGCCTGGATCCTGCGGGCAGGCACAACCAAGTCACCATCAGCCTTATTGATAGCAACCAGATCTGCCATCTCAATGATGCCCCGTTTGATGCCCTAAATGCAACACGGACAGACATCAGGAGTACCCACCAGAGGGGCTGTGACATGCTGATTCAGCACAAAAACCAGGTCAAAACGCTTTGGTAGTTTCTAGTTTTCTCTCCGAAAAGATATGTAACTAGTAAACATGTCCAAGTTAAGCCATAGAGTATCAAAAGTTCACATCCTAATACTTTTAAAATCAAAAAGGGAGCTTAACTGTGCAGGAAGTGGATTACACTGAAAATGCTTAATAGTAACAGTATAATGGACAAAACACTATTGATATGGACCTTCTGCTCAGATATTGCACGTTGAATTTAAGTTTCTCTTTCTAGTCCCGGGTAGTAACTAATAAGAGAAACTGAAAAATACCTGTAATTCATCTCCACCTGCAGGTGGTAGCAGTAATATGAACATATCAACCATATCAGCCACAGCAAATTCTGACTGGCCCACACCTAAAATATTAAATTCAGAATTTACCACTTAGGATAAAATTTCAGTCACATTAACGACAGCGATTATGACAGATCCCAGCACTGCCCCATGAACAAATTCCAGTAACAAAACAAAGACAACAGGAAACACAACAAAGGACTAGAAAATAAGACAGAAGGAGCATTCACTTTCAACCAGTGACCATGCAGGAAAACATGGGCACAACCAAGGCAGTGCAATTAGCAGCACACCTTATTTTCATATCACAGCAGGACAATCAAAGCCAACCCTAGGCACATACCTACTGTTTCCACAAGAACAACGTCGTAGCCTCCTCCCTCACAGAGCAGAATGGCTTCATTTGTGGTCCTTGTGACACCTCCCAGTGTCCCACTGGTTGGAGATGGCCTGATGTATGCATTCATGTCCCTCGACAACTCAGTCATCCGTGTTTTATCACCCAGCAGGGAACCTTAATGTTAAATTATTTCAGAAGTGCAACACAGCCAAATGCCCCTTTCTCCCACCACCCCACCAAAAAATGGGTGAGGAAAGACAGATCTCTTGTACAAAGTCAGTCAAATAAGAATATCCTAGTCATAGTTGCTCAAGACTTAGCTGAGGACTAGGAAGCTACTGCCTGGTTCTTCTGCTTCTCAGAAGCTGGAAAGGCCTGACAGGCAGACTTTACTGCTACCAAATACAAAGAATGTGAGCTAGGACAGAATGAATTCTACAACTCCTGAATGGCTTTTTGAAGCCTATACACATCAGGCCACGCAGCTGATTCTTGCCTGTTCCTGTCCAAAGGGACAAATCTCTGCATTATGATTCTGGCACACCTTGATGCTGGATGTTTTGTTTCAAGAGAGCTGACACGTGTCCCTGCCTTCCTTCTACTCAAACAAACTGCAAATCAGATTCAGTGAGATCTCTGCACTCGATGCACACTCCAAAAGATGAGAGATGCTCAATTCTTCTAACTGGTGCAGTCTTGCTGTCACATTTTGCTATTCTACTGATGCATCCTGAAGGCATGATTTCAAGAACACACTCTGTCTTAGCTCCACGTCATTGCAATGCTCTAGTTATTTCTTTATAAATAGTTGCACACCTCTAACAGCACAGAAGCTGGAAAAATTAATGATGCTTCCTGCCAGCTGCCCCTTAGAAAAAGATCTAAATCAAGACTGTATTATTTGTATCAGAGATTCCACAAATCAGGCATGGTCAGCTTGTAACTTCCCTACAATTTTTTACTGGAGAGTTACAGATCATAGCCTGTCATCAATAATCCCACACAACTTTAAAAAAATTCAAATTTGGAAAAAAAAATTGTGAGGCAACATTTGAACACTGGAAAAGAGGAAATCTGAAAGAACTACAACACTGACACCTATTTCCCAATTTTGTATCACACAGGAAAAAATATGAAAACTTAATTTATTTTATATTTTACTCTTATAGGCACCAAATTTTCTTCCACTTGGTCCAAATACATACTTCTGTAGCTGACGAGGTATTAGGAATTTGACTCAAACTTTAATTCACACTCACCACCACTTGTACTAGAGGAAGGGTCTACAGCCAACACAGACACTTTGTGGTTTCTTTCCGTAAGCATTTTCCCAAAGCATTCTATGAAGGTCGATTTTCCAGCGCCAGGAGGACCAGACAACCCTAAGTAAGCACATTAGGAAGAAAAAAAAAAACCATTTTGTTAGTCAAATAATACATCTCGTGAATACCATCAAGTTGATAACAATTCATACTTTAACACAGCATCAAAACAATAAAAGCAAATAAAAGCTTTGATAAAACAGAATAGGAGTTTGGCAACACAGCAGCACTTCACCACCCCTCATCCTAGTGACACCAACATAGCATTGGGTTTATCCACATCTATTTCCTCCCCTCCAAATAAAATTACTTATACTGTATGACTCATCCTTCAGAACTTTCAAAATGTTATGTATTAGAACTGGATTTTTCAGATTTACTAAAAAAGAAACACTCCAAAAGGAAAAGCAAGCCCTTACCTTGAAGGTCTGTCCTTTTAAAAAAATGAGGCCATTTATTTGCATGTCAAAGCTCACAAACTAAGATTAGCACCAAACTTTTCTCACTCCCATGCCCCAGTTCTTGTTCTTACTACCATTGTACAGACAGGAGAGATGACAGCTGGGCATGACATGTTAGCAGTCCATCCCTTTGTAAAGGAAAAATATTTTACAGCTTCCAAGAGAAGCAGGTTCAAGTCTCCTTCAGCTGAGAAGGAGACTTGAACCTGCAGGCTGCCAAAGAGAGGGCCACACAACAGGAAGGTGCATGTTTTTCCTTCTGTAGACTATAAAAGGGATTCAGGAAATGTTCAAGAAAAAAACCTTCTTTGGGAAAAGCCAGGTCTGCTTGACGAAATCTTTCCCTAAGTGTAGCTAACACCTGCATCAATCTGCAAACTAATTAATGTTTCACCTTATACAGAACCCACACTGAATAGCACACTCCCAAGAAGCAACGATAATTCCGAAAGCATTTTCCAAAGCATTTTTTATCTTAAACCATAATTCCACTGGACAACAGAAGTAATCTAGATTGGTGATTAACCACAAAAAAAACCAATCCAAGACCACAAAAAACAGTGATAATAGAAGGTGAGGACAGTAATTACACATAAATAACTACTAGACAAGACATAAAAGGACTAACCCACTCTAAAGGCAAGTGGCTTTCCTTGATTTAACTTTTCTTGTTCCCTGTGGTAGGATAATACCTTCTGAAGGAGCACTTGGGCTACTTTCTTCTTCCTACTCTGAGTTGATTCTATAAGTGTAATGGCTTCAGCTAAACAGGCTCTATGACCCTGGATTAGCCCATGGTAAAGTCTGTCTACAAGCCTCTGCTCCCGGTCAGAAAGTTCCTCTACTTGCTGCTCAGGGGCTGCTTGCTGGCACAGCTCTCTCCTCAAACCATCTGATAAACAAATCCATTTTGTATGACAGCGGTGTGCTGGCCCAAAGGATTCAACGCCCAGGAATTCTGCTTGGGAAGGGAAGCGAAAGTTCACAAAGTAAGTTCTTCTGGAGAAATAACAACGAGGGAATCTCAGCAGCAAAGAGGGGATCTTCATCTTGTTTGGAATTAAAAAGTTCCAGAGTTGTCAGTTCACTTCTGTTTGCAGACACCCTAAAGAGAAGGAAAAATATTTTTACCCTCTTCAAAGCACTCATGAGGACTCGAGTTAAATTTATGTACACCTGTGATCATCAGCTTTTATTTTACCTGTATCTGCTGCCTTCAATTAAAAAAATGACCGTCCCATTTTCGCTTTAAACAGACAGAAAAAAAAACCCAAGTTAGAATCAAAAGCACAGCATCTCTTTATTATCATACTAGATAAACGAGTATGTCCCAAAAAGTACTTTCAGATAATCCTCTGAGAGCGCATGTACCACACTACAAATCCAGGGACAATCGATCCTTACCCATATGGAAATGGCGGTATATTCTAGCTTGACGGGCTATTATTAAGGTTGGTTTTAACAGTTATTCGCGATGAGGGCATATTTGCGCTTACTTCCATTGGAAAGAGAACAATAAGGGGAGGTGGGGGAGTTCAGACACAAGAACATTTCGAAATAAACAGGAGGCGCTGGAGCCGCCCCGACGCG
>WEIU01007072.1:305855-366328 GCA_013389925.1 Aegithalos caudatus | reverse complement strand
AAAAGGCCCCGCTCCCCTCTCCCCCGCCAGGCCCGGCACCTACCGGAGCCGCCCCGCTCCGCCCGGGAAGTGACGCCCTCAGGCTGAGCCGGAACCCGCTGCCCCCGCCGGGAAAGGGCCGAGCAGGGCCGGGAAAGGGGCGCCGAAGGGCAAGGAGCTGCTACGCTGCCACCCCCCGGGCCCCCCAAGCGAGGGCTCCAAGGCCTCAAGGCTCAGATATGGTCATTCCATGAGTTACACAAACTTCCATGTCCATGGAGTCACAGTCTCCTTGCCCTGGCCTTACAGTAAAGGATGTTTCAAATCATCATTTCTCTCCTGACTTAGAAATGCCCACGCTGAATGTGTGCATGTCGATGTACTAGTCCTGTCCCCGCCCCCTTAATTTCATACACCAGGAAGGGAGAAGAAAAGCTTAAATCCCCACATGTACTTGTTAAATCACGTTTATTTTCAGCCTTATTAAGCGTCCTCTTTAAAGCTTCCTGTCGTGGAATGTTGGTGTATTGTGAGGTGGGGTTTGTTTTTCTTAATTTTTTTTTTAAACTGTTACTATTTTCTCTAGTCCTCTCACCACCCTTTTTCTGCCCGTCTTGTTAAAGTACACAGATCTCTTTCCAATAAATGTAAATGGACAGAATCCACTGGCTGAGCTGTTCCAAATGCCTTGCAGTGTCTTGCAAAGACTTTTTCACAGCGTCATGACATGGGCAATGAAAAGGACAGACTATTAAACAGCAGAAATTTTCTCCTGAACTGCTGAATGCTCAATTTAATCCCAATGCTGTTATTCCGGTCCAGAAGATGATGATACACCAAGAACTGAACACTTCAGGGCTAAGAAAGTATGCAATTTTGTGTCCCTATCAGCACTGGGATGAAGCCGCAGCAGAAAGAGACTAGAAGTTCCATTTCAAAATAGCCTTTTGAGATCTTTCTGTTTAAGCAGGTCTTTATTCAGAGTTAGCATGGATCACTACAATCTTTTCATTAACGAGCGTTCTAAGGCTCTCTGTTTCAAGTGCTGTGCTTACACCTAGGTAGCACATCCCCACTATTATTTTAATAACAGCGGAAACAACAAAAAGCACATTCTACAACTACTTAATTGATCCTTGTTTATCCCCTTTGTGTTCTCCCAACTTGAATACTTTTGTCAGTGACCTCAATGAACAGGCCTGCAAAATTGCATATTTCATCAATGCTGAAGAGGAGAGGGGATTGTTCAGTTCTCTATGATAACCTTGTGGACTGGAATAATAGGAGATTAAAGTGTGCACTCAACAGTTCAGAACAAAACAGCTGCTCTTTTTTTATACAGCCCATCAGCTGTACTGCCAATCTGATAAGACCTCAAACAGGCATAAATATGCTTTAGAGTGATCTTCCTGCAAGAACTGTTTTCAGGACTTTGCAGACTGGTGAGGTCTGGAACTCCAAATTGCCCAAGTCATCCTCTTTTTTGTTCTCCTTTCTCCCCATCTCTGTTATTCAACAAGTTTGCTTTTCACCAGTCAAAGACTACAGTCTCCAAATGCCAGATGTGAGAGGAATGCTTCCTATTGCCTTGTCAATAATATACACCCTTTCTTATAATAGTCTTTGCTGTATTAGAAATTATATAGGTCTCCTAGAAGTATGTGCTCTTCTACCACCTCTGATTCTCTTTTACTCTAACCTCATCCAAAATAGGCAAAATACTCCCTCCCTCAGGGGCTGGATCATATCTAGAGTCTTCTTAATTTACATCCTGCCATACTACTATAAAGTGTTTTTATGTTTCACCTATCATCTTTTAATGTATGCAACTGAAGGGGGGGTTGGTTGTTATTACACACGGCCCAATAAATTTTGGTCAGACTCACTGTATTTGTGCTTTCTGATCTCCAACAAACAGATTTCTCTTGGCTTCTGTATTCTTTATCCGTTCATCATTAATTAACATTGGTGCTGAGCTATTCAGGAGGGTAATTCAGTAGCATTCCACATCAGGCTCTATTTCTCCTTTTTCTGAAAAATTATCTCTCAAATTTGGGGTGGGAGGAGCGTGTTTGTGGATTTGGGTTTGTTGGTTTTTTTGGGTTTTTTTTTTTCCTTTTAAATTTAACTCATTCTGTGTTCTTTTTCCTTCTTTTCCCCATGAGTGCCAGAAGAATAAAAATGTGCACTCCACAGTTATTCCATCACAGTCTGCAACATCCTGTAAAGTGTTATAAATGTAAAGTGCCACAAGCTAAAGGTGCAGCGAGGCACAGATATTCAGGAAAAAATATGCAATTGAATCCAGATCATTACAAAAGAATAGAAAAAGACCCTTCTGTACCTTCTCACAGCAGGAATTGTATTAACATTAGAATCTGCCAAATTCAACCAGGCAAATTTACATTCCGTCTAACTGGCTTCCCCTTGCAGTTTTAGTTGGATTAGTACATTCTTTCTTTCTCAGGCAACACTGATTTCCTTGCTCTGTTCACCTCCTCTTTAAGAAACCCCAAAGTAATCTTTGTGCACATAATTAATACAACGATATTTAATATAGCCATGGACATTTCTTTACAGCAATGTGCTGTAAAGACCAATACAAAACCACAGTTCCTGACACAGTACAAACTGAAACTACAGTGGTGACTGAATGACCATTTGCCCTTTAATTCTGAAGGCACGCCTCAATTCATTTCAGTTTTCACAGGAACAGAGAAGTTTGATCCAGCCTCCTCTTTACAGCAAAACAAAGCACGGTAACTGCTGATTACAGCCTTCCTTTCAAGAAGAAAGGCTAAGCCTTTCAAGGACAGTCTTAGCACTCTAGACAAAATACACCTCCTGCCTTATCTTAAAAGATGATTGGACACCTGAAATAAAATCACTAAAAAACGTTCACAGCTGAAAGTTTGCCTGATGAAATGCAACTTGAGCCCAGGCCTCAGATCTGCAATCGCAACTCCGGCAAGGAAATATGGGAAAAAGTCCATCTCCCCAAAAACTCTGCAACTGCTACACCAACAGGTGTTTGCTGACTGTGAGCATCCCAAGGCTTTCCTACAAAGGCCAGCACAGGGCAGCAGGAGAGCTGCCTGGCCAGGTGTGGAGAAAACAGCCTTTCCACAGCTTCCCAGGGTCAGCCACCTACACAGAGGGGACAACTCCATGGCTGTACCTGCTGGTGTCAGGGCTGCTGGAGCTCGAAAACCTGGGAAAAGAAAAAGCTCTTTGAGCTTTGGCTGAGACATGCAAGAGACCATCTAAAGAAAGCTGAAGGAAAAATGATCTTAAATAACTGTGGCTTGTATTTGTGTAACATTTTTATAAACAAGGGAGCTGAAGTTTCTTCACAAAACCTTAAAGCAGTGACTTCAGTGTTTCTGTGTTGGTATGAGCTGAGCAGTGATTGTACATTAGTGAGAAATGACATCAGCCATTACAGGAAAGTTTTCTACTGCTTATGCACAAGTTTTCCAATTGTTAATGATGAACTGCCTGATGTGAAATGATTTTAAAAGGGAACAGATAAAACCATCATTTCTTATAAAAGCAACTGTATTTTCTGTAAAAAAAGTAAAGAAAGACATTTATTATATAGGCAAAACCCTCAAACATTATTCATATATTACTACTGGTTGTAAAAGCCAGTTAAATAATGTTCTCCAAGACTGATTCATTATTAAAATAATAAACCTGGAAGAGCAAATCACTTGACAGTAAAATATTATTTCTTTTTCTTTCAATTAAAAAAGTATTTAAAAGCTTGGCTTAAAGAGTATGTTTTTCTCCATGGCCACCAATGACTCATGATATCAAAATATTTCTCATGTAGTTCATTATTGTACAGCTGAAAAGGAAATCATTAATTGCCTCCTCCTGTTTGTTTTGTGGATTTTTTTTGTTGTTGTTTTTGTTTTTTTAATACAGCAATGAAACCATAGCAAGCATATTAGTAAACACAAAAAATATAATACAATCTGACACCTGGCTTTGCTGAGACACCCTCATTCCCAGCTACTGTTTGCTTAAGGAAAGGCCTGATTTGCTGCAGTTTTTAAGTTCTGTAGTTGCCAAAAACTCAGTCCTGAGCAGAGGACTGAGACTTTCAAGTGACTAAATATAATCCTCCTTCCCTTCAGTCCAGGATGCTAAAGGTTTATTAAGTCAGTTTGAAATGAGCACAACCTTGTACACCAAAAAGTGAATACTGTAGCTCACAAGGTGAAGCATCCATTGGGCAAGGAATCAATGACGAATGGGTAACTCAATTTACCATTTACAAATTGAACATTGAGGGTGAAAACATAAATCTCTCATACGTTCATTCAGGTGTTTTTCCCTGTATCTCCAGCAGCACTGGTGCTCAGAGTTCTTTGTCCCACACTGAGTCCCTCACTAGCACATGAAAACCACAGTGAGATAGTGGGGAGAATTATCCAGAGGAACATAATATTGCAGGAAAACTGCAATATTAAATATTAAAAATATATCAAGCCATTCTCTGTGCCAAGATGACACAGCCAAGATGAAGAGGAAGACCAAGGCCATGGTAAATCTGATAGTGAAGATTCAAGACTGAGATGCGGGAAGACCTAAGTGTTTCCAGTTGGGACCAGACCTGTGGTGTGAACAGGGAAGGTTTCTGGCAGGCTGCCCGAGCCTCTTAAACACGAGGTACTGTTCATCACACTGGGAGTCTCTGCTATGTAGGTGTTTGCTTGCTCACTCTCCAACATGCCCACAAAAGCAAGACTTTGGTCCTACAATCCAGAGTGTGCGAGCTAAATGTCCCATTTTTCCAGGCAGCATGCAAAGGACGAGAAAGGAAAGATTCTGCTAAGATCCTATGTTGTATGATCAACCCATCCAGAAATACAGCACAACAGCATTTGAAAAGGCTGACTGACTCAGAAAGGGCTTGTTAAAAAGCCTCTTGGGTCATACTGTGTGGCACTGCTTTACATCACAAAGTAAGCAAACACCTTCATGTAAGTACACCCTACATTTACAAAGCTTAGCCTAATGATAGAAAGTATTGTACCACAGAATTAAGATGAAAGAATTATCCTTAAGTAAGACAAAAAGGGAAGCAAAAAACACCAATGTGCAAACAACAAACCCCATTGCAATTGTAACTAATGCACTTGCATGGGGAAAATGAGCATAGAGCATATGAAAAGTAGTAAAATACTTGCTTCAAGTACCAGCTTATAGAGGTCCAGAAGGGAAATTTGGCATCTTTTTTTCAGAAGTTGGTATTTTCATCTAATTGCTTTCCCAACTAAGTCCACGTTTAGAAAAGAATTCTACATTCAAGCAGCAATCCCATCTCAATATATCATTATATTATGTTGCAAGAATCAAAAGATGTTCTGCCTGCACTTCCCCCCC
Source organism: Aegithalos caudatus (assembly GCA_013389925.1). Taxonomy (NCBI): domain Eukaryota; kingdom Metazoa; phylum Chordata; class Aves; order Passeriformes; family Aegithalidae; genus Aegithalos; species Aegithalos caudatus. Next base: position 360,955 of record WEIU01007072.1, on the reverse strand, counting down.
ACTGGAAATCAGACATTCATTTGTCATCTGAAAATGTGCTTATTTTTATTCCTTTGCTCCCTTAGAGCAGAGTAATAAAATTGAGAAATAATTCCTGTGAGTGTTGCCATGAGGCTTCCCTTACTTCTTCTGGCCAGAAGGGGAAGCTAGCGCTATGTGGTTGAGTCACACAGCCTGGGTGGATTCTAACACACAGGAATTCAGTTCACCATCACCATGGTAAATCTGCCCTGTTTGGCCACAGCAGAGTTTAACTACCTGAGGAACTTAAACGCACTGAACATTTATTGAGAGTGCATTCAGGAGGCTTCAGAGTGTAAAAAATACTAAATCCTCTCTGCAAGCATGTGTTCCATCTGCAAGCATGTTTGCTCTGGAGAATTACTCACAGAAGAGCAGCAGCAAGTGGCTGTTTAGGAGTCTCTTAAAACGAGTTTCTGACTTCCCAGCAGGGTTTTGCTGTTGCCCTATCTCTGGTCACTGCAGCAAGTCATGGATCTCTTGTAACATAAGGCTTACATAGAAATGCCATCTTATTTCCTCACCTAAACCAGAAACAAAATACAAAGCATACATTTTAACCACAATTCTGCTCCTGTGTTAAGACACCTGCTCAGAGTATCAGTGTGGGAAACAAACAGAAAAATTTATAGGAAGCAGATGAATAGTTGCATTAGTAGTAAAGGATTTTGTTTTATTGTTTAGAATGAGGAGAAGAAACCTGCAGTACTCACAGCTCAGGTGGCATGTGGTTATCAGCATCCTTCATCCTTTTCAGAGCAGACTTAACGGCATTTATTTGATATCTTGCAATATTAGTATGGAAGGGGATAGACTGAGGGGTTTTTTTTTCTGATCAGCTATTCCATTTCAGTTTCTCAGCATTAAAAGCCCAACTGTTTATTTGACTTAAGCCAATCCATCAGACATGTTAGATAGCCCTTCCCACAGTGCTGTGGAAAGAAATAGCAGCAGTCAGATGCCAAAAACTATATCTAGGTCTGTCCAAAATTTCTAGTTTTGTATCTCTCTGCATGTCTCTAGCGTGGCCTAGACCCAGGCTTTCTGCCATTTCTGGAAGGAAACTTCCAGGAATACTTCACTTCTAGGAACTTCCAGGAATGCTGTCTCTTGCTCAGCCACAGACAGAGTATTCAAATCATCAGTGGATGAAACATTATAAAATGAATATAGGAACTTCTTGAATACAAACCTGAATACACACACAAACACCTTCCCTTGTCCCTGTTTGCCATTTATTCTAAGAGAACGTATCTCTGGTGCTTCTCATGAAGCAAGAGTGATACTAGAGCAGATGCTATGTCAATGAGAGTGCAGTTACCAATAGTGGAGGTCTGACAGAAGGTCTTTAGTTTTTAAAAATAATCTAAAAGGACAGAATAAACAAAAAATTGCTAGTGTTGCATTAAAAGTATTCAAGGAGGCCTCCTGTGCTGCAGTCTATCCCCATCACCAACCCTTTCTGCTGCTTACTTCTTGTATGTACTTATTCTAAAAAAGAGTAAAGTTGAGTAGAGACTCAAAGGATTAGAACAGCAGTTACTTGCAGAATGAAATGTTTCTTTAACGGAAGGTATATTGATTTTGTCTTCTCATATTTTATACCAAACACTGAGCTATAAAGAATTTTTACACCAAATAAAAAAAAAAAAAAAAGGCAAGAAAATTAGAGCTCAAGTCAGAGCTCTCAGCTCTTACTCCACGTTTCAGAATCACATGTCAGTGACATTTCACCTTTCCAGTGCTCCTGTTCCAGTGAAGGAAAAGTATGCAGTTATTCAAATCCATACTTCCTTTAGCTGGTGTTCTGGAAAAACATTTCTTGTTGCAGTCTCATGATCTACCCATCTAATTGTGGAAAGCATAAAAATTCTGATATCTTCCTGACAGTGAATCCGTTCTCGTAACTAAGGCTATGAAAAGAATAAAGGTGGCATCAACAATCTGTTTTAATGACAGTGTTTGTATCATTTCCAATTACACAAGTAACACTTCTCCAAAGTCATTAGTGCCCTGCCATTATAGCTGTCACTGCTTCTTCAGTCTTGCTGCTCTGAGAGCAAAGGCTCTGTAGGTTCCTGTTAGGAATATTGATAAGCTTCAGGAAAAGCTCTTTTCCAGATGGATTTTATGAAGCATTCATATTCCAGCATTCCCAGTGATGGTTAAATGATCATACAGAACACACTCCTGAGCAGAAAGGAGGTTTGTTACTAGAATTATCTGTACATATCGATACATTTTTAGCTGCAACTCATCTTTAACTACACAAGCATATGGAACAAGGAGAAGAGGGGGAAAATAGCTTTGCCTTTATTTAATATAAATGCTTTATATTAAATCACTATGTCTCAGTAGGTATGAAAATATATTCAGGTGACAAAGGCATCCTCAACATCTGACAGAACTCAGCTCTTCAAAGTTCAGACCAAGCCCTAAACTCTCAGAGCAGGAAAGCATCCAAGAAAGCATCAAGAAGACCTTTGCTATTCCCAATATCCATTTTTCTAACCTGTCACTGACAATCTCCAATGACCAACTCTCCAAACCTATCCAGATAACTTGTTAGTGTTTAATATCTTAACTGACACAAATTTCTTCCCCCTGCCCCCCAGTATTAGACTCAATTTTATCCTCTGCAGTTTAAGCCTGCTATTTCTTGTCCTGTTCCCTGCAAAGCAGAGAAGAGGAATTGAACTCTTCTTCCTCAGAGCAGCTTCAAAACCTCCAGGTTTGACCCCTTCTGTTAATTTTAAAGCACATTTTATTTACCATGATGTTTTAGAACAAAACTTGGTGAGCAGGCAGTTTCCTCACTTGATTCTGCCACCATTCACACCAACACTCCTGCTTTAGTTACTGATGACTGCAGTGTCTCAGAGGCTCAGACAGCAGGCAGCAAGTAATTCAGCAAAGGTTACTTCTGAAAACCCTTTGGTCAGCTTTTCTGGAAGGTGACTACAAATACAGACCTAATGCTACTTATCTAACAGCATACTTTCTTAATTAATGCATTCTAAATAACAAAGACCACATTTTGAAGTCTGACCTGTAAAAGAAAACTTTTTGTTCCTTGTGATCTAAGAGAAGAGATGACAGCACATGCATTTTTTTCCACTGAAATAAGACAAAATTAAAAAAAAACACCCACCCAACTTTTGCCTCCTCCCTTTAAGATAATTTTTTTAAACAGTAACTCTCAGATGCTTCTTGATTAAATGTTTTAACTCTTATTTAAAAAAAGAGCAGCGAATACTTACCAAACAACATTTTAGGAGTTTTAGTGTTAAAAGGTATCAGAGAAACAGCAAAAAAAAGAAAGGNAAAAAAAAAAAAAAAAAAAAAAAAAAAAAAAAGTTTAATCCAAGGGGATAATCTTTGTCAATTAGTTTAACTAATCTTTTCTGAGCACTAATCTGGACATTCCACATGATCAATTTCCAGGAGATATAAAATTTAAAAATTTTAGCTCAATTATCTAAGAGTCCTGAATCTTTTCATAGAATTTTTACTAGAATCATTGCTCATTCTCACAAGAGCCTTATGAAAGCATCATGAAATGATGAATGCCTCAGGATTCCCAGGAAAACATGCTGGAAACCCACTGAATTTCTAGTGGAGTGACAATCATTGAAGGTAAGTGCAAAAGACAATATAAAATGCACAGACACAATGCATAACTATAAAGCAAACCCATTTTGTAGAAAGGCAAATTTTAACCAAATAGAAGAAACATTCTAAATACAAAAATGATTAATAAGTGAAACAGGGTATGTAGAGAAGCTGCAAAATACCTTCTAAATGTTACTTTAATCCTACACAAAGCCCTTCTGACCATACCATGCACCACTGAAAGGATGCACAATGCAGCCAACCCCTCACCTGACAAGCATTAACTGCACTTCTGCACCTGCATAACATATCCAAGGCTCAACACGCTTCCAATGCGGCATTCCTGAAAGAATGCCTCACAAATCTTTATGCACCCAAAGTGGTGTTATAGTTTTTCAAAGTTATTTTCCCTCCCCTCATAGCCCTCTGGCTTTTAGAGTGATCTTTTCAGAGGCTGAAATTCATAATTCATCTGAAGAACACAGCATCTGTTCCATTGTGAGATCTCTCCCTGTGGCTGGGTCAGCTTTAGCCAGAGGAAAACCACATGGAGCAAGTCCCTCCAGATTTTTCCCTTTCCTCCCATAAAACTACAGAAGAATAATTCATTTCAGGGAGGTGGCAGGTAAGAAAGTGAAGCATATCCCTGTACTCTTCTTCCACAGGTATGAAGACTTAAATTTTTCACCTGTTTTTATCCAGCTTTCCAGGAAAAGCAAAACACGAAACCCCAACCAGAAGTATTCCTTAAAAGTAGCAAAATTATCTTACAGAATTCGCCTTCTCTAAAAATGGGAATTTTAAATTATTTCCAATTCTATAATTTGTACCTTAGTAACAAACCAGCAATACCAGGTTAACCACCTCAGACTTGTAGTCTGGAAGCTACATTTCTAAAAACCCACAAAAAATTAACAGGCTACTTAAAAATGCCCAACACCAGAAATTAAAATATCCCTCCTACAACTGTTTGTTTTTCCAGGTACACACTAAGTATCTTCTCATGGTATCACATGAACTCATGCTCTACTTTTTTCAGTAACCAGCCCTTTTACTGTGCTCTCCAAGCTTCTGTGAGCACAGAGGAAGAAAGGTTGTGGAAAGAGGGAGCAGGCTACAAGTACTGAGAGGTAAGAACTTCACAAGGAGCCTTCTGGTTCTGCATTTGAAAAACTCAAGGCAGACACAGGATATAATCCACAGCCCATACATTTGAAAATATGGAAATTAGGAGTGCCTAATTATTACATCTCCCCAAAGAGGATATCAGTCTACTGTTACATTCCACGGTGTTGCTTTGAGGAGATGAGGCCAGCTTCCACAGATACACTAGCCAGGACTTAGAAGTACACTGCATTCCACCTCTGACAACTGGGTATTTAATTTGGTACCTCTCTGCTTTTCGCTGCTTGCTGTCATCAGAAACTTCAGATGACCAGAGAAGCCTCAGCCCTGCTTCCAGTGGTGCAGGTCCAGCCCCGTTCCTGTGCAAACACCAAAACCTTCACACGTGCAGCCTTTCACCCACAAGTGCTGTACAGAGAACATTTGTGTCTCAGATGGAATTTAGAGAACAAGAGTCAAATGTGTCAGGCAACATCTGGTACCCGCCATTCATCCTGCATGTGGAAGCCAGTCACAACCACGTTCTCCAAACTTGTGTGGCACTGAAAGGTTCCCAGATGGATTTAACTAACAGTGTTACTTGGGTTAGGCTTTCACTCAGTCCCTTACAAGGGCTGTTTCCTGTTTATGTGACAAGCCATGTCACATTTTTCAGCATTCCAGATACAGTTGTAGTGAGAATGAACTTTGACTGGGCTTCTTGTATACCCTACCTGTGTCAGGCCATGGTAATTCCCAACACAAGGAGACACAGTAATGTTTTACAAAACACAAGGGGTGACCAGAACATGGAGAAAAACAGAGGAAAGCCCACGTATTCTGTATATCCTTTCATCCACCCTATTATCAAAGGAACAACAGTGCAAGAACACCAGACAACTCTGAAACAACAGTGAAAATAAACACCAAATACAAGATCACTCATACTATGGTCAGGTGATCCTTTCCTCCCATGTTATCCAACAAAGTGCTCACATGCAAGACCAGCCTCCATACACACTCAGCTGAAGTTCCAGGTCTGCCAGGTCACCCACCCACTGCTGCTGGCACAGAAATGGGCATTTCCTGCTCTTTCTCAAGTGATGTTAAGAAAACCTGGCTGTGAACCTTTCCTTGCCATGTACACACATGTAATACACATGGATCTTTTTCCCTTGCTTCTTTTGATTACTGACAACATGGATTCATCTGGGGCTTGTATGGTGCCAGCAGATCCTGTGAGGGAATGGATGGCCCCTTACTCAAAGTGTGTGCTGCCAAATCAGGGTCTCCATGCAGGAGAAGGGAATACAGGTGACCTCACCCCTGGTAATTAACAGCTGTGTTAATTACCCAGTACAGCCTCACCCCATGAGTAACAGCTGTATCCAACAAGGATGAGTGAGAGAAAAGAGGGAATTGAAAAGAGGCTGGTGAGGGGAGGGTCATCATGGAGGAGGAACCTTGAGGAGCATGAAGCAGGGAATCATGGAGCAGGATCCTGGGCAGAGAGAATCCCTGCAGTGAGGTCAGTGTGGGTGTGCAGTCAGAGCTGTTGTTGGAACCTGCAGTCACAGCCTGGCTGGGTAAAAGCTGCAGTCAGAGGCTGCAAACTGATCCCTGCAGTCAGAGTTCAGCAGGGAATACCCAGCAGTCAGAGGCTGCAAGGGAAACCTCCAGCAGGAGCTGCTGCAGCCAGAGTCAGGGAATGGTTGGAGTAACTAATACATGACAGCCATGAAGAGGAATAAACCAGGACCCCTTTTTATGCTGTGCTCAACAAGTCTGTGCCTTGGCTCTTTTTTACCCTCTAATAAGAGGGCTGCTTCAACACCCCAAACACGAGGTGACAGCTCAAACTGCTGGATGTGCCCTTGCCAACATTAAGACACCTCAGTGCTTTCCTAGGAAACTTTTTGAAGATGGTCAATTTCTAGAGAGTATAGTAGTTTAATATTTTGGTTGTAAGCTGCTTTCTATCAGTGTAAGATAAAAATTAAGCAGAAGATCTACCACTTTATCTGTTTAAACTTGCTCCTGTGACCTGGGGAAATCACAGGGACACCTGAGGCAATGATGTGACTCCTCAAAGACCCAGAGCAACACAGTGGGCCAGAAAACTGAACGGCCCCAGTGCCCAGAACACATTCTGAATTAGAGCCGTATTAATCATTAGTAGGGGTACAAAGAAACCCCACACCGCAGTTAAAAGCTACCCCATGGAAGAGTATTTACAGAACTGCTCTCTTAGCACAAGATGAAAAACCAGTTCCTGGACTTCTGAGTCTCCAGAGCATGCAGATCAAGGTATCTTCTTTCTGTGCTGCTTGAGAAAACAACACAGCCCAAATCCAGCAGACAGAAAGATCCAGCCGTGTTTGAGAGGTTTGAGAAGTGTTTGCAGTCAAACCATTGGCTGAATCACGTTCAAAATGAAGCCATGCTTGGATCCAGTTTCTAAATAGTGCTGTTGCCAACACTATGGCCTATGGTGATTTTGACTTGAGAAGACTGGTCCACAAACTTGGAGAAGTATCTGATGGGACAGCAGCCATCTTTCAGTCTCCCCATGTGTATCTAAAAACACTCAGGATTACCAATCCGTAAAGGATCAACCAAAGGCAGAACTGAAGGGCTCAGAGATGAGACAGATCCTCTTCTCCTGCCAAAAACCAATCACTCCAAAAAAATACTGAAGTGTTACTGCAGCACTACACACATCAAGTCTCATTCTCCTGCTTGTTCTAAACTCACCTCAGTAATCTAAAGGAACAGCAGACCTTGAGGTTCAGTTATAACAGGAGAAAGGGGAAGGCAAATTATGCATACCATTTTTCTTTTCTAGAAAAGAATGTTTTTACATGTTATAGGGACACTGGGGAAAGCTGCAACAGGAAAATCAGAATATGTTTTACAAAGGCAAATTGTGCTCTTCCCAGCACTTCTAAGCAAGTGACTGCTCCACATAAACCAAAATCCTTGAGCAAAGAAAGCCTGTAATATAATTATAGCTCATTTTCTGTTTACTATAGTACACAATCTAAGTGGCAGGTTTTTATCACTGCTATGAGATACTTTAACTCCTGTCTGTGATCCGGAGCAAGTGACAGTGCTTACTTCCTCAAAATTAAACTACAGCAGCTCCCTCTGAACTTTAAAGATTTAGAGTCTCAGATGTGCTGGCAGGATCATGAAGAGAACATCCAGATTTTTCAATTCATGTCTTAGTGGCAGGATGAAAAGGGGAAATCACAAACCAGTTCTTAGGGAAAAAGTATCAATCTACACACATTAGAATAAAAAAGTCTTAACATTCCTTCAAGATTATTGAATCAAATTTTGGACTGTTTGTAAAATTGGGGGTTTGTTTGACATTGCTTTTGATTACTTTGGTCGCACAAGATCAATTAAGAACATACACTGAGGACCATTTTTAACTGCAAGGCATTCATCAGACCTGCATAAAAACTGTACCCATTTTGTCCATTCCCTGCAACAGACCTGCTCAGCTCTGTAACCACATCAAGCCTGGTGGATGCTTACATTGTCAATCTCACTGGAGTCACTTCTGTATTTGCACCAGGCTTTGATCAGGAGGCTGCCTCTCCTTCACACCTGCCTCATGAAAAATAGTTCACCACACACCCCAGGGGCCACAGCCCTCCCAGCTGAATCAGCTCCTACAGGTGGAATGAAACAGGAGCCACCTCAATTAAACTGAAGAAAAATGAGGAACCAGAGCCCTCTGCCTCAGCAGCTCCCAGCACATGAACACACACTGACACGTGCCCTGCAGTGGCACAGGGACAGCACCTCCTGAGGATGAGAAAAAGCAATTTGCAGAGTTCAAAAAAACAAGGAAAGTCATCCCAAATGTAGAAGTCAGTGAGGGGAGCTTAGGGAACAGAGAAGAGAGAACATCCCCTGAAGGACAACAGGGCAAATCTCTCTTGACTGAGTTAAGTCAAGGACAGAGAGGGCCAGAGGAAAATAAGAACCATTTTCCCTTCCCTCCTGCACAGAATCACAAGTGTGTTTAAGAAAATGAACTGTGAGATGATGCATGTAAAAAATATACTGCTCCACCATGGCTGGTGATGGTAGAGTTATGTTGTATATTTAGGCAAGCATCCAGAAAAAGGTGACTGCCAGTTCATGGCCATGAATCACAAATCTCAAGAGCACACTAAGAGGCTGCAGTGTGCTTCAAAGAACAAACCAGCAGCAATTACTAAAGAGAGCACTAAAACACAGCTAACTTCCAAGGTGTCCATCAAGGGTTTAGCATGGGACAAGACAAAGGAAAAAAATCAAGAAGATAGGCACAGCAAGAAAGGTCTGTATCAATTTCAGACACCTCTACACTGATTTATTGTCTTCAAACAATGATACTCACACCTCTATTGTTTAGAGGCTAAAAAAGTCAGCTGTAGTTGTCTTAAGACAATAAAGGACAATAGCTACAGTAGCAAGAGGAGTGATTTAGCAGCAAATAGCTTCAACTAAGTAGACAGCCATACCAATTTAGCAAGCATTAAAAGATCAGGGCCATGATTGTGATACAGTATATGATTAAACATGAATTATTTCTATCCATACAGGTAAACATGACTACCCCTCTTGGCTTTCAACAAATCTTTCAAACGCTTACCAGATCCTCTTAAATTATTAAGAAGTCATCTCCACCCAGGGAAGATTATTTGATTTCCAGCACTTAAAAGTCAAAGCAGAGATTTCAAAACACATTCAGCTCCATGGAATTATTTGTGTCCAAATATACTGCTTTTCCTCAGTACAGATATCCCTGTCTTTTCAGTTTCTCCTAACAGGGATTTGCCTTGGCTTTTAAGTAGTGTCTTCTATGTTTAACTCATTTGTTCAGGAGACTAAATGGAGGAAACTATGAGGAAATAAAACCAAATAAGCAGCAGGAACTTACCTGGTTACAGAACTGACAGTGTAGGTTGTGTCTATGTTTTTAGTTCTTTGAGGTCAGCAAGAAGCGCTTTTCCTTTCTTTCTTGTCCTTTGCCTTTTCCAGCTGACTCCAACTATCCAAAGCAGGGCAAATCAGTAGGAAGACTTCTTCAAAATGCTCCGAAAATTTTCACAACAGCCTGAAGCCAGCAGTTGCTTCCTCCCAGGTAACTTCTGTCCTACCTCCTGTGTTCCTGGCTGTTAGTCTGTTGTGGTTTAACCCCAGCTGGTAACTAATCACCACTCAGAGGCTGCTCCTTCACTCACCCCAGGTGGGATGGAGGAGAAGATTGAAAGGGTGAAAGTAAGAACACTTGTGGGTTGAGATAAAGACAATTTAATAAGTAAAGCAAAAGTTGCACACACAAGCAAAGCAAAACAAGAAATTCATTCACCACTTCCCATATGCAGGCAGGTGTTCAGCCATCTCCAGGAAATGTGGGCACCATCACACAACTGTAACTCAGGAAGACAAACTCCATCACTCCAAACACCCCTCCTTCCTTCCTCCCATTTTACATGCTGAGCATGACTCCAGATGTTGGAGGATACATGTTGAGTCATCTGGGGTTGGCTGTCCCAGCTGTGTCCCCTCCTAACTCCTCATGTACCCCCAGTCTCTTCACTGGTGCAGTGTGGTGGGAGGCAGAAAAAGCCTTGGATCTGTGTAAGTCCTGCCCAGCAGTAAGGAAAAAATCCCTGTGTTATCAACTCTGTCTCAAGCACCAATCCAAAACAACCCCATACCAGTACTGTGGCAAAAAAAAATAACCCAGACAAAACCACCTGAGAGTCTCAGTTCTACTCCAATCCACTCATCTTATTTAATAAAGTACAGCTGAGATTCTCCCTGCCATCATATGCCATCACTTTTTTCTTGCACCTAATGTCTCCCCACCACAAGCAAAAAGCTGGATAACAGATAAAGAAAATATTATGTGCCCAGCACTTCAACAGTATTATAGAAAAAGTGACAACAGAAGGAACGCAGAAAAACTGGGATCCTGCACTTCCCACTTAATTCAGATCACTGCTGAAAGTTTCTGAGGCTCTGCAGAGCTACTATTTTCTAACTTTAATCCCTATTTAGGAAAAACAGGGAGGCATTACAGCCCAAAACATAAAAGACAGCAACATTCAAAGCAGTCACAACATAAAACTGCCTTTTCTTACTCCAACGCTTTTTCAAAGTTTATCAAAACTTGCACAGGATCATCCAAATATGAAAACATCCAAGTACAAACACTCCTTAAGACCTGCATGATGGATGGTACAGCACTAATTAAAAAAGAAGTCACTACCTCACAGCTGCAATCCATAAAAAGGAATGAAACTGTTGGGAACAGCTGGGAGTTTGTGTAGCAGGGGCTGAAAATATCAAAACAAAAGACAGTGCCTGAGAAGCAAACAGCATTCTTTTTCTTTTTGGTCATCTCTAAATTTTACTTATCTTAAAGACTTATATTTGTGCTATGACTGCTTCTTTATGAAAAAGATGCATCAAACTGAATCTGAAAAGAAACCAAAAAACCTGTTCTTGGAGTGTAAAAGTAGCAGGCTCCTCTCAATAGAGAGCTTGTACATTATGGATTTTTTTCCCCCTGAGCAAGGGGAAAATTTTTAATTTAAAAAATGTATACTGAGCCAAGTAGTGGAATTACCTTTAACAAAAGAAACCAACAAAACAACAAAAAACCCCCAAACAAAATAATAAAAAAGGCAAAAAGAAGAGAATAAGGTGATTGACTCATATTCCAGAAAGTGCTATTACGCATTAGAGACAGACAGATGCATTCAGTGTCTGGCTGAACACAGACTGAGCTCTGCTGCTCAGCCTCCCCTCCTTCCTGAGTTTAGCAAGGCTACTAACCTGAACTAATCATTATGTCTAAGAGCTCAGCACATCTTCATTTCTAGTTGTTCCTCCTCCAAGACCACACCTTTATCTGGCTTGTTAAGAGTCTGCTAAGAAGTGGACAAGACAAGGTTTTAATCAAATGTAAGCAATAACAACAGGTTTTATTCAAAATTTCCAGTAAAGAGGACCCACTAGTTTTGGAATAAAAGTACTTAAAAGTACTACAGCTTACATGAATATAAAAGAGCAGAGAGAAGAAAATAAACCAAGCAGCAAAAAAAACAAATTAAAAATATATATATTTAAAGTTTGAAATAGACCCCCACAGGGATACTGAAGTCCTCCAAACAGTTAACAATAACTAGGTTTGGCAAAACAAGATTCTCTCACAAAATTAAAAGCCTGCATTTGTTACATAAACTGTATAAAACTGCTCAATAGTTAAAGAGCACTCTGTACAAATTTGTCTTGAAATACACAGAGCTGCAGCCTTCAAACTGCAGTAATCATTTTGTCCTCTTCATGGGTAAAAGAAGCTGCACAATTGCTTTGAGGGAAAAGGAAGAGGCAAAATAGTCAGAACTAACAAGATGAAGCCAGTATGAAAACAAAATGCTCAACAAAATTCAGACCTCAGTTTAAACTAACACACTATGTTTACAATATATTCTACATTTCAGTTGTCATTTTCCCCTCCCACTCCCACCTCCCCCCATTCAAATATTCCTAATTCCTTTATGGTCTAAACCTAATTCATTTCTAAACTTTCAAATACACCATACATACATTTAGCAAAAGAACATACCTAACATTCTTACAGCAGTATGGTCAGGACACAATTTCAGAGATAGCACACAGTTATGGAGATTAAACCTTATGATGTCTTTTCAAGAGAACAGCAACCATCAATGTAATGTTCCTAAGAAGGACTGAAGAGAGGCTGCAAAAGACTTGGCCAACATCCACCCTTAGCTCCAGAGGACATGGGGGAAACCAGTGAATGCTGAATGTAAGGAACCTTAAGAGTGCTGGCTGCAGGAAAAGCCTTCGGGAACTCGGTCCAGCACACTGAGTTTGGCTTGGGCTCTGTTGTTCCTCTTGTACTAAGCCCTGTAAATCAACTCCACAATAGTACATTACAATGTAAACTAAAATTCTTTATACCGACAGTATGTCAAATGGGTTTATTTATCTTTGTTTTCTGAATCCAACAGTTGGTCACAGAAGTCAAGTGTTTTCATGGCTCTTTTTCAGCTGTTGCCAGTTGAGGGGGTAAAAAAAATAAAAACGTGTATCTGACTCATACATCTTTCAAGTACATGCAAGGCTCAACTGTTTCCAAAATGCAGGAGCTTGGGACCTTTTAAGACACTGAAGAAATAGGATTATGAGGAGAGCCCATCTGAGTAAGTACTTTATCCAGCCACTGAAGGGGACCATGGAGATGTATCTCTATCCAGCATGGAGTGCTTGTTACGTCCTGGCGATGATATTCAGCTCCCCAGCCCTGGAAATAAAGTCATAAGCAGAGAAAGAAAAAACAAATCACCTTATACTCTAATACTAAATATGTGAAAAGCATACTTCTTACCAGAACAGTCATTATCAGCAGGGTGGCACAGCACTCATAGCACCCACCAACTATTATGACATTTCAACATATAAATCAGAAACTAAAGAAATCAATGTGGAAACAGTATAATTTCTGATCTCTTACAATGGCAGTCTTTAAAGACATAACCTGTAGCAGTGTAAAATTTCCCCATACATCACTGCCAGCTGCCTGAGGTCCCTATAAAGCCTCTGAAGAGGGGGATATTCAAATCTTCTCTGCCAAGACTAGAAATAGAACAAATTGGGTGGAAATGCTGCCAAACAGATCAAAAAATTAAAAGATGAGATGATAAGACTGATGTGGAAATGGGAGTGAGGCATCTGTCTGACAAGAACCAAAGTATCATGTCGCTGTTGGACACGAAATGACAAACTCAACTTTAGAAGGGAATGATTTCAGAAGGCTTTCACAAGGCTGTATTTTTTATTTTGTGCAGACTTTTTATAACATGTTGGGCTGAAGAACCATGTAATTGGTTAATAAAAACAACACTTCTCTTCATTGGTTAAATAATAGAAATAACACCTGGAAGAGAAGTGACTATAAGAGTTCAGAAATATGAAAAAAAAAAAGGCTATTTACAGAAACTGTCTTTGGGAGACGGATTTTTCTCAGGCTAGGAAAATCAGCAGTCTGGCAGGCTGAAACCTTTACAGTCTCAGAAAATCAGGCCTACAGTATCATTCTCAGGATGGGGATGACAAACCAAGCATTCCTCCTTGGAGAAAGAGGGCATGGTCATCCCCCATCAGGCTGTTTCACAGCTTAAGACACGTTTTGTTTCAGCTCGTACCTGATTCTGATACAGTAATTACCAAAGATATAAAGAGATATTTAAAAACATTCAAAATTGTTTTGTAAGTGAACCATTTTTGGGGCAGGTCTGAAGAGAAGACTATGACATCTGCAGGTACAGTTTCCTCTGCTCTGTATTGATCAGCAATGAAGGGATCTCCCAGCTCCCAGCACAGCTGGCAGCAGCTCTGAACACTGTGCAGTGCAACTTCCAGTACACAAGCAGTCCTGTCTGACTGTTTAGGCAATACTGCCATGTAACTCCATAGGGTGGCACAGCTGTAAACAGCCTATTCCATTTTAGGAACCTCTGCCTTAACATATCTGAAAGCTCTCATCCTCCCATCATGGAGAGGACTGCAGCATATCACCATCTTCATTTGATTACTTTCATTTAAGGAGCAGACCTTTCCTATCAGTACCTGTGTTGACACTCACACAACGGCCACATCACAAATCCTGACCTTGCATGCCTTCCTAGAATAGAAAGGTATGCCTATTATTCTCAATCATGACCACAGCTCCTAATTTGGGAGTTGCTGTCAAGATTTAGAGGACTTATGTGAAGAAACATCTTCTGCAAGTCACCTCAAGCTTTCTAAGTATGTGGGCCAGATGGTTTTCTGTCCACAAATACTTCATTTCACTGTCTTAGACTTAACGAGCATTCCAGCCTTGAAATTCAACAGCTGATAGGCTGATGAAGGGAGTTACTGGACCATTCAAAATCACTACATTAAGAAAAATACTATTTACTTGCTTACAAAATAATCTCAAGCAAATGCCCAACATACCTTTACAAAACTCATCCGCAGAGTGCACATCTTAGTGAGCTCATACACTGTCTCAAAGCCATGGTTCACAGACTGAGCCAGGAGCTGAGCAAACTCTTGATTGTTGAAAATCTTCAGACTGCAGCCACTGGGGATTTTGCAGACCGTGGTGGGGTGGAACCCGTGGTGGTAGTTGCAGTTCCGACTTTGCACGAAGATGCTGCTGTCGCTCAGACATTCCGCGTACACCTCCCCTCCAACGTAGTAGAGATGGACACCTGCGAGGAGAAGGTTGGCAAATTCACACTCTGTGTCTGTTTTCATGCCCTGTCTCCTCAGAGATAGGCTTCTGTTCAAAGAGATGAACCTTAATTACATATTAGAGTATCATCTGTCTTCATTTCTACCTCTCTTTCATCAGCAGGCCTTTTGAAAGAAGGTTATGTACATATGTATGTATGTGGAATCCACATGTATATTCAACAACACTAAACAAGCAAGCAGAGTTGTTTTGATGCCTTCCATTGGACAACCTGACCACTTGAACTTTTTCTTATTATATTTAAGTAAAGCAGTAATTGGGAATGCAAGCAGAGAGAGCAGAAACCTGCTGCATTATTTCCAGATACTGAAGAAGCCCAAGCTCAAGTCTCTAGAAAAATCCTGAATGCTAATTTGGGTAGCATGAGTTTTGTCAGCTAGCTTTAATTCCAGAGAGCTAGGTGGAGGGAAAAAAAGCCTTTATATTTCTCAAACCTATCTGCCAGATGAGGGCACACACCAATTTTACAATCCCTTTCACCTTCTAGTGCCTGCTCCTTCACCTGTCATCCACAACAGCAAAGCCCAGAAAAGTAACATACAGAGAACCTTTGTGTCAGTAGGAGTCAATTCTAAAGGTTTTGAGAAAGCAAGAAAATTTACCTTCTGTGTTTAAAAATGGTTTATTTGCTCCTTAAACCTTTCACCTCCCACAGTGTCACAAATCACAGAGGTGAACACAGAGAATTAGAAAACTCGACTGCAGTCCAGTAAGAAAGCCTTGGCTGTGCTCTGTCATGTAACATTTTGCCACTGACTGTGTGGGTATATACAGACTCCCACCTGATCTGCAAAAACATTTATGGCTATGTCTTCACATTTGGGATTTACTCCTCCTTTCTCAAAGGCCAACAGTTCTACATCACCATTACTTGTACACATTTACTTATTCAACTGTATCCTTGTCTCTCCCACGCTCTGCTTTGGTACACACGCAGTTAAGTGCTTCAGCAGAACTCTGCCTGCAGCTGGGTTACTCCTAACAGGAAAAATGAATGAGGTGTTAAATAAATATCCTGATACTTGGGAAGATGGATGGGGAGGAAAAGAAGGAAGAAGTATTAGCACTTGAGTGGCACAACACAGGTGTGGTGCACTACTGAGAGTTGCACAAGTTCTCACGAAGAGAAAAGCTCTCCAGACTGGAGGCTCCGACTCGAGGACCTGACAGTTCTCGTCAGCTTTAGCTCTTTCCTCCTTTTTCATGAATTGGCACATCTACCCCACTGCATGCTAAACCCCCAACTGTCTCAGAAAACTTACAGTTTACTAAAAATGTAAATATCTAAAAAATGTGCCTTGCAGGAATGGCCCACTGCAGGGGGCAATGTCAGCTTTGCCTGCCATTTGCATTAGTGGTGAGTTCTCAGAAAACAGGACCGTATTAAGCATAAAGGTGAATACTTTCTCTTTTGTAAGACTGTCACTGACAAAGAAGGGAAGCACAAAATTCCCACTGAAAGAATCACCAGCCTGTGAAAAATGCATTTGGAATAAACTGTTTTAGCAGGTCATCTCCCAAAATACATGTTAGGATAGCTAATTTACGTTAGAACTACGGCTAGCTAAAAACATTTGGTGCCAAGAACCACAATTTAGATTTCCATATACAGCAATAATCAAGATAAATCAAGACATTTCATTAGACAAACTGCCTTAACCTCTAATTCAGATTTCGATAGCCTTCAGGCAACTAAAAATTGATTAAGGGTAAAGCTTCCTGTAATTACACACCAGCTAGGAACAATACTTTGTTTATAGGACTAGGCCAGAAAATTACATGTTTACCAACACAAGCACTTCTCCCACATGCTGGAAAGAGCAGCTTACTCTCGAGGGAAGCAGCCCAGGTTGTCACATCTTGGGAAACACCACCCCCATCCCAAATGGGCGGCGGGATCCCAGGCTCACCTTTGCCAATGTGCCGCCTGGTGTTCTCAATGGTGGAGTTGCGGTTGACGTTGGAGAGCAGCCCCAGGCAGAACCTGTTCTTGTTGTTGGAGGGGTCAGTGAAGCCATCCACCAGGATGCTGGTGGAGGACGCGTGGAACGCCTCCCCCACGCGGTTGTTCAGCTCGTAGTAGACGATGGAGCACCAGTGCTTCGGCTCTTCGTAAGCAACTGCCTGGACATCTGGAAAGCCACAATGGAAACCTTACAGCCTAACAGTGCTGGAACACAGGCCTGAGCAGTAAGGAGCTGTAACCCTGCAGAGTTGAGCTATACAGAGTAAAGTCATTTCAACTCAGAAGAGACAAAGGCTGGCATTAGTATGAACAGAAAAGTACAGAAAGCTCCTGGGCACATCCCAGGCAGTGCCCCAATATCCCTGCCCCATTCCCTTACAACATTCTACAGTGCAGGCTCAGACAGAAGAGAAATGCTCTAACTGTACAACTCTGCTTTCTTTCCTATTCAGTAGATGAATTTCTACTTCAGTTCATTTTACTAACAAACTACAAGTCACATTTTTGCTTACTGCAAAGCTGTGTAGCAACAGGAAGAAAAAGCATCACACAGCAGCATCAAAGACCATTTCCCACTTTACATGAAGTACACAAGGCAGCTTAAATATACAGTCAGCAGATCAATCTTTCAACATTCAGAGCATTACTGGGTCTGATTGCTGCAGTCTGTGGAGTTTTCAGCCTGTTAGTAGCTGATTTCTTCTTCCCTTGAGAGAATTAATTAATTAATTAATTCCTCTCAAGGACAGTGAATGTAAATAAGTCTTCTATTTTTTCTTCTACCTGGAATCAAGCTCTTCACTTCCTGTACAACAGCAACACATGACCAAATCTTTCTTCAGGGTTTTTTGGGAGAACAGTAGGAGACCTCAAAAGACCTGAGAGGGATTGATATTTGTCTGCAGAACATGCATGAAGCACATCCCCAAATAAAAGGAGGCTACTGAGGGGTTGTGGTTGCTTTATGTGTGCCTTCTTTTAAATGAAGGATACTATTTCACTCCTAAGACTAGAAAAGTTGGACTTGCTGCTACAACACCAACTTTGCAGATCCTGCCTAGAGGGCAAAGTACTAAAATGAAAATCAGGCTGATATTATGGGAAAAGTTGTGTTTTTTTCTGGCCAGAGGTTTCTTTCTCCCAGTTCCAAGTTTTTACTGATATCAATCAACAAAGATTAGTGTTCGCATTTTCCTCTGTTCACAGATCAGACCGCTACGAGTTTTTGTTACAAAAACCAAAAAACCGAAAGTCCCCCTCAAACCCCTACACAGTAGATACAAAAGGTGGCAAATAATCAAGAGCAGGATAACACATCCTACATCACTATGGAAAAACTTCTGAGCATAATGTTTATTGCTAATAACTTGCTTAAAAACACCAGTAAAAAGCTGGTCTTTCCCAATACTCTGGCACTTTCTGTCCCTTCACATCACTGTTGAAAAGGAAAAAAAGAAGAAAAAACAGCCTTTAATTATTAGTAAGAGGTTACTACACTTTTAATTCCCATAAAGATGCCAGCAATTATCAAAGCTGCAGCTTTGCCCCAGTTCTCAGAGTCAGGAAGAAATCTTGCCAGCTGGCCATTCTTACAGAATTAATCATATCTCTCTCACACAGATTTCATACTGACTTCCTTACATTTGCTTTAAGTCATGCAGAGCAGGTGCGTTCAGTCTCTCTATTCCCAGCATGGGCCAACAATGGAAATTACCCAACTTCATTGACAGGATGCAGCTTGTTAAATCAAATCTCTTAAGACTAACAAATCACCATGAAGAACACACTTCTACAAAGTTTGCAACAAAAAATGGTGCAGTAAGTTCACAGTAAAAACTTTTCTCCTACAACCTGCAGCAGATTTTTTTTAAGTAGTGCAATCACAGTGTACATATATGAATAATAAACATGTGAAAGCACCCAAAAGTCTTTCTTTTTAATGAAGGGAGAGAGATGAAAATCCATTGTACTAAACTACTGGAAGGGAAAAATATCAATAAACAATTTTTATTTTGAAATGGCTGAATGACAAAGAGCAAGAAGAAAAATGTAAGCCCTCTTTTCTTTATCTTCTCTCATGTATTCTTTATCTTCTCTCATGTATTAGGGGAATTCTATAATAGTCACACATTTTGGGGGAGGAACACACATGCAAAGGTCTGCAGTTAGGCATGAAGTTTGATAAATGTATTTTGGGGCAGTAAGTTTCTGGCCCAAAATTCCTACAAACTACTAATACACACAGAGTGTAGTTTGTGTGATCAGCAAAAAGTGGAAGTGCTACAGATGGGGTTTATCACACACAAAACTCATTCCAAGCAGAGAGTAAACAGGCTAAGACAAAAGCCATCCAAATTGTTCTAAAAGGGCAGATACGCTTCCTGAAACCAGACATTGAGCTTAGCAGCAAAACAAGCACCAAAAAATAAACCCCAAACGCCAAAAAACCCCACCAACACCAAAAAATCCAAAACACAACACTTAAATTGTGCATATGCTTGTGATGTTGATGATGGTTCTGGCACAGCACCAGCTTGCTGCTCTCTCTTGGCATGGGCCACAACTGTGTGAGCTGAAGTGTTCTCTGAAGGGGCCACTTCTCACAGTGTGATGATGAATGCACCGAAGCCTTTACTCAGCAGCCACGGCTGCTGCTGCTGCAGCTTTAACAAGCAATGTGTAAAAAGGATGCCTGTGTCACAGTAAAGCAAGAGGCCTTTGTTTCATACAGAATTTTGAAGTCTGTAGCAGTGCACACCTCAGGCAGATAACTCTGTATTCTGCAGTCTCATGGGAGTTCTTTCCATTCAGAAATCAGTAGAATTCCCAATAGAGAACATCAAATTACTGTGGTCTTTGAATTGGTTGGGAGTAAGAAAGTAATAAACCCCATATATTTTACATTTTTAAAGCGTCATGGGATAGATTCCTGTCTTAAACAAATATTTACATTTATAAATAATCTCCAGCTTTACTATTTCATCCCTTACAACAACAGAAGAAAAATTACATGGCCGTTTCTTTTCTTTTACGCAGGCAAAAATTTTCATGAACAACATTCATCCAAAATTAAAACTCAGTTATTACTTGTAAGTTCTGGAGGTTCTTTACTTTTAAGAAGCGAAGCAGAAAACATGAAGGAAGTGTTCTTACCTCCTCTGTGCACGTCAGGGGGAATTGCAGGTGCCATCATGTTGGTATCCATGGGCTGCGAGGTATCGTGTGTCATCGGATCTTCCGGAGGCAGGTAAGTGGGCGGGGGAGTATCAGCTAAATATAGAAAAGCAGAGATACCTGAGTCCTTTCCCCTCTTTAAAGCACATCTACATATCCACATAAACACTCTGAGCCTGGAAATGCTTCCAGCCTGACTCAGCTATAAACTTCCACCCACCAGAAATCTGAAAAAGCAATCATGGGCCTCGAATAAGGAAAGCAAAGAATTACTTTGCAAATTAAGCACAACTGCAATAAAAACATGTCACTTCACCCCCATATAAAGCCACAAAAGAAAGCTCAGCTGTGTTTCCAACCCATGGCTCTGCAGGCTGGAGGTGCCATACAAACATCAGGGCCCAGCCAGCAGTAGATACTGAATATGGTAAAAGTGAACAGAAGCTGGGGCAGAAAACTTTCAGTCCCAGCTTTTCTGTTTCCAACACAATTCTACCAGCAAATTATTTAAACATCCCAGCTACATCCAGGGCATTATCATTGTCAGTGCAAAGTATTAGCGCTCTTTCCCTAGATTGGGAATAACAGAAAAGTGTTCAGGAACCCAAATTCTGCAGAAGTGATCCTGTGGGTCTGGAATTTCTCTGTCAGTGTCTCTGTCCTGTCCCATTCAGGGCTGCATCACCAGCACAGGAGCCCATGCACACTGACCACACTCACTAATATCCAGCTTCCAGCCCTGTTTGAAGTGTCCCAGCCAGCACTGCCCTTCAGCTGCCTATTCCACTCCTGGGAAAGCTTCCCAAAAGATTTCTTAGAAGCTGCAGGAAGTTGCCAATGTCACCATTTCCCAATACACCAGAGGACACTCTCCTCCAGATCAATTGCACAGAGGTACATCCAAGAGCGAGAAACCCTTGCTTGATCCCTGCAAGCTTTCACTGCAAAAACTGGGATTAGATTACCACTGGGCTGTCTCTGCTGCTGCTCATCCCACACTTACTTCCATTACTGAGAGTATGGATTGCAAACTACCACAGAAAATAATCACAGGGGATTCCAGAACTCTGAAAACCAAATTAGCATCAACAAAAGGCAGGAGAATGCTCTGTATGTTTGGGTTTTTTTTGTGGAGTGGTGGCTTTTTTCTGGATTTTTTTTAAATATATTTTTTTAAAAAACACATGATCGTGAAATTTATTAACTAACTCATTGTTTAGCAGGCATTTTATTGAGAGCTTTACATCTAATGCTGGCAGGTGCCTGGCTAATTCCCTTACTTGAACACATTCAGCTGGATGAGAAAGGAGCAGAAAAAAACAGAGATGGCAACAGGGCTGCATTAAAAGCTCAATAAACTGCACTGGATTTTGAGTCTCATGTTTTACTAAGCTCTAAATGCTTGTGTGTGTGCAAACATGATCTTGGTCATGCACAAGATTCCAAGGCCACGGGCAACAAATTAACCACTACCTTGTAAGTTTTCAAGGCTAACTGCTTTGCCCCTTTATTTCTGTGTTTTCCAGAAGTCAGCCTTTTTCCCCATTAGTGCAAGATGGACAACTGTCCAGGGCTAAGCATCAAGGACATCAGTATCCTGATCTCCCCTCTAACTCATTTTCTTCACTGCAGCTGCTGACATTAAGGGCATGTGGACAGAACAGACCTTCAAAGTTCAAGTGAACTTCCACAAGCCAGCATTCAGGAAGACCTTGTTAGGTCTTTATCTCTGTTGGAAGAGCCCCAACCACAGCAATCGTGTTTTAAAAAAAAAGAAAAAAACCCCAGCTGGTTTCACAGCAAATTCTCACATTTTTTCAGAGAAGCCAATACAAACTCTTTCCTTCCTTCCAGAAAATTCAGTAGTCTTCACTCACAAGAGAAAAATTTGCAACAACTATCAAGAGAAGCAATCTATGGATATTAATTTCATGTAATAGGAGACAGATTTTCACAAATCTGCTGCTTTGTTTACACACACCCTCCCCACAGCCCCTGAAAGAAACAGGCAAATAGCATCAGTAAGCATTTGTACTGCATCCTTCTCCCAGCATTTAGATCAAGACATCTACCACAGACTGCTTCTGCAGTATTGGGATCCAGCTGCATGGAAAGACCAAAAAAGGGTAGCCCCATGGAATTTTCTACAGACACCAGTCAACAAAGGGAGGCTCTTCTCTGACTGTAGGTAGTAAAACAGCCTGTAGAGTTATTTTAAGGGCCTGTTTTTTCAGTTGAAGTATATTTGCTTCTTGGAACTCCACCACTATGAGAAGAAATTATTTATCAGGTAGCAATAATGTGATCACCTTGATAAATATCCTTTTTCTGCAGAACTAAAGCCTTGTGCTGAACTTATGATCATAAGCAAGGATGATATCTAGCATCACACTTCTGGTCCATTGAACACTACGCTTTTTGGGCTAAATTGCTGAACTGGTCCCCTAAACGTTTTGTATCCCTCCCCACACCTCACAAGAGTTCTACTGCAATGTTTTAACTGTGTTTGAGAGAGGCACAACATTAAAGCCTTCAAGATTACCAGAGATTCTATACTCTTTATCACCTTCCATCTCTTAGCTTGCTACTGAACACAAGTGCTGGCTGATCATTTGGTGTTATTAAGCAAAAAACCCCTGACAGCAGTGATACCCAACCACCTTCTCCCTTCTCCAGGGAAGCTGACCATACCTGGCATCTGGAAAGGACTTCCCGGGTCCGAGCTGGCTGGAGAATGTGGGTAGGTGCTACTGCTGCTTCCAGGTGAGTTTGGGTAGCTGCTGCCAGGAGAGTGGGGGAACGGGTGAGTGTTGGGCTGCTGGAAAGAGTCCGGGAAAGTGGCGTTGTGCGGCATGTGGGGCTCGTTCTGCCCCAGGTTGCGGAACTGCGCCAGGAGGCTGTGCTGGGGGTTGTACTCGCTGTGCCTCGGAACCAGCACCGGAGGGAGAACTGCAAAGGGAGAGAGAGAGAAAAGCCACAGGCTTGGAGACTCAGTTCTGAAGGCATACAGGGGGAAAAACCCCACGTGTTCCTCTTCCCTCCCGGCACATCCACGTCTGCCTCCAAAACAAGGCAGTCAAACCTAGGAGCACATGTCCGAGCAAGAACTCCTTCCCTGACATCCGGTTACTGCACGGCTCCAAGCCACAGCTCCTGGTTTGCCAGATGGGAGCTTGTTTTCACAGAGGGCCACTGAAGAAGAGCCAAGAACAAACCACAGTTCTGTGTTTCAGTCTTACTTGCACGAAGAGATGCTGGGAAGAGCCTGACAATGCTGACGTGCAGTTCCTCCTGCTGCACTTGTCATCCCACTAATCACCTACTGGCCTGGAAGCCAAACCCTTGCTCTTAAGAACAGATTTTTATTTTTTTCTGAAGACAATACTAATAAAGCCTTGAACTCAGTCTGGTCCCAACAGCTGTAATTTTATTTTTAACCTGGACTATGTTCTTACAAGTTACTATTAGAACAGTTATTAACTCCTCAAGTCAGTTTACAAAATGTGCAATTTAAACAAAATTATGTAGTTCAAAAAAACCAACTGAGCAGCAATTGAGCTGCAACTATGTGCTACCATGGGATCAGAGAAACATCAGAAACTACGAGTTGCACCACACTTCTGAAGCCTTCTCAGCAGCAAAACAAAGGCCTCTTTCAAACTGGGAATATGAACGTGATACCAGATACACTAAGATAAAAGAATCAAGTCTTTTTCCAGTTCTTCAGCTTCTATCTTGGAGCGCCTCACAGCAAAGTCCAAGCTAACTGAAGGATTAAAAGCGCTTCTTTCCACAGAAATTTTTGGGTGATGGATAAAAGAGGAGAGGCAAGGCCTGGGAGAGGGAGATCCATTCACAAAGTACTGGAAAAGAAATAAAAAAGCAAGCCTTCCTCA
Source organism: Aegithalos caudatus (assembly GCA_013389925.1). Lineage (NCBI taxonomy): Eukaryota > Metazoa > Chordata > Aves > Passeriformes > Aegithalidae > Aegithalos > Aegithalos caudatus. The sequence goes on along the minus strand of WEIU01007072.1, from coordinate 336,843 downwards.
CATCTTTCCCCTTTGAAACCTCCGTTTCCCAGATCCATGGCTGAGCAGGACTGGAAGAAATCCCCCCTGCATAGTCTGCCTTCAAGAGAGGGTGCCAAAAACACAACAAACCCCAGGGAAAACAAGCCAAGGCTATGGCCCCCTCTCCTTGAGACTCCTGCTCTGGCCTCGACACCTGGGTACACAGAATTGGAACAGGAGCATGTGTAGTCAACAAGCCTATACAGACACAGCTATCATTCAGATTAAGAAAGGTGTTTTGGAGACAGCTGCTTTATTAAAAGCCTGAACTACAAACTAATTGCCAAAAAAAAAAAAAAAATCAAATAACATTTTCTTTACATGACAAACAGGTTCTTCCATGACACTGGGGCATCTTTACTTTTCCAGCACTTTGCTATTACAGAAGCAGCACTCAGATGTCCTGGAGTCCAAGAGTACCAGGATAACCACTCGACATATACACCAGGTGTGAGGTCTAGGTTCATGCTTAAAAGGGATATAAATGAGTACCACCCTAAAAACTCACTCTCTATTCCTAAAGTCACAGATTAACTAAAAAGAAAAGAAGACGGTTTCCCTTGCTCAGGTTTTTTTTCTGCGTATGCCTAAGAGAAATTAAGCTCCCATTTTTGCCTGCTGGTGGCATTAATGCAAGAGCATCCCAGAAATCTTCACTGAAGGTACACTGAAAAAAACCCAAACCTTCACTACTGAAACCAGGGCTGCAGAAGCAGGTTTTAAGCATTTAGTCTGATCTCTCAATTTCTTAGAGCAACTTCACTGAGATTCCAACAGATCTCAAATAGTTGAGGCAGATGTCAACCTTAAGTAGATTTGTTTAGATGTCAAAAAACCCAAGTCCATTTTACAAGGCACAGACAAATAACCTAATTATGGTGCTTTCTGAAACAAAACACATCCATCTGTCATTCTGTGGAAGTTCTCAATGGCAAAAACACCCCAGGAGAAGCTGCATCTCCCCCAGCTGTGCAGATTGTTTCTTGCTCCAACACAGCCATTCTGACATGCCACTGGAAAAGGCTGTTAAAAGTAAAAAAAGTTACTCAGCATTCAGGTGGACATCACAAATCCCCTCATCCTCAACATGTCAGAGCCAAGCTCTCTGAATATTAGGGTTTATCAGAATTAAGCTTGTTCCATTAAAGCAAGCAGTCTTTTTGCAGCTAGGTCAAGTACTATTTAATTATCATAGTCAACATTTGCTGGGCTAATAAATTACCAGTGAAAAAACTAACAATGAGATCATTTGTTAAAATGTATTTTCCCTTTCCTGTCGTTATGATTCTTCCTTACTTTTCTCAGCATTAAAAACACAGCTTTCCTATCTCTTTCCTTCCTATGGATGAAGGTCAAACCATTAACTTTTATGGAGTTAATTTGTGCAGAAAGTACATCACCTACCTTTTCCATCCCCTACCTCACATTAAACAATGACACACATGACATCAGAGGAAGCCACATGATTCACAGCACTTTAAAATAGCAGGAGAACAGGATATTTTCTGTATGTTTTCTGTAATTAAATTAATGCAGTGCCAGATTTTCCCAAGGTATATATACATGTTTTCTCCTGTTGGGCAGAACCACTGGCAAAGTTTAGAAGGACTTGAGATAAAAACAAGTCTCCTTTTCCCAGGTGTCCTCCATGCAAACCCACACTTTCTGTCCAACTCCGTCAACCTCAAGCGATTAAATGCCAGCTTCTTCAAAATAGACCCGGAAAAGGGGGAAAACAAACACAACCGGTATTGATACAACACAAATAGTCTCAAAAATATCACTGCAGAATTTACTTTAAGTGCTGCCCCCTAATTCACAGCCTCCCTGCATACACAAAGCTCTCAGTGAGGAGGAACACCCCTGAAAGGTCACATCAGGTGGGACAGAGAACGCAGTGCTCCAATTAGTCCAACTCCAAGTCACTCACTGCCATCACCTGACCTCTCTGCAGCTCCCGGCTTTTTTGCAGGGAAGCTGCTCCTACAGCCACAGAGGAGTTAATTTGAGTGCTGTTCACTCAGGAGTACAGACATGAGCAGGGACTGGGCCCTTTGGAGCATGGAAGGCTGCCAGGAGAACATAAAGGGGAACGCACACCTTCCTTGCTCCCCTTGCCCCCGTGTAAGGCACTGAGCTTCTGGTCAGGTTGCAGACCTCAGCCACATGGAATAACAAATTACTGAGGCTCAGGCCAGCAGGGGAGGAGGATGATCTCTGCTGCAGCTGCCAGCTCCAGGAAGAGGTGTAATTGAAGGGGAGAGAGCATGAGAGAGTTATTCTGTGCTAAGCCAGCACACCTGTTGCTATGAAATAATGAAGCAGCGCACATCTTTGCTGCGCAGATCTCTGCAGGATGTGGCTCTAACCCTCTGCAAACACAATTCCTCCCTTCCTCTTTAGCGGAACACTGATACAATAAAAAATTATTTTTCTTTCTTTTTTTTTTTTTAAATTTTAACATCAGTATCATCAGCATATATGTTAAGGAAACATAATATGGAACACACTGTTGTCTTTAAAAGCTGCTGCAACAGATTTGCCAACTCAACCTCATTAAAGTTAATGGAGTAGAACCACAAGTCATCCGACAGCTTGATTTCTGTAATTTCTCAAAGACCAGATTAAAAGGTTTTATGTGCTGTATTGTGGCTAAATTTTGCTCCCAAGTTCTATCAATGTGGACCTGGAGTTGAGAATTAATACATGACTACTAGCAGAAAGGGTGCTAGTAAGGAAGAGGGGGATAAACACCCAGGAAGCAGTCTGGGTATGTTTGTGGAACTGTAGCTGAGATCCTGTGTCTGTCAAGACAGCCTGGGAATTGGGGAGCTTGTTTTTACCATGCAAATAACACCAAGTATACCTGCACCAAACAAGAGGAGCTGTATTAAAGAAATTAGAGCTACAGGGCAATTTAACCCACAGGGCCATTTCATCTAGGAGCCAAGAATGCCAAAAATACAGAAGATAGACCAAAGGCAACCTGGCTGTTCAGATAAATGTTCTGACTAACCACACCAAGGAAGAAATGCTTTTATGAAAATGTAATAGTGGCCTTTGAAGAAACTTACTGATCTCTACTCTTTTTATCTCCTGCGTGTCACCCTGTTCCTCTTCAGAAAACTAACAGCTGTGCTATCCTAAATAAAGATCTTCTTGCTTTTCTTTTTTGTTCTATTTTCACATTCCAGAGATAATGATTTTAGCAAACACAGAAAGTCTTCAAATTATGAACATAACTTTTTTTTAAGTTTCTCTGTGAAAAACCCCAAACAAATCCAAGCCAAAGGACCTGCTGTACTTTCAAAGCAGCATATTTTCTATCCAGATGGATTTTGATTATCTTGCACAAGCCCAGATGACAGCTCACTTTCCTCAAGGCCTCTTTTTTTCCCACACCCTTTGCATGTTATGTGAAAATTTGGGTAGGTATCTCTCTTTCCACTTATGGAAATTGAAAGACCATGTAATGAAATACAAGGGGCCACCTATAAGAAAGCAGACTTTGATCCACTTTTCCTTGCTAAAGGGGATTCTACTTCTTTTGTAAAAAAATTATTTATGAAATAAACAAAGAAAGAAAAATATAAGCAACTGGTCCTGCACTTTTTGCACTTAAAAACCATTATTTGGTTGACAGATATTCTGTAAAGGGGTTTTGAACCACAACAGGGCCCCCAGTGCTAATGAAGACCTGACAACACTACCATTAGAGCACTTTAATTTCCAAGCATTACATAGCTGCATTTTCATCTGAATTTATGCAAAGCCACATATGTTTTGCCAGAAAAACAGAACTGCAGGTTGGAAACGAGGAAAATCCTAAAACAAAAGTTCACGTTATCTGGAAATAGGAAAATCCTGCAAAGACTAAATTGTAACAAAAAAAGGAAGAGTTAGGAGAAGGAAAAAAAAGAATCAAAACTAACAAAAGACAGCAGCAGTGTTAAACTAACAAATCTGAACCCTCCTGAAGACTCCCAGCTTCATTTCCTGGCTTTGAGGTCCCAGCAGCTGAAGCTGGCTGTGGTATCCTGATGGGCCCTGCAGTCCCACAGTGGGAACAGAGCAGGTACCAAGGGATGCTCAGCTGGATGTGCTGCTCTCTGCAGCACCAGGGAGGCACTGAGCCATTCTGACTGCAAGGCCTTGCCAAGATCCTGCTTGTAAACAGTAAAATGTTGTGTAGAGAGAAAACTTTTTATCTCATTAGGCTCTCATGGTGCCCAAGTTATTCTTGGTTAAAAATAAGAAGTTAATAAGCGTTGTGTCAAAAGCAATCTGAGGATCAGGCTACTTAAAGCTCTTCCAATTACTCTTGGCTGTGGTGTCACAGCTTTGTTTTGCTGATTTCTCAAGAGGAGAAATTCCAGTCTTTGAGACTTTTGCTCCAAACCTCTCTTCTAGTAACTGTAGCTATTCAGAATCCTGTTTTGGGTGACAGAAAGACAAACTTTCTACTCCAGGAGAAAGCTGACAGCTGTCTTGTTTTCCCAATTCTTAATTTTGTTTTGCAAATTTGTCAGCTTAATTTGTCGGCTTAATTTGTCATTTTACATAGCTACAAATGAAGACTGTATTATTTAAAAAAAGGCAAAACAGTTGTTACTGTACTGACTTTGCTTTTACATCAGACATCTGGTCTAAATGCATTTGACAAGTAATATATGGGACATTTCCTGCATTACAATATTCAGCTAACATTAGATTTTATTTGTGGATGCTCTGATAAGCTGACATTCTGATTAAACTGACATTTGTCAAGGTCAATTTCAGAATTTAGTACTAACTGCATGCACATTAGTGAGGGAGTCTTTGTAAGCAGATTTGGTGGAGGAGCAGTCCTGATGCAGGAGGATGTGACAGTGATAGTGTGTATTAACTCAGACATTTACACAGACCAGAGTTCAAATTACCTGTACCAAAGCCACAGTCACCATCCTACTGAGCATCTTAAATCTTGGAAGTCTGGCCTCTCAAATCAGGAGAAACATCTGTATCTGGTTAATTTTGAAGAAAGAAAACACACACAAAATAGGAGAGAAACATATCTCTCTTGACAACTTTTATCCCTTTATTGCAGTTTCTTTTTCTGACACATGGTAAGGCTAGACAAGGAAAGCCCTGCTGTTAGACCATTCAATCCTTCCACCTCATCATTTCAATTCCTCTCCCCCGAGTCGGGAATTCTGGTAGGGAATTTTAGAACTGAATTCTGCAAAGCCGAAATGAAGGAAGTTTTATTCTGCTTGCCAAGCAAACTGGCAGTTGCTTTTGCTATTTTGGGGAACCATCCTATAATTGTGCCCACCTGTTGTAGCAATGCTATTTTTAAAGTCACACCCAAGTGCACACATGGCTACACAGCAAAACTTTTCAGGGATGACATTCTGCTTCCTCACCCCCAGCCTGCAGAAATCCTGCTATGGGAATCATACAAGAACAAGGATTTTTGTCTCTTGGTTTTACATATTAACTCTGAAGGGAAGCAGCACTTTTGGCCTCCCTTACACCCCAAAAGCAGCCTCCCATTCGCCTCTTTCTCTCCCCCCTCCCTTCATCTCCTCTTTTCCCTCTCTCTTCTCCTGGCACTGCTGGTATTATCCTACACCAAGCCTGGTTCTGTGGGAGCCTGAAGTAGGTGTGTTGCCTTACAGAGCCTCATTGAGAGCAAAAAGCAAAGGAGATCAAAGACAAATATGAAAATAACCAGGTTAAAGACATAGGCAGAGAGTCCGCACCAAGAGCAAAACCAGCATGCCACACCTACTGCTCTCCTCAGAGCCTGGGGACCTGGCCTGTTCCTGTGGCAAAAAGCAGATGTACATAGAGGTAAAATGTTTCTGGCCAGCAACACGCTTGCTGAAGCAGACACACACTTGAATTCATGGTTATAACTGAAAGGAACATCCCAGTTTTCAGGCAGAATTGAAAATTCAGCTCTCATGGCACTGTATCACTGTCTGCATCACCAAAAAGCAACCACTGCTTGCCCCCAGTTTGGCTGGAACTGGCACCATCAGCTTTGTAAAGCCCCTCGGTATAGAGCAGCCAGCCCTCTGAAAAAGAGAAGCTTGACAGAGGAAAACCATTCAGCCTTTTTAATCTACATTTTATTGGTAATTGCAAAAAAATGGGGGTTAGCCATTTACTGAACCACTGCACCTTCAACCACTTCCACATGTTAAGCAGGAAAACAAAGTTAATTTTTCTTTTGCCTGCTTTGTAACATACTATAAAGTCAGAACCCAGCAGGATGATGGGCAAGGATACTTAGGCAAACAATTCTGCCTCAGAATGCAGGAGAGGTAGTATTCACTAGCACTTTAAGAAAATTAAATATTCAGTTTCTTCATCTTCCTTCCTTCCCCTGTAGCTAAGGCAAAAGAACTGAACCTCCTCCCCTAAAGCCACATTAGAGGTGTGACTTATTATTATTATTTTTAATAGTTGTGTCAATTTAAGCACCTCTTCATCCTCCCTGTTCAGTATTCCATTCCTCTTGTTTTGCTGTTAGAGGAAACAGGATCCAGGCCTTTTTCCCCCCTTAAATTCTGGATTATAGCTTTCATCTGGTCCTATTGACATAATTGAGGACAGAGGCAAGCAGCCTAGGCTGTATCTCCACAGAAATCAAAGGAATAAAAGATGGGAAGGGAATGTCTCAGGAGGGACTTTACACATTCTCCAGCAAAACCTGAGAGGTCATTTGTGGCATTTTCAGAGGGATGAGAAACATCATGTCGGGTTTTTCCTCACAGCCTCCGTGTATGCAGCACGCCTAATTATTTTGCAAGTCTTGATCATACTTAAGGATAATCCCAACAGGTATCTCTTAACCAAAAAATAAAACCAAGGAGAAGCAGATTCAGCCAAGCAAGCACACCAGTTCAGCTAAGCATGCCAATTTTTAAGAGGCATCAAATTCAGACTTTGCCCTCCTTAATTAAAAGCTTTGCCTTGCCTTGCCAAGGGAGAAATCTGACAGCCATTAACTACCCTGCTCCAGAAATAATTCTGCACACAACAGACCTAGGAACAGCAGCAGTGAGCTACTTGAACCCATCTTGAGGAGATATCTCCTCCTGGCACTCAAAGTGCAAGGTTGCATTCCCACTGCCAGCAACAAGTCTCTACTTTGCCTCTCATGTCCCTCTACCTCCACTCCTCCCCAGATGTCCTCCACAGGGCTGTGTTGGTACAGATGCTCCTGCTGCCAGAACAAAAGCCCCTGTGCTGCCCTGATCAGCCTGACAGATATCACAGCAGGGGAGAGGAAAAGTGACTGGGATCTGGTTCAGTACAAGGCCACAGGAACAGCTGTGCTGGCACAACACAAGGAGCAGGAGCAGTCCATGCACCCCACAGAGCCCAGCTCCATCGCTCCAGCAGCTCGCTGGTTCCAGGCTGAAAGTGTCACAGTGTCACATCAAGGCCACCCTGCCTCACCTCCACCCTCACCCACACTGTTGTGCCTCCATCAGGCTCCACGTGAGCGAGCTGAGGGCACTGAGCTTGCCAAGTTAACTGTACCAAAAAGCAGTTTTCTGTGAGTTTAGTTTTCCTGATTGACACACCACAGGATCAGACAGGCCCCTGTGCAGAGCCTCCTGGTCAGGTCAGGCATGAGCATGGTCCTATCATGTCACACCCATGTGCCTGCCAGATGCACGTTCCCCTCCGTGTGCAGGAACACCAGGAGATTCCCTGTTTGTGACTCCTGATAGTTTTCTACCTCCCCTCACTGTTTGCAACCTGTTCCTATCTAGCCTGGCTAACAAAAATCTCACTGTGATTCAGGTAGCTGGCAGACGCACCACAGAGTGCCAGCTGTGCTTTCCAAGATTATCTCCACAAGCTAAGCAGTGAGGATGGAATAAGATGTCAAGGTAGAAAATCCATTTATGCCTCTGGCAGTGTGGAAACCGAGACATATCCACAGCACTGATTTCCCAACGAAGAACATTACCTTATTTTACATATTTGAGGATTTACCACTAATCCATTCCTCAAACCTTACACAACACTGAAACAAATCACACAACAATCAGCAGAATGAAAGGAGAGATCCCATCCCATGCATGGATCATACCCTTCAGATCTTCAATAACTGGTTCTGCACAAAACAGAGTTAAACAGACCACACTGTCAAGCAGAGCCAGAACTTCATAATGTACCTTTCACACAAAACGTGTATCATACACAATCTGAGTTTCCAATTTTGTTTTGTCAAGAAAAGGCACATTCTTCCTTAAGCCTTCTGGGAAACACAAACCTTGATAACTGCTCGAGTCCACAGATTGTTGTAAATGGTGACTCATGTGTGAATTCCCACTGCCCATTAATCTCAAAGTGTAAGCACTTACGTGGCAATAATAGTGTTCTAATGTCCTGACCAAAATGGGAAAAAATGGTTAGCAGAATTTGGGAGTGACTGTCAGGAAATGAAGATAAAGACCATGCTTGGAGGACATCAAGAACAAGGAAGGGACAGGAAAAAAGAAGTCAGAAGTTACAGAGCACAGCTCTTCAAGCCAAATGGAAGTTCAGCTACCACCTGTTTCCAAAAGCTGTTTTCCCATTCAGCTCCATGCAACATCCCTCAAAACAACCTGTGGATGACTAAACACAAATCCCTCCTAGATTATGTCCCTAGCCTAAAATGTACACTTTAGTTACACATCTTTTGGAAGTTTTAATCTATCTTGCATAACTCACTGAAGGGAACAAAGAATATGGGCACAGTCTCAAGCTGCACCAGGGAAGGTTTAGGTTGGATGTTTGGGAGAATTTCTTCACAGAAAGGTTGATCAGACATTGGAATGGGCTGCTCAGGGAGGTGTTGGAGTCACCATCCCTGAAGGTGTTTAAGGAAAGGCTGGATGTGGCACTCAATGCCTCAGTCTGGTTGACATGGCCTTGTCTGGTCAAAGGTTGGACTCAATGATCTCAGAGGTCTTTTCCAACCTAAGTGATTCTGTGAAGTGATAGATTTTTCTATTGTTTTCAATACTAAAAACAAAATGAGTTAGAACATGTAATCTGGCATTACAGTATGAGCCCAACTGTTGCTCAGTCTGACAGAAATAGAGGTGTTTCAGGAATCTTAATTTTTGGTATTCTGGAACACTGAACACAAGCAACCCACCCAGACATACGCACACAGCTAGAAGTAGAAGTACGTGGCTATTTTATTATCTCTCTTGTACTTAACATTAAATTGTTAAGATTTTTTTTATTTTAATTTTTTCAGAACTGTTTTTCCAGTGCTGAGTTCCCTTGTTCAAGCTGCTGCTGCGTAAATACATACATTATGGATACTGCATCTGCCATGCACATGATTTCCAAGTTAATACTAACACAGCAAAGGGAAATATTTATCATCAAGATATGCACTGTGCATTGCAGATCCAAGACAAATGCAATTTCCATCCACAGCAAAACAATCTTGCAACAACCTCATTTCCATCATGGTTCTGCGTGGCCTTGCCACTCTACAGACAGCTGGAGAGTTTATGGAACGGCAACACTGATGGACTTCCCATATTTAAACCAGGGAAGTCCACCCATGCCTGCGGTGCATCTCTGCAGCTGTCCCAGTACACCCTCACAAACAGCTGGAGACCAGTGATGACACATCCAGGCACAGGTCATCTTAGTCCCTGGAACTATTCCCTGATAATAAATTTGCATGAGTGAAATTTAGCACGGAATTATCAAAAAGAGTTTTGACCCCTGAAGAGGAGACTGGAGAGAGAATGGGTCACACCATAAGGAAAGAAGTGAGGCAGTGGGTAACAGGTAAGCAAACTGTGTTTGCAGAACAGCTGACAGTAGAACTTCACGTGCAATCAAACACTGCTATCAAAGTTCAAATTGAGGGGATTATAATCTGCTGTCTGAACTCAAAGTCTCTTTAAAAGGCAACAACTGTGAGAGATACTAAAAACAATATTTTCTGTAGGAGGAAGAAACTGAAGTGATAAAGTGAAATAATAATTTGAAAATACTACTAATACTAGCAGTGTTATTACTGCTGTGTGTCAGAACAGTTTTCAAACACAGATAATGCACGTTATTTTTTACGTTAGCCTGCAGTGTTTCATACAAAATCACAGATCTGCACAGCTGAGCAAGCAACAAATTAACTGAAGGACAGTGGCTACCAACATTCCCAGATACCAGGCTCAGCAGCCTGAGGCACATACTGAGACTACCTCTGTGTAGTGATAAAACACTTATACAAGCGAAGCATTTGCCCCGTGAAAGGGAGAACTGCTAATTAATGCCTACATGCAGATAAACTGCAGAGGAAGAATCTGACATGTGCAAACAGCCACTTTTGCTTATTTAAGCCGGTGAGTCACATAATTAATTGCCACACTTTGCATTGTTCAGATAAGGTGTAAAGGTACAAACAAGGAAGAACCTACCAGGACTTTCCACCCGCTTGTAGTGATAGGGATTGATGCAAACCTCCTTCTGTTTGGAGCCAAAGGGGAACTCACAGCATTCCAAAGGTTTCAGTTCGTGATGGCTCTGCAGGTCCGGCCAGCGCCACACTCTGCAGTAGATGACGTGTGGGAGCCCCTTGCGGTGCGACACCTGGAGCCGGCCATCCAAGGAACGAGGGATTGTGACACAGTTGCTGGGCTGGCCAGGACAGCTTAGTGCTTTCTCCAGCTCCTCCATAGCACCTTTTTTCTTCTTCAGTTTTTTCACTAATGCGTCAACAGCTTTCTCTGCCCATTTCTCTTCTTCATCCCCTTGCTTCCACCCCAACAGCCGCTTCACTGCTGGGCTGGTGAAGGAGAATAAACTTGTTACGTTCATGGTGACCCTGCAGTGGTGACACCACAGAACCAAGCAGGAACAACTGCCCTGTTCTTCCACCACCACCAGGGTACAGCAGATCGTGTCAGCAGTCAAAAGCAGCCTGGATCAAACAGTTCTGGTCCTTTTGACTTTTCAATCCTCCAGTCCCAGGAAGGCAGCGCCGACATCCCCCCTTGATCGTCACAACCTCCTCATTATTCTAAATTCTTCTGGTTGACAACCTGAAGGAGAGTAACAGAGAAAGAGAAAAAAAGTTTTACCTTTCAAGTTAACATACAGCAGTTAAAGATACCCCCCCACCTCAACCCAGAAGAGTGGTGTGATCAAAAAACAACCAACAACAAATGCTGACAACCTCCAGGACTGGACTCAAGGTACATCTGATGAAAACTTAAGCAGCAGGACCTGCAGCTGAACCCAGTACATCCTTATATTAGAAATGTAGTTCACATTAAATCTAGCCTAAAACAGTCCCTCAATTTAACTTTTTCACTATTAAGTGTGAGGGGTGCTGCCTGTCAGCCGCTGCAACCTTAACCAGCAAAATATCCCAAAGAAAACAGTGCAGGATCACTGGTGCTTATTTTAAATTATTTATTTTAGAGAGTGGCTGGAAGCAGTATCCCTCAACAGCAATGTGCTGCCCAGCTCTCTCCAAACTGCCAGGCATGAAGTTCAAAAATCACTGCACTAGACCTGAGCATAACTCAATCAAAAAGAAAAAAAAATTAAACCCCAGTTCAGTTTTACCTCTTACTCACTTTGAGGAAAAAAGAAAAAAAAAAAATAGTGTGCAACTAGAAAGATCTTAGCCCTCACTCACATGAGAAAGAAAACTGCTTCTGTCCACCCCACCCAAGAGCCCTCAGAGCTCCTAAGCAGCCTGTGATGGAAAGCTATCATGAACTTCACCTATTATCCACTGACCCTTCGTGCTGCAATGTCTGCCTGATATACTCAAGGACTCATGAAGGAGTGGGAAGGATAAGGAAGTCCTGATAAGAGGATTTTAGATAGCACAGTAGTCCTCAAGCTGGGACACAAGGAATGGGACTGAAGTGATGGGTCAAGAGGGGGAGGAACATCACATTTCAAGGAGTCCCAGCTGTGAGCAGCAGGTTTTGTCCTTGTCCAGGCTGGGAGCAGGCAAAAGGCTCTGGCAAGGGAAACAGAAGAGACCCAGGACTGGCAGGGAGGGGAAAATGAGACAAAGAGCACCACACCACTGATTTTCAAATAGACAGACAAGACAGGAAACATATCCTGGACTGGATACCAACAGGTTGCAGAGGAAGGGGAAAAGGATATGAATGTTTTTGTTGCCAACAGAACAACACAAAAAACACCCAGCCAACTAGCAATCTACACACACAGAGAATAGAAGGTGTCAGCAGACCCACGTCTGACAGGATTTCACAGCTATACCAAGAAAAGGTTGCAGACCTTAAAGCTGCAAATGCTGTGGCACACTTACTTTCTTGACTGTCATACACTGCAATGGTTTCATAGCATACCACTGTATTTTAAGAACTTTAGCTGAAAACCATCCACTTTCTTCAAATTAACTTGTCACTAGAACAGTTATCTAATTGCAGAGGTTCAGTTTTATTAGGTTGAATGCATAAACTACATTTATGTGAATAATGGTTATGGACTAAGACACGGGCCACATCTACCTACACTTCAAACTGGTACATCCCATTTCTTTTATGCTAAGAACTGTGTTTGAAATAATAATGTTAATGCAAGGGAAGATTTGCATGAGCCTGCGGCAAATTTAAGAATTTGTTTTGTTACGTGGGCATGTGCTATACTGTTAAATGAACTGAAACTCCATTATTGTCACTGACTGTACTCCAGGTATACTTTATCCTTACATGCACTGTAAAGTGCTCCATTAAAATGCTGTGCTAATTTAAGAACTGAATTACCACAACACCAGTGCATGTGCTTTAAACATGTTTGTGACTGAGTTATTATTCTCAATTAATACATAGTCTGTGTCTTAATCAACATGCTAAGTACCTTTTTTCTGCATTTTTCAAACACACAAAAGTTACAAGTTCCAGTTGTATATCAAGTAAAACTTTCTCCTTCACTTCCATTTGAATTGAACAAAAAAGATTTACAAGGCCTGAGTTGAAGCTCTAATAAAGGAGGAAGGACAAAGTCTACATTTTGACCTGAGCTTCATTCAACATTGATAATGTTTGCAGATATGGTTCTACCTAGGCCTGACCCATTTTTCACCAAGCTACTTGCTGTGAAAGAGGAAAAGCCCTGTCTGTTGAGACAATATGTTTATATCAGTGCCTGAAAACACAGCCCTAACATGGGCTAGTACATGAGCTCTGCACAGACTAAGAGACCGTCAGATGCAGCCCCAAGCAGTCAGACCAAAGGAGCAGATTCTCTGAAGTTTTTTGGATCAAATCCTGCAGCACACACACATCCCAACCTCCATAATCACACACTCCAAAACAAGTTTGAGCCTCACCATCCAAGCTATGGTGGCATCTCTGTGGCAACAGCTGCTGGGAGCAGGAGGAACAGCATTAGGCACAGCACTTGGAGGTGAGCTTGGAAGTAATGCAGCTCAGCAGGAGCCAGCTGGGCACCAGTCTCCAGCCCGGGATTCTTGCTGAAGTCCTTCCCCCAAAACAAAGCCTAAGCACACCCCAAACCCTGAACAAGCAGCCAGATAAGGGAAGGGGGACAAAACTCACGGGCTGCTGTATACTAGTTTATCTAAGCTCCATTTTTCAAATTAAGCAAAAAAAACCAAACAAAAAAACAAACAGACATAAAAAACCCAACAAAACCAAACAAATAAAACCCAAACCACAATGTATGTGGAGATTTTCGTTTCCAAGCAGAGAGCTTGTCTCCAGTGCTGAGCCCTTGCCAGTACATTCCATTTCCCTTTCTGCCACTCTTGGTTTCTGCACTGCATCATTTCCTGTATTACTTCTGCACAAAGTGGTCTTATCAGCTGGAAGTGCAAAATAAAGATTAAACTACGAGTCAGCAGATGACACAGTCTGAGTCTTTCTTCTCCAAATCCATGTGCCCTTCTGGGAAAGTGGGAGTTACTATTTCCAGCAGTTAAGTGACCACCAGCCCTTGCAGGGTCTGCTTATTCACGAGATAGGGATAAAACAGAAACCTAGGCCAACAACAGGACACTCTCCAAAAGGCAGGCTGGCATCAGTTTAAAGGAAATTGAGTTGTTACCCACTTACCAGACACTCTACACATCCAAACCCATGCACTTTTTATTATGCATTCTGTCTCCTGATAGATGTATGGGAATCAACACACTTCTTTCAAATCCTGATGTTGCTTTTTGTTTGCCGTTGTCTTTTTTGTAATCTTTGGATTACCACACAAACCTGTATGCAGCCTATAAAAAACTAAGTGAGCATTATATTTATATATATATATATATATCTGTTTGGCTAGCCTTATATTTAAACAAAAGTATTCAGGCAAAAGGCCTAAGAGTGAAGTCCTATTTTTCTAGCCCTCAAAGAAAAGACAGTTACTCCATCAGCAACATGAAGCAGACAGTAAAATATTCAATGAGAGTGCTTTTAAATTCCCACAGGAGATCCCATAGGAAACTGTCCCACTTTGCATAAATGACTGTTTTTGATGGGTGGAGAAAGGGTTTGGACAATTAGATGATCCTCTCCCAGAGAGGTGGATGGGGGAGCAAAACAACTTCTAGCCCAAGTTTCAGGCAAACAAAAGCGACTCTAACTCTTCTACTAATTTCATTATTTGTATTACAGGGTCAGTGATGGAGTCAAGAAGGATCCTATTAAGTATTTTTAATATATATGCTTCGCACAGTTAGACATAAAAATGGGCAGGAACCACAGTGAGAATAATTGTTAATAGAGAAAACTGTCTAGTCTATGACTACATTTTAAAAATTCAATTTCTCTTAGTCAACCTACCTCTTCCCAGCATCCATTACTTAGTAACACTATAAAGAAACAACAAGCAAAGAGATTTTAATTAGCTTCTTTAAAAATATTTAGTCATTTACCCTCTCTGAGAGACATATTTTCAGCAACTGGTGAGATCAGAACAACATTTAGGCCTTTAAAAAAAAAAAAGCGAACCACAAACAGATTTTGGCATAGAAGGCAGGGAGCTGTCTCTTTATTCCAGCAGGAACTATCTCCATGTACAGTTTCCATCTATTACTAAAAGGGATGAAGTCTAAGCAGCTGCAATGATAGAAGTGCAGCAACACGTTGTGCACTAACTTAATCTAGCTCCCTATTCTTGGAGCAAGCAGCAAAAAGTTTGTTTCGTTCTTCAAGTAAAGTAATTTTTGAAGCAGAAAGTCTGGAGTCTTCTGCTGAATTACCCTCCTTTTAGTCAACAAATTATTTCTTTGCGCCTTCTTATGGCAGAAGATCAGATCTTGCTCAGCTTAGAAAAATGCACTAAACCTGGTAGAAACCTCAGTAACATTATAACACACATCCAAAAAGAAAGCACATTTCACATCAGAGTGCTGTAGAACTCATTAGAGAGCTTGCACAGAACCTGACTTCGTAGGTTTGGGAAAAGACAAGAAGAAAAAACCTAACTCTCTTATGTTCTCCTGGCATGGTAGAAAGAATTCAAAAAACACTGAAATATGTGATCCCATGTTCTGATATACAACACATCATTCAAGGAAAGAAGAACACACTGGCGTTGGAAATACCTCATCACACCTAACAGAGTAGGCTGGGTTTTTCCTGACACTGCATTAGATTCCCTTCCTTACTTAGACCCAGCAAGGGCCAGGAGGATGGGTATCTACAGCCAGTTCTGTGAAGTAACCTCTGTTACAACCAAAAATACCCAGTCTGTCAAAACTCCTCTTGGACCATCCCTCGTGCTATCTGGCCAAGGGATTGCCCTTCCAAGACAATCTCCCATATATCACTGTACAATGCACAGAGAAAACCCTGTCAGATACCCACAAGCACCCTTTAGTTTGGCAGGCAAAGGGAGAACAAAATGAAACCATAGAGGCAATGTAGGATTTAGCAGCAGAGAGGAGGGGGCAACAACGACCCAAAACGCAAAACACCCATTGCTGTGTTAGTCCAGAGCACAAAAGGATAACTTGACACTATCAGCATCTGCCAGCTCCTTCCCTGTGCTCCCCATAGCTCAAAACCAGTGTTCGGCCAGTTTCCACAGTGAACCACAGCTTTTCTTCCACCCGCCTCCCCACTTGGCTTCTGGCAGACTAGACACTGCTCCTCGCCCTTGAAGTCTCTGCTATTGTGATTGCAAGAGTAAAATAACAGAAAATTCTTACGGGTTTTCTGGATTTGAAGGTACCAGATTTGAAAGATACATGGTAACTTCACAATGTATGCAGAAGCAACTATGTATGGTTGCTTCTCTGGGAAAAAATACCCACTTTTCATGCACATTAGAAACTGAATCCTGGGTTACAACGCAACTAAAATGGCACAGAAGTCTGTCTAAGCAAGTATATCCATTGTGAGAAAAGAACATAGCAAAGGCTCTCTGAAGTTCAAGCATCAACAATTAGATCTGCCCTTGTCCTGGTGAAGAACATTTTTTCCCAATACCTTTGCAACTGCTTTGGCCTACTGAAAACAAATTTAAACACCCATCCTTCATGAGTTTTATTTCCACCATGCTTAGAGAAACCACTAACACTAATACAGCCTCTTAAGTGATCACCAGATCCTCGAGTCCTGCCTTTTTCACTGGAGATGAAAAACACACTTGCATTCAGATGCGAGATTCCACAAAACCCCAAAACACCAGCTCTCCCTTTACCGCCTGCTTGTCTCCTTGCCGTGCTTATTTTATATATATTTTTTATATTGCCAAGACTACAGGAAAAATCTAAAACCAAGTTTGCCAAGAGACTTGGTCAGGAAGCTGGGTAAGCCTGGTGCACAGCAGGGTTAGTGCAAGTAGGATAGATCAAAACATCCACCCAGGTGTGCACAAATCCCTTCTGGTGTCGGCGAGCAGTCAGACTGAATCGGATGTGCTTTCAAAGATTATCTCTAAAACCACAGCCCAGTACTTTAACCAAGGTCAGGAAGGAACTGTAACTTGATGATTTAGTCAAAACTCTGGTACAGATGGGACTGCAAAATATGAACTTCACTAGAATAACCTGTAAGATGAATACAAGGCTGTGAAAACTTGCCAGAATAGTGTTCATGAGGTGGTTTGTAGGTTTTTTTTCTTAAATGCTATGTAGGAAGAGACTCCACATTCTTCACTCTCTCCAAGCTAAAGGCCTCTTAAAGAAATCCTCAAACTATGACAAGACATTCAAAAGAAAAACATAACCAAAGAAACAGTTGTCAACAGACATTATGAATTACCAGCCATCACAGTGAGTATTTCACTGTGCATCTTTGGGGCAGGTTTATCATTTTCATTTGTGCTGTGATGTCCTTTAGACTCCACACATTGTCCCACCACAATAATAAGAGCACTCAGGAGTACAAGAGCAGCCAAGGATCTCAGTCAGCATTGTTAGATGACACAGACCAAGTCCTGAAAAATGCAGGAGAATCTCTAAGACCAGTCTGGAGCACCGGCCATGGCTTTGTGAACACCCACAAAGATGCCAGGACTCCTAGCCATCAAAATAAGTTAGAAGTCCTTTTCTAAAAGGTGAAGAATCCGGGGAAAACAGATTTTTTTTTTTTTTTCCCTTTCATCATAAAACTCCTGCATAACTCCCTTTTTCCACAAAGACCATTCCCTTTCCTGACTTTTTGAACTGTCTTTAGAAAACAGGTGTTGTTTACAACAATAACAAACACACATCTGTGTGGGTGTGTTAATACACACAAAGGCAGGATAACTGAAACCTCTTCCTATATTTAGATCTGTCTGGTCAGCTCTAATTGCATAATTTAATCAAAACCCTCTCCAAGGGAAACACATCCATATTCATCACAGGCATCAAAGGAAACATCTTTACAAACTATATCCTTTTACAAACCAACACATGGTCCCACATCACTTGTCCAATTGTTGAATTCCTCCTTTGGGAAGGGCACGGAATTTTATTTCTTTTTATCAGCTGAAAAAAGCATTTCCCTCCAATTCATCAGCACAGGGCGGGAGGAACTTCCTTCACAGGTGAGATGGGGAAAATTTACTGACATGTCACTTTCAGGGTTTGGGGGTTTTTTTAAGCAGTTAAAACATACATCTGCAGCATAAAAGCAAACCTTTAAAACAGAAAAGAAAGAAAAATGCCCATCACCACTCAGGCATCAAAATTTTTGAGTGGAGCTCATAAAACACAAGATGTGTTTTGTCTTCAGAGGACAGCAGAGCCTAGCATAGACTGCATGAATTTAAAGAGGGGTTTGTCAGTCCCAGCCAGAGCAGTGCTCCAACAGGGGATATTTTAAGGAGGGGAACCCCACCAAATGCACTCCAGTTATGCTCAGCTGAGGCAAATCACTGCTCCTACAAATGATTCATTTCACCAAGAGCATGCACTAATACAGTTACATCAGCTGCATTAAACCACTTCTAAAGACTGTGACCCAGACCTCATTTATCAGAGATTAAGTAAAGATGTTAAATTAAAGCTCAAGATCCCCAGCTTTAAAGCAGAATCCTTCACCAAATCAAGAGATGACAAAAACCGAGAAGAAAAATTATTCACTAATAAAAGAGTTACTGGGTCAATCCTCAGCAAAACAGAACAAACTGATGAAATTTAAACCAAAACAGTAATGCTGTTAAATTAAAGAAATCTTTCCAGAAATTAGCTCTGCACTAACCATTTATACACCTAAAATAAGAACAGTCAGTCTGCCAACGCTAAAGGCATTTCAGTGCATCTCATGAGATGCATGCCTTATTTTTTTAAGGGATTCCTCCAGCTTTCCTCATTTTAAAGGATTCTTCCAGCTTTCCTCATTTTTGCCTTAGCTGTAAAAACTAAAGAGCGATTTTTTTGTCTTTAAACAACTTTTAAAACACTGTATCTTCTTAATGTCTTTAAAATGTCCATGTTGAATTTCGAGTGCAATTCACAGCTACCATTCTGGACAGAGAAAGTTTAAAGATGACACAGCCTTTCAAGCCAAGTTTATACAAGCCAGACACAAATACCAATATTTGCCAGACTTCCACTGTCCAATGAAACATTAGTTAATTACAGCATGCCATGAGTGGCCTTCTGAAAACCGAGACTGGACTTCAGATGACACAAAGCCCAGTGTGCTCCAGGTCCTCAGGACAGTGAGGAGCAGCTGCACAATCCCATCACAGCAGATACTCCCTGGTAGTTCCTTGGTATTTATCAAGCCATCCTAAGTCACAGACCCTTCACAAATGGAAGATCAGAGTGCTTATAGATGTCCCTTCAGCTTCCACACAAGACAAACTCTTTGAAGTTTACAATTTACAGGCAAGTACAAATTAGGGATCCTCTTGAGACCAAGTCAAGGACACTTTGGGTTAAAGTTCAAAATACACCCAGAAACACTCATAAAGGGTTGATCACAGCCTTTATCTGCAGGTGAGGTACAACTCTGAGCGTGCCTACACTAAAAACAGACCCAGAAGTCACGGACACACCTTTCCCCTTGCAAAAGGGCAAAACAAGGGTGCAGACATACATGAGGAGTCAGAGAGATCCGAAAAAGTGTGGGATGAGGCAAAAGCAGCTGTCACAGTCCTCTGCCAGAACATCTGCAGAATCTCACATCAAACTGTTTTCTCATATTCCTGAGATCAAGGCTTTGGAGCGTTCTGTACAAAGGCTTCAACCCACAGATAGGAACTGATAGTTAATACAGCAGTTGGGAACAGCATAGCCTGAAAGGAAGTGGGAGATATCCTCCTACATGGCTTACTGGGAATACAGAGGTTTTACAACAGGAGAAAAGGGCTGTAATCTGTCTGACTCCCTGGTTATCTGTAAGCTTTTCATGACTTTTGGAAGAGGAACCAACCCACATAAAGAATCACTCAATACCCCTTATCTGCAAGCTTTTCTTCTTAACAGAGCCTGTATGACTCTGCATATGGCAGGAAGACAACCTACTAATCACTCCACCATAATTTTTTGAGACCAGTTTGAAGTTTCAAAACTCAGGTTTTGCAAAGTTGCAAGTCTCTTACAGTCGAGACACCAAAACCCCAGCATTTTCCAAACACCGTGTGCTCTGCAAGGTCAGCAGCAGCCTAGCTTAAAACAGCCACGATGCTTCCAAATTTTCCACTGCTGCCTGCTACTGAACAAACAGTCACAGCTGGCCTGGTACTGAGGATGGACAGAAGAACTCCAAGCTCCAAAGTCCCTTGCCAAGGCTACTTATTTCTAGGCTGCAAGCTAGCACACAGAAAGAACACACACAGACCTCAGACTCCTTGTCTTTTAGCTGTTACATAGATGTCTTTAATGCTGGGGCTGAAACCAGCACTCCCCAGCTCCCAAGATAAGAAGCCTTTAGGCTCCAGCAACCCTGACTGGTGGCAGGCCTGGAAGATTGAGAGTCCTCATGTTCTGAATCAGTGAAAGCAAGAAGGTAGGCAAAGGTCTGATGGAAAAAACCAGGAATATCAGACTTAAGCCAAAGCAGCCTGCCACCAGCACTGCCAGTTCTCAACTGTTCCCCGTTCACAAACCACAGGAGATGCTTTGGGTCTGACCATGAGCAAGAGTCATTCCAGATAAACTGGGGGGAGAAGGGCAAAGGGAACAGTTATCCAGTCAATTACAGTAAGTAGCCCTGGAGCATTTATGCCAGTTATGCTGATGCTTTCCGCAAAGAAGCCTCTAGCCAAGCCAGAGAGAAAAATGAAAAAGATGTTACAGTCAGATTCCCATGTTCTGTAGAGTTCCTCAGCACAGCAGAAGGCTACAAGTGAATTCACTGAGTACCTCATTCCAGCACTAGAAGCAGTAGCTCACGCTGCCAAGGAAATACCTACAGTTTGTATCTTAAATCTGTAGATAGTCTAATTCCTTAAAGTTAAGAAATATACTATAAAAGATGCAAGTAACAAAAAACAGTAAGGGATTTTAAACACATTCACCTTATAGAACCAAAACAAATGCTTTCTAAATTTCTTTTGAGAAAAGTGGATCGAAAGCCAAAAATTTGGAAGTGATTTATGCAGTGGTGCAGAACCCAGGAAAGCTACAAACAGTGCACTGGCTCACAGCACAGATCAGCTTCAAGTGTCCTAACTCTTGGCGCTGGCAGTGATTTCTGGTAACACCAATCTGCTTTTACAGAAAGGTTTTTAGTGGATTTAGTATTTGCCTTTTCTCTGATTGCTTGATAAGGCTGCTAACTGTACCCAGTTTGCTAATTGTTTCAAGTTATTTCACTCTCTAAAGAGGAAAATAAAGTTTCTATTACCAAGAAGTTAAATTTGGACACCCTCTTCCTCCAGAGGAAAAACACTTGTCCTGTCTCACACAGGACACGCACTAGATGTGTTCTGCTCATGCAGTTGCATTAAACTAGAAAAACATCTCTAAGACAGCTTGCAGTTTGTACCAGCAAAACAGCACTTGACCAGGAAGGCTCGTTTAAGTGTTTTCTCCCTGCGTCCTCCCTCACCCCCCATAAAAGACACTGCACCATTAATCACTGGCGTTTGGCTGCCAATTGAGCTGCACTGGGGCTCTGTGGCTGACGTAACTGTTGGCAGTCGAGGCTCTCCCTGCTAATCACCAACATAAGTATCTGGGAAAAAAATCCTGTAAATTAGACCTTTCCTTGGCAAGCACTTTAAGGAAGTCTTCATCTGGGAGCGCTACAGCACTGGCCTGTGACTGGCTACCTCCAGCAGCTGCCTCAGGCCAGCGAGGTCACAGCTCCACAAGCCCATGAGCAGCCCCAAGGGCTTGCTCCCACCCGGAGAGAAAAGGTTTCCCTTTATTCCCTCGTGCCAGCCTTGGTCCTACAACACAACTTCCCCTCCACCCTTCAGTCAGTTCACACTCCTAACCTGGCAAAACCAACACAAACCACTAAATACGTCCCGTGGGATCAGGTCAGAGCACCAAAGTCACCCAGCCAGCCTATGCAAAGAAATCCATGGCTGGGACTGAGAGAAACCCAGCCCTTAAGAGTTCTTTCCATCCCAGGGAGCTGCCACCCTCACATTTTAAGTGATATCCAGGTCAAAGATTAGCTCACACTCAGACACAAGTACTTCAGCTGATTTGCAAAAACTGCTCTCATCCCCAGAACGAGGAGCCCTGCCTTGGCTGGTTGTGAAAAACCAAACACTCCAGCAAGCAATTCAAGCCCCCTCTACTGCCACTGCCTTCTACTTTAGTAGCTAGACAGCAAACTTGGGAAAAAAGAATGATTTCATATCCATCTACCCAAAAAATACCACACACTGCAGAGTTTAAGCCAAGAGCGTTTATAAAATATTTTCCACACGAAATATAACACGACACACTACAGAAATTATAATTGCATTATCCTAAGTTTTTAAGCTAATAAAGACAAAGACTTTTCCTTTGGCTACTACATCCAAGAGAAAGGAAAGCATTTAACACTGACACTAGCTAGCATGGATAATAAAGGGCCTGTTATTAAATATGCCAGACAGTAAAGCCAGCAGCAGGCAAAAATGCAGAACAGGAAACTGCAATAGTCAAGATGGCAACCTATATATAAGTCAGCTTTTCCAAGACATTCAGCAAGGTCAAAATTCACCTTTTTCAGATTAGTATAGCTCATCACTGCATTCACCAGGTAATTTGAAGAACTAAGATGATGACATAACCAAGTTCTGCTCTATCAATCTTCTTAGTGATAAAAAGAAGTGTCTGACAACATCTTTGTAGAAACAACCATTCACTCAGAGCGCTTCAAGTATCATCTCCTTGCTATCTAGAAGTCTTTAATACCTTTTCTATGTAGCCTCCCATGGGCAGCTCCACCAGCTCTGGCTCTTTCTCTCCCTTCTGCAGTTCCAGCTTGCTGCTTCTTGTCCCTAGCACGGCCACCTGCGTCTGTCCCCTGCACAACCTCCTGTCCCTTCCTCCTCCTGGCACAGCCAGCAGACTCCAAATGACTCCCTCCCAGCTCACTCACTCTTTTATCACACCCATAGCTGGGAGGGCAAGGCTTTTCCCACTCTGGTAATTAACACAGCTGAAATACATCGGGGACAAGATTGACTTCAGCACTACCCCTACGTGTCTTCCCACATGACAAGAGCAAAGAGCAAGAGACTGTGTGAAGGGAGATGAAATTCTGGTCATGAATGCTGGAGACTCATGGTAAGACCTCAGTAAAGCCACTCAAGTTGGCTCTCTGTCGCTCCCAAGTCCCCCTTCCCTCCCTGCACAGGAAAGCACATGCTTTAGATGTGTTGGGGATTCCTGAAATACTACCACACATTTGAAATATAACCAGTGTCGTGGTATTAGGTGTGTAGCAATCCCTGTATATGTTGGCAGGTCTTTTGAGGTTCAAATGAATTTCAAATCTACTTTATTCACTGTTGGGATGAAACAATAGAGCAGTTGTCACACAACAGAAGTCATCCAAAGATGGTCCTAGGCAACCTATGTGGGCATGACTGAGCAGGGGCTGGACCAGACAAACTCCAGAGGTGTCTTCCAATCTCAACCATACTGTGATTCTGTGAAGTTCTCCAAACAACCACCTGCCAGTTAATTTGGTCACACATCCTGAAAGCAACTGGATCAAGAAAACTGGATAGAACCCTGCTTGCCTTGGCACTACTACAACATGGCATCAAGTGCTGCTACAGTGAGGCAGGGACTGAGCTCTGTTTGCTGTGCATAGGCAGACACACAAGCAAGCTGCTTTCTCCCTGATTTTGATGACTTCAGAGAATCCAGAAGCCTTCTGAATTGCCTCACTCTTCCTCCCTTCATGTTTGTATCCTTTTAGTTGGCTTCATGTATGGCTCTGTTCCATTAAAACCAAGTCCACATCACTGTCACCTTGCTTCACCTACAGCCCAGGTAAGAAACCACTTTTCCACCCCATTTTTCACTGGCTGTGAGCTACTGGAAGATTCTGACCTACAGAGGTTCCCATCCCATACTCATCACTATAGCAGCATCAGATACCTTAAGCAAACATGACTAAGCCCTGTCATGTTCATGTCCTGTTTGTATCCCAGCCTATCTGCAAAGGCAGGATGGATTATTTTATGACACATGGAATTAATTCAACAGAAAAAAAATCATCTTGTAGTTTTACTAACCTGAATAAAGCCCTTCCTAGATTAAAATAAATCCAAACCCGCCTTCCCCAAAGTAAATTTCAGCCCAGAAACCATAACAGCGATAAAAAGATATCGAATTTCACAGCAGAGCATTTAGATATGGAGAGAAAGACCCTTCATCAAACAGGACTGTGTTTTAGTAACTTTTCAGGACCTGGGAGCAGAATCTACACTCCAGGTGTAGCAAGTGGCCAAACTTGAAAGTAAATTTCTTGCTTCATGTAAGACAGCTCAGAAACCCTTGGAAGAAAGACAACTGGCCAACACTGAGCAAGGGTGTTCTGCCAGCTATTTTGTCCTACCAAAACACTAGCAGAGTTTGTTTTACAACATCTTGGGAGGGCTAGAAAGAAAAGGAAAGTGGTTAAAAAACAACAGAGAACAAAAAAAAAAAAAAAAAAAAGCAAACCCATACATTTTTTTGCTATTCTCCAGCTGGATAAATTACAGGGACACACCAGAGAATTAAACCATCAATTGAAAGAGCAGGATAGATGTCAGTTCCACACCACCTTCCTCCCTCTCTCTTAAACACACTACCACGTTTATCTTGACAAAATTTTGGTTCCCTTCTCTCCCCTGCCACAGAAAATATGTCCAGTTACAAGCTATATATTTTCCCCTCAACAGACCAAAGTCCTTACTAGTAAGATGCCTGTAAGATAACAAGGGTGCTTGATTAATTCCTCCCACGTCAATATTCAAATGAAACCTATCCTATACAAAGGTGAAATACACTGGCAGAATGAAGTCAAATATGCAGCTCATTAACAGCATCTGACCAAACAGCAGATGTTTCCTCCTCCTATCACCCTTAGGAACACATTTAAGGGGAAGCCACAATTTGTTGCAACATGATTCTCCAGTTATTTACTTCATCTTTAACCAAAACTGATTTTAGGCTTTTAAGCATTTAAACGGCATTTAAGTATTTATATATAAATAGTAATTACATACACAGACCTTGATAAATTTACAGGCTCTTCTCAACTATATATAGGTGTAGCCTACCTTTATCTGATCCAAACAGTTTAACTTTCAACAGCAGTGACTATTATTTTAGGTATTCATATGTGCACACACACATATCACATACCTATCCACTTGAAGGATCCTATATACACACCACTGTAAGAATGCAATATCTTTAAGAGTCTCATGCTCTGGTTTCAACATGCTACACCAGACAGAATGCTGATATTATTTTCAATGCCTTAAAATGCTTGAAATCAGAAGTCTGAAATACAAGAAAAATAAAAGGAAATACATCTCAGTAATTTAATCTTTCACATTAACACAGAAGAATGAGATACCAGTTTGCAGTGCTGAGCAATGAGAAAGAAAAGCAAGTAAAGGTATTATCAACTGTGGTCACTGCATGCACCAATCAATCTGAACATACAAGTCTCTGAACTCATGGAAAACCTTTCCACCTGCTACAGAAGTGTGCACATAAGCTTTTTTTGCTTTAGTCTACTTAGACACTTCCTTAAACACGTACATCAACTTGCCACCTCTGTAGAAGAAGCTCTGAAATGCTGCAAACCCTGAAATCCAAGTCCTAGTCATGGATGAAATCTGTATTGAGAGGACATATTTTCAGCTTTCCCTCAAACAACTTCCAAGTACTGAAGGAAGCAAAGTCCATGAGTCAAAACTAGAGGGCAGATGAGACTTAGACCCATGCTGGGGAGAGACACGAGCAAACAGCAAAAACTCTCATGATCCTGTCTATAATCACTTCAGCACTGCAAAAAAAAATTAATGGGTATCTTATTTTCAAGTCACCCAATATTGGATTGATGGTCCATAGATCACTCTGATGTGGATTAGCATTTTAGTTGTTTTAATGACAAAAACATGCAAGTGATATACTTCTGAATACCATTAAGTGCTATAATTCAGACTGTCTACACTGGCTTAGACAGTTTCATCTGCTGCCATGTTGGGAAGAGTGCTCCCTTTATGAGTACAGAAATATGAAATAGCGTTCAGAAATCACTGGCAAACCACATTAATGATTTGCTTACATGCCAACTCAACATAATAGTGGGGTTTGGATGATACTGCTTTGAACAGTGCCTAAATATAATGACTTATATAAAGGCATGTTTAAAAATAATTTGTTTTCCTCCTTGTACTCTAGACTTTGCCTGTGCATGCTGGAGAAAGGGTGGGGGAAGAACCAAATGGGAGAGACTGGTGACATCTGTTCTAATATCACTCTCAATAACACATATTGGAATAAAAGTGACATAGTCCAGAACAATTACAGAGCTACATCAGGACAACCAAATTGTGCAAGTGTCCAGAATAGCTCTACTGATCAGCATCCCTACACTGGCAAGTCTAGAGGCAGGAAGAAAAAAGCTTGAACCCCTAATCTAAACTCAGCTTCTACACGGTCTCCAAGACAGCAATTGCCAGAAGAGTTCAACTGAGCAAAGCAATCTGGCTTGCAGAAACCCTCTGGAATCTAATGATGGCTCTATGGCTGCTGCGTGGCACTGTGGCCTCACAATCCTTCCACCAGAGCAATCCCACTGCCACAGCTCCTGACACATCCTTCCTCCTCTTCCAAAATAAAAAAAATAATACAAATGGACCCATCTCCACAGCTCAACAGAGCTCAGTGTTTCAGGTGTACAATACTTGACCTTGCACAGTATAATTAGGAGTAGTGTGCTTGCCCTTTGTTCCTATAAAACTAAGAGGAACTTCCAGGGCCAACACATGCAGGCATCAAATGGATGCAGGGAGAGAATCCTGTATGTTCTGGGCTCACTCTAGAAAATGTTTTCATTCCTTGAACTCAGCCCATTTTATGAAATGTTTGCCTTCTCTATCCCGTTAAAAAACACAGGCATCCCCCACTCAAATACACAGCAATCTGAAAAGCTTCTGTAATGCAAATCACCATTTGTCTGAGGAGGAGGATAGGGATCTTTGTAGCAGCCATTATCCAGCCAAGAGTGTCCTCACCCCTGAATCCATCCTCTGTAAAGCCCTCCACAAAAGGCCCAATCGAACATTTTTCTCCGGTTATTTCAAATCTTGAAGAATAGTGACATTCTAATGGAAACAGTTATACCCCAGACTGCAGGGATACAACTTAAAAAATATCAATTTAAAATAACTTCCTTCCCATCCCAGGTAAGAATCCTCCATTCTAATATAAATTCTCTATGCTGTTCTACAGCTTCAGAAAAATAGCTTGAGAATTGCAAGATGCCTGTGCAAATGAGCATGTCAGTCACCAGCATTTCAAACCTTGCTCTCCAGCTTGGGGTTTATATTTTAAACTCTAATTTTCCACCCAGTACATTTCAAAGGAAAACTTCTAGGAACCATGTATCATCTTTTAATTATTAAGACTAATATGCATTCAGTTTTTTGCTATACACAGAAGAAAGGCTTCTGGAAGCACGTTAGTCTACTGTTACTACAGGGAAAAAAAAACAGTGAGGTTTTTATGGGCAGAACAAACCTTTCCCCACTCTAAAGCAAAACTGGGTGAGTTTGTAATGAAAACCTAAACCAGAAACTTAAAAAATAACCAGAAACAAAACCAACAAACCCCCACTCATCGGCAGGCTCACTTCATTAACCATAAAGCAATTTGTGCAATCTGACTTTCATTTTCACAGATTTTATGGCTCTCTCTCCAATACAGGTAGTTTCTTCATCTGCACTGACACAGCATAAGACAGCTCCACACCCACATTTTAAAAGCCACTGCACGCCAAAGTGAGCTCTAATTCCTTTATCTGCCACTCAAAAAGCACCTTAGCCAAAGCACATGCTGTTGAGGTGCAACTGACTTAGTGAGTAATAAATCTCTTACCACTAGTGATCATTTATTTTGTCTGCTTCACTTCCATGCCTCAAAAAAAAATTTTTTTAAACTTATATTTATGACTAAAAATAAGGTATGTTTCTTTCTGGGCTGGGAGAATCTCAGGAGATTAAAAATTCACACCAATTCAGGTATGAGGAGCTGGTTTAAACACTAAAAAATGCAAAACTCTCAAATCCCCGAGCTGCACACCAACTAGCAGAAAGGAGAAATAAAAGTCGTTTTTGCAGGATTTTTCCCAAAACACATCACAGTGATTTTACCAACAGAAACAGCAAGACCTAAGATGCTGAGTATTTAGCAAACATTTTACTACCTGTGGCATGCTATTTTCTAGGGCTGTTAGAGGAAAACACGAATAGCCACCGTTGTCTTCACTAAGAAAAGTTACCTCTGCCAACTCCTATTCAAAATTACAGTCTCTGTTCTAGAAGTTTGGCCATACAGTTCAAGAAATGACTAAAATGCTCAGTCTTATACAAGAACTCGTCTCTGCAGGGATGTTTCAACAGGCAGTTACGAATTTTGGTAGGATAGAAATTCCAGGGGGAAAATAGCCAAACCACTGGCTTGTTTGCCTGTTTGTTCCTTTGATATCTGATAGCACAGCCCGCAGGTGAAGTCCAGCTGATGCTTGAGAAAGGATGTATAAATTTCAGAGATTCACTCACAACCACTTCCCCACACATACATCCTGAAGCTGCACATGCCTTCATCTATTTCAGCTCCTAATGACTGCAAGGAAGAGGTTGAGAGTCAGCCCAAATTGGTTCAGCTTTTACTCTTCACAGGGCCACAAACTTTAATTTCAACTACTCTTTGCATAACTTAAATAATACACGCAGTGCTCTCTTTATTTGATTCTTAAACCAGCCATATCTGAAGCACAATGGGACATGTCACAGACACTTGCTTCACTGCCCTCATAATATGGTTTAATTATGATGACTGAACTAACAGGCTCACATCATAGACTTTTACAGGTTGACCCTGTGTCATCCTGATGTATCATTTTGCACCAGTTCAGTGCTGTAAATCAATTTAAGATCTCCAGCAGGTTGAAAAGGCTGGTAATGATGCTTTCTCTGCAGTCTCTAGGGACTCCACATTATACACAACTTACATTATTTATAAAGCTGAGATGATGCCTCCATTAGGCCTGTAAGACTACTCAAATGATATTTTACACACACAGCTTGGGCTGAACAGAGCAGAACACTGGCAATATGCAATATCCAGTGCATTCATGCTTTAATTTAAAGAAGAAAAAAACAAAACAGTCATAACCCCTTCATTTTTAAAAATTAAATCTTTATAGCAAGCAAAGAAATTCTTAGTTTAATCTGAATAATTTCCTAGTACTCAGAAACACAAGCAGCACTTTTATATTAACCTTTGTATTGTTTCTTCACATTCAAATCTTTACTCCTGTTTTCAAACTACAGAGGAAAAGCAAACATCAAACTCATCAGTTTTCAAATATTTGATTTGATAGTTAATATTTATACCAAAACAGAAGGATCTCCATGTGTTTACTCTTTCACTTCTCTCAAATGTATCGGATCATCACATCTTCAAGGGTACACAAAAAAGCAAGTTGAACAGAACAGAGCAGGAAAAAAAAAATGTATTTGATTACATACCCAATGGTAATGGGGTCAAAACAGATGCAAGGACAAATCCCTACCCTTAGGGTAACCTGATCATGCCTTGAACTGATCATTTCTCATAGCTGTGGAAGGCTTCTGGATAACCCAAATCAAGGGAAATTTCTCTCAAGCACCTACTTACAGTCTGAAGTAAATTGCAAGACTTGATCCCAAAGACCACAGCAAGAACTCCAAAAAGGGCCAGATCTCTCTCATTTTCATACTGATGTTCTTCTAGTCACAACAGAGAAGTGAGCACTCAAAACCTGCACTAAAATCCAGTGAGGATCTTGAAAAAGCTTCATAGCACTGCTCTCCAGTCCAAGGGGGAAATTAAGTATTAATCAGCTGCAACTAAAAAACTCAAGTCATAATTCATCCAGGTCATTACTCACAAGTGAAACAAAAAAATAAGCCAAACTTAGGTTCCCTCACATGATTTGCTTCTATTGTTTGACATGACAAGGTGCATGCAGTCAGCCACATGAAGAATTACAGACGCACACCTGCAAAGAAAAATGTTCTCCACAGGCAGGGTAAGCTACAGTTTTTATTCTTACTCCTGAGTGCTGCTTAAAAACACATATAACTATTGGAAGAAAAAATATTAAACAAGTTTTCTTTTTCAGACTTTCTCTGTGTGCAAAAGAGATTACAACTATCAGTTATGACAGCTCTTTCCTAAGAAGCATGCTAGTTTTAAGGTGCAGGTTCTTCGAACACTGCCATCCATTAAACACTGACATGTTTCAGGCAATGATCTTTTCCATTTGCCTGTATCTGAAATGCACATCTACTTTTACTCCTCCCCATCTGGCTCTAACAACACTGTTTTTATTAACCTCTGTTTAAAATGCTTCCCCAAATAAAACTGTAGACATGCAGTGAGCCTCACTGTATCCTAAAGTACACCAAAATAACGATTAATTTTCAGAATAAGCTGTTGTTATCCAGATACTGTAAAAGCAAACTGTAAGCTCGGACCACGTACCTTCTTCAGATTGATCTACTAACAAAAGAGCAATCACAGCAACCCTGCCTCGGTCAGAACTCCCTCTGACTTCAGTTTATATTAAAAAAAAAAGAGCTCAGTATTTGGCCCAGATCCTTTCAAACGCATGACTGAATATTTCCACGCCAGTAAATTTTAATAAGCTTTAAAGATCTATATTCAGGATAAGATTATTTGGCTGTACGAGTATATGAAGCAACTATACTGAGGAGGGGGAAAATCTCAAGCATCCAAACCCTCTAACAGGGAAAAGAAAAAAGAAGTGAACTTTCCTTGACCTCTAAGCACAGATTTGTCATTAAAGAAGAAAGAACAGGGGAGGCGAGGGGGGTAGGG
>WEIU01007072.1:281095-305229 GCA_013389925.1 Aegithalos caudatus | reverse complement strand
CGAACCCGCAGCCCGACCCCCGCCCGGGTGTGAGCCCCCTCGGCACCCTCACGGGGGCTTAGAAGGCGTTCGTGCCCCGCCGGAGCGGCCGGGGAGCTCCGGCAGCGGGGCTTCGGGGAGAGCGGCGGATGCTGTCAGACTTGGAGTTAAAGTTAATTCCTGATCGAACAGGATTATGTCCTGCCGCTTGCCACAGGTGATTCAGCCTCGACTTGGTCTAGTCTTAATACTGAAGTAATTGCTGTAATGCCTCCAAATGACAGAGCACTCTCTATCCCCAGGTGTTCTACACGTGGACATCCTCCTGCCCATAGGTGTTGCTGCACTTACTCCTCATTCATGCCAGTAAAACCCATGACAGTGCGTGAGGCTCCTTGTGCAGTCCCACAGTAATGAAGCCTCACACCGCAGTCCCTCTGAAATCAAGGTGAACTCCATTTGGATCTGCAAGTGTCAGCTCCAAAGCGGAACTGGCTGAAAGTGTGGAGCCTACACGTGGAACGGCGAGAGCCTGTCCTGCCTGCTGTGTTTACGGGGATCTTTGTAGTAGTCAGTAAGTGTTGCGCAAGCAAGATTGAACTGAAACCGATTCTTTAACAAATACTTTGGCTTTTAACCAGTCATCGTTCCTGGAAGGAGATATGAAGCAACAAGTGCACGATGTTTCTACGTGGCAAAATATTCTGATATGCCTATACTGGCATAATTATATCCCTATATCCCTATACTTAGGCTAGTAACTTTTCTCATGTATAGGCAGTTCTGGGTATGACTTTAGCCTCATAAAATCCAGCAGCACTGAGGCTGAAGACTTAGGGCCCTGAGAGTTTTACCAGATGAACAGTGGTCCTGCCTTCCCAGGTGCATTGTGAGTCTGAAGACGCAGAACTGGAATGACTTGTCCAAGGTCACAGAAGGAGCACGACAGCAGCAGCAAAAAATGCCCAGGTTTATGCCTGTGAGGGTATCAGCGCTTCTTTCTAACTTCATAATCTAAAATTCATCCATTTCTTTGCCACATAAATACCACATAAATTGCAAACAGGTGAACTGTACTATGTTGTTAGGTTTTATGCTACAATAATATTAGCGGAACTCCCACACATGGATGATGCCATAATATTGATGGGGAAAGCCTGGAATAAAATTGCTCTTTTAACGCTTAAATTTTGAACCTTAAATGATTCAAGATGAGTGAACTTTGGCAATCATCTTTAATGTGTATTTTGTATTTGCACTGTACACTACAGTTAGCAAATACTGTGAACTTTTATTTTTATGTGCAATCACAGATACAGTGAAGCACTGGACTGCAGATATAACTGGTAAAGTTTATCTCAAAACAAACTGAAAGGTCTTTAAATTTTGTCAGTGTAATGAAGACATTTGCAAGCAAAGTACAGAAGGAACATGAAACTGATACTGATTTTTGTACTGTGGTAGTGCTTAATCTGGGTCCAGGTGTCCTGGGTCAAGAGTAGTGGATGCAGCAGTAGCATCTGCCTCAAGAGCTTGGCAGTCTCAGTGACCCAGTCTCTCACAGAGAAATACATGGAAAATGCCTTACATGTGCCTGAGCTCTGCTCTGCATGCTGACTTGGTGGGCACAAGCTCCATCCACTGGATCCTGATTGCTCAAGTATCAATTCATGATTCACACTAAACAGATATGACAAGGAGATAATTAGGGAAGCACTGCAGTTTGTCAGGTGTCTTGTTAAAACCACGTTTTTACTGCTTTTGTTGTTGTTAGGGTTGACTGGTAGGTTGGCTTTGGCATGAGAGAATTAAATTATTTTCTACTTAAGTTGAGGCTTGTGGAGGATCACATTAATATGCTGCTTTCCCTAAAAAGGGCTAGAAGACAGCCAAGGAGAGTCTTTTGCTGATGTTTAATAACCAGAGTGGTTGTCCTGGAGAGGGTGGGCAGACTGGCTACAGACAGAGCAGAGGTGTGAGAAGGCCAGGGGGACAAGGCAGAAACAGTGTGCCCTGGTCAGATCTGCTGGAGGCTTCCCTGCCTGGGCTCTTCTGGCACAATGGCCAGAACAAAACTTTGAGTCTGCCCCTGCTTTAGGATGTGCACTCAGAGCTGACTGTCCATACCCATGACTCTGTGGGTGAGCAGTATCAGCAGTCTTACAGCACACTCACCACTTCGAACTCCACTGGCTACTCCATTGTAATACCCTGGATCTTTAACTCCTGCCTGAATAACACTGGAAAACTGAAAAAAGGAGATCACAGGCGTATGTACACCTGGGTATCAACCTTGATGCTCCTCCTTTGCAGTGGGCTGAATAACTGTGCTATCTCAAGAGGCAACAGAGAATGTGTTGTTTTTTTTTTTCTCTGTGACTGCATGATCATTCAGACTGGTGCAAGGAAAACAGGCCGTGAGGCTGGGCCAGTGAAGAAAGTGAAGAGCCATTCCTTCTGTAAACAGTCTGGCTTTTCATCAGATTAGGTGCACAATCTGATGACACCATCAGTAATAAGGCCTGTGAACCTGAATTTTAATGGAGTTGGGGCACTTACACAGATAAACTTCTAATATGATTCTCAAAGGAAACTTTAATCTCATAGACTCTTTCTAACATCTCACCGAGCACCTGCCCAATCACCTTTAAAATCTGTGTCTCAGAAACCGATTATCAGAAGGCTGAGTGCTAAAAGACATTCATTATGCTGCATATTTTATACTATTACAGTATTTAACAAGTATTTAAGAAATACTACTGCTACTAATACTGTGGCTACAACAATTAGCTTTCAATCTTCCTCTAAAATACAAGTTTATATGCAGGTTATGATTTGGTATTCCTTGTTAACGTCAGCCAGGCTTCATCTGGCTTAATCAAGAGGTTCCATGGATGGAGAGTGTCTTCTGGAGACAGTTTAGCTCCAAAGTCAGTAACCTTCATGTACACCAGGTTTCTACCAGAAATTAAGAGTTTCATGGATAATTAAAAAATTATATCAAACACACAACTTATTATTTACATTAAAATCACTGGAGTAATTTTTTTTTTTTTACACTGTTGTCCTAGCGTGGGAAAATACTAACAATATTTTCAGAGAGAAAAGGCAGTTCTCTCAAGAAGAATAATAGCTTTTTAAGGGTACTGGATGTCATTACTGCCTTCTTTCTTGGGCTGGCTGGTAAAATTTATCACCCCCCCTATCCTTCATGGCTTGTCTGCTTCATCTTTGATTAGGTGAGGTATTAAACAAGCCTCCCACCTCAGCATTATTAACATAGGATATGCAGACTGCTTAGCAACTACACAGATCTGTTTGGGAAAGGTGCCTCAGGGAGAAGACAGCATGTGGGAGAAGGTAAGAAGCATTTTAGGAGGTCATCATAACTGTGCAGCACTGCCTATGGTTTTCCAAGCCCATCTCGATCCAAGGTCCTCTCTAGCCACAGTGCAAGCACAGGAAAAACGGAACTAAATTGTGAAAGGCCTTGAAGGTAGCAACTGTGCCATGAGGGCTCTCTATAGTCCTGTTTTGGGATGTCTGGCCATTTTCTAGAATGAGCCCTGCATAAGTTTGACTCTATAGAGTCAAATGTCTACTTGGGACCTGCCTTAGTGTTCTGGCTCACTGTCCTAGGCAAAAGAATCCATTTCACTCTCAGAAGTTCTTCCTAAACTGGCCCACCATGAGTAAGTGGGATTCATATAGAATAAACGTAGGACTTGATAATTTTACAAGGTTATTACATGTATTATTACTCTGTTATATTAAATAAGGCTTCTGCCATAAATCTGTCTTCAGATACCAGAAAGGTATTTGATCAGATTGAGTAGTCATTCATCTTTTCCACCATAGGGATGATGGGAATCAGACCTAAATTCATTACTTTCTTAAGATTAATGTGCCCAGCTAAAGCTGCCAAGATCCTTATTAAAAGTTATGATTCAAAAGGGTTTGGGCTGAAACAAAGTATTGAGCAGGGCACTCCCTTATCTCCTTTACTGGTTGTTTTCTCATTAGATTCTGATGTAAGGACTTTGCTCCAGCAGTGTTACATTTCTGGTAAAGAAGGGAGGTTGCCCTCTGTTCTGACAGCTCATCACCTGCTTCCACCAAGCACAGTATTCCTGCCCACTGCACTGCACCATTTCTAGAGAATGGAATTCTCCCTTTGGATCTTGCCTGAATCCACATAGAAGCTTTTGAAGGTAGTTTCACTTTCTCCTGGCTATCACCTCAGCAAGGGATAATGGACGTGGTGTAGTCAAACATTATTGGTTCTTTGAAAATTAAATTCCTCTTCAGTTATTCAGCTTAAAAAGATTTACATAACTGGAATAACCTAGCTCTATTGCTGGTTTCTTGGAAGACACCACTAAGATTAATCTTATCTCCCACTTTAATTACTGTTTTCAAGTTCTTACAGTCCTTGTCCCAGTTACATCTTGTTGCGAAAACCACCAGAGAATGATACATTAAAATTTATTCAGACAGGTGGCAAAGACAAAATTAAAGCTAATAACTCTATGAGAAAAATCAAAGGTGGTTTGGCAATCCTGAGGTGTTATTTCTTGGTCCCTCAGTTGCAGTGGCTGCACAGGCAGTGCCCAAATGCCTGGTCTGGATGAGTGGCCGTGTGCCACAGCTTGCTGTGCAGGGCTCGGGACTGCCATGGTCACACAGCTGCACTAGCATCCATGGGATAAGGAGCCTTGGAGCAGGACTGCTTGTGGCAATGTGTGAAGGCTGCAAAAACCATGGTAATTGTCTCAGTAGAGGGTTTTGTCTCATTTATACCCAAAGGAGACGACTGTATCACGAGTAAGGAAAACTAACAAAATGACACGTACTGCATCCCTTTACTTCCATGCTTTTGTTGGTGTTTTCTGACAAAACACCCAGCCCAATTTATATAACAATTAAAAACATAAGAGGAAAAGGCTCTGGATCCTAAGTCAGGTTGCCTGAGCTCAGTGTCACTCTTGGCTGAATAAGCCAGTAGTGAAAGAGTCCCACCCTCCCTCCTCCAGGAGGGCTGCTCAGCCCTAACCCCGTGTCACCCACCCTCTCTGTGCTGGCACAGTTGTTGTGCAGCTGCGAGCTGAACAGGCCTAGGGAACTCAGATGGACGAGGAAAGCAAATGTTTCAGGGGCCAAGCTCATTTTTAATTTGGATCAGTTTCCTGAGCTGGCTCATGATGTGGTTGTCCAAATCCTTGTGCTGATCTTGTGCAGAGGCAGGACTGAGGTAGGAGGAAGGGTGAAACTTATCTTTTTGATTGTGTTGTTGACTTCAGCCAGTGTAAGGGGGTTATGAATCTTAGTGATAGACTAAGCAAGCTTTGTTGGTTTTTTTTGTTTGTTTTTGTTTGTTTGTTTGTTTTTTTAACCAAGGAAAAATGTTTTAGTT
Organism: Aegithalos caudatus; assembly: GCA_013389925.1. Taxonomy (NCBI): domain Eukaryota; kingdom Metazoa; phylum Chordata; class Aves; order Passeriformes; family Aegithalidae; genus Aegithalos; species Aegithalos caudatus. The sequence goes on along the minus strand of WEIU01007072.1, from coordinate 299,837 downwards.
TTGAGCATAACTGCAAAGATGGTTTTAGAAGTGCACTAACCATACGAACAGACCTCACTGGAGAATAACAGAAGATAAGAAGAATGAATGTATGACGACTGAAAAATTCAGTGAGCTGATGTGATCACTGCATATTAGAAAAGGCAGCTGTTGGACATTGCACTACATGGTAAAAAGGAAAAAAAAAACTGTTGCTCTTCAGCTGTTCATGAACCAACCAGAGGCCAAAGAATTGCAAGGATCCCACCAAAAATTATTAATTGACTCTTCAAAAGACAGAGTTATTCTCAGCTGGCTTAAAAGAAGCCAATAGCTCAGCACTGGGTAAGCCTGTGTTCCCATGGGCTTTTTCTTTCCTGTATTCTCCAGAGTTTTCCTTTGCTCTTTGCTTAAGGTGTGGAAGAAATGAACTTTGGAGAGTAGGTAAATCAGATTTAATTAATCATCACAAGGCAATGGGCTCTTAGTGAGTTCTCAATAGCAGACAGCCCTGACAATGAATGTATGTGTGTTACATTAGTTTCCGTTTGCTCTTTGAGGAGGAAATTACCTTGCAGGTTTCAGACAATCTGACAGTCCCACAAAGTGTTGGAAAAGGTTGCCCACATGACAAAAGCTTTTAGACCAATTTTAAATGCCACCATTTTCTTGCTTGACCCAAAATTGCCAAATTTTTGACAAACATGTTTGAGCAGCTTTTAAATAAAAACCCTCCACACTTGATAAAATGTTACACAAATCACATCAGTAAATCCTATGTATAAGTAAAAAAAAAAAAATTAATTAAGTTAAATACTTGAAAGTTGCAGCCAATCAAAATTAGTGTTGCTAGTTTAATCTTAGTTAAGCACTCAGTGTGAGTGCATCCTCTGCCTGTCTTTAATTGAGTAGTCACATATAAAGACCCTGTCTTATTCAGTGAACTGAACAAATAGTGGTCAAATAATAGGGAGTTATTTTGTTTTCTCCCCAGGTTTTTGCTGAAGCTAGCCATTATGAACACTGGTTTTGCAATATTTAGTTGCAAAACTAAGACTGCCTTGCAACTCACAGCTCATCCCTCGTCCCTTCCCCTGCTAAATTTAAGCTCTCTTCTTCAGTGAACAGGAGCACTAGTTGTTTGAAAAAAAAAAAAAAAAAACCAAACCCCTAGAATTATCAGTCCTGAAAAATAAATGCATTATTTTCAGATACACTTATTTTCAGATACACTTAAGCTGTTTCACTGGCACACCAAGGACAATTAACATTTGATGGTGTTCTCAACACATAAAATCAATATAGTCTCAGTGGAGGAAGCACTGGGCAACCTGGATTACAAGTGATGATCTCAGTCCACTAATAGTATAGCTTAAAGGACCAAAGCACCCTGTGCACATCCAGAGATCCTCCTGGTGTTGGAGGTGTCAGAGAGAAGGGAAAGGAGTACATGGCTTTAAATACCACAGTCAGAGGCTCTTTAGAAAGGGGGAGAAAACGAAGAAAAAAGAAACAAGGTGCACATTTGCCTCTTCAGACAACTAGTAGCTTTCAGTGTAAAGCATTTTGTCTGGATATCTAAAATTGTCATATTTACAGACAAGGATCAAACATTCAGTATGGACATCCCCACAGAAGGCCCCAGAAGAAAACTGCATGTAGCAAGGGATTGCAGTGCTGCCTTATTGTGTCTGAAAACCTTCAATCAAAGAGGCCTCACAGTCAGTGCACAGCTGGTCCAGCTGCTACAATGTCCATCGGCACAGAACATGAACCCTGCATCTTGAGGGACCACCCTACAGCTACTCCACCCTGCCCATGTGCCTGCAGCACCTGGGAGACAGCGCTGATGGACCACGTCCACTTGTCAGAGAGCAACCAGAGGGAGGATTGCAATTTATGGCCTGCAGTTAGGCAGGCTGGCACTGTGATCTAATCAAATCTTGCACAAAATAGGTCAAGGTTGGTCAGTGTTCAGATGAGATACACGCTAGGGAAAATATGGATACTGTAAGAAACAGTTTAGGATTGGGATTTAGGATTCATCTGTCAGAGCTCCCAAGGCACAGTCCCAATTTCAGGCTAGATTCCCAGACATCTGAGGTACCCAAACAGGTCCCTGGTCTGTTATGCAGAAGGGGCACTGTACTGCTGGAACCACATTTCTCATTTTTCAGACGAGAAATAAAATTACAGTCATGCCTTGTGATTAATTAAATAAATCATGCTTGTCTTTGCTTGTGGACATGACATTTTCAGAGGCAACATAAATGGAGAAAAGGAGCTTGTTTGGTTTCTATGATCCTAGTACAACCTGCTAGCCTTCTCTCTGTAAAATCCCATTTTAAAGCTTTTCAATACTAGGGCACCAGACCCAAGAAATTTAAATTCCTCTAAGACTGCAAACACCATGAGAACTTTTGAGCAAGACACATGCAAAATAAAGCAAATTATATAATCTGTTGCTTTACAGATACATTCCTTTTCCTTTACATTCACATTTCCATCCATTCACACTCCCACCTAACAATCTTTACCTCAGCTCATTTCCCCAGACACTGGTCTAATGTGGTTTCATTTTTATAATGATTTTCAGCTCCTTGGTTTCAATTCTGTAACTTTTTCTTTGCCTGAAAAATATAGTAGTATAGTAGAATTTTATGGGTAACTATTATTCTCAAAAAACCATGCAAGTTCTTATCTCCAAATAATCAAAGATGATGACAAGTATGTTACTTGGTAAATTAAGTAGTCAGAATGTAACAGATCAAACTGAAATTTAGCCAGGCCACTGAAATTACATGATGGGCTAAACAGAAATATGATCCTCATGGATTTTGGCAATTTCAAGTGGTCAGGACCCATTCTGCTCTCCAGTTGCCTTCTCAGCAGAACACCTCCTGCATGCAGTGTGGTGCAGGATGCTGCAGAGTGAATGCTAAGGCCAAAACGAATTTATAAAGCTTGCATTCTCCCTATGATTGCATTGCTCAGATGTATCAGTTTATCAGTCTACAAAAGAATTAATTTCTAGATTTTTTTTTTAGTCTGCAAAGCATCCTCATAGTATGTGCTTTGTTTTGACATTTGTTTTTCTTTGCCTTATGGTCATTCATCTTTGCTGAAAGTGAATCAGAGGAGCAAAGCCTGCCTTATCGTGGGTTTGTGGTGTATAATCATGTTAAGGACAGATCACTGGTCTCCTCCTTACTCTGGTGCCATTTATAACAGACAATTACCCCTGCATGGTGCAGTTGTCAGGATCTCGGGATTGTAAATGCTCATTATCAGTAGGGAGACAGCTGAATGCAGTGTGTTTCTCTTTAAAGCTGATTGGATTTTCCAGAGCTGTCTGTCATCCTGGAAGTTTTTCCTAGTGCAGCTCAGTTTTCCATCTACAGCCAAGTAAGATCCTTTTGATGTGAACCAGAATCTGGGTACTGCTCCCCCCTATTCCAGGGAATGACTACGGTGCAGAGGAAAGAACAGCAGTGTGTCTACACTGGGAGATCTCCAGCCAGTGTGTTGTGTTTAAAGAAGCCCTACTAATGGCAAGAGACCATGTGCAAATGCCAAAATAAAGGGTATGGGGGTGGGGGGTGTTGAATGCAGTGGCATTGCCTACGAAAAGGAAACTCACCAAAGCATTCTAGTTGGTTTTAAAATTAGGTGGCGAAGATGCAAGGAGTTCTAAGTCTTAATGACCTCAGTTCTGCAATTTGCCACTAATTAGTTCTACAATGAGTAACTGGGAACAAAACAAGGAGTGACAGACTAGGTCAGCCAGTGGTTTGCCAACCCCTTGTCTTGTGTTTCCTACTGGGGCTTTTATGTGATAATTCTTGATTGTGTATACACTGTTTTACCAGTAATCAGGAGTGAAATTGCATGTGTTATACACTATACAAACACTGAAACACTGCACTTGCTCTTTGGTCCTAGAAAGCACGGCTGATATTTGTCCACCTCTTTCTGGTGGGCATGCATATGGCTTGATTTTTTTCCCTGCCAACGATTTCCCTGACTCTTGCTGTTCTAACCCAGTAAGCCCCACATTTGTTTCTTCTATGTCTCTTTCTGCAGCTTACATTGTTTACATTTGTTTATGCTCTGGAACTACTTATCTCTGTGTATTTACCTCCCTGATCTCACCCCTAACATTTTGTTCTTTCTCTCCCTCCTTCCCACACAATGAAGACTTCATTACTTCTGTCAAAAGATTATCTTATTTACTCCACTTATATTTTTTCTGCAAGTTAGCTATTTCTTCTCAGAGTGATGCACATATATACAGTGTGCTGAAGAAAGATTTCTGGAAGCCCCAAATATTCTATCACTCCCAAATGCCTCATTCCTCCTTAAAATCCATCAGGCTTCCTCAGACCACATAGGATCTGTACTTTGAGGATTCCTGGACATGTTATGCATTTCTGTATCCAGAGCAATTGCACATACCCCAGTTCAGCTTAACATGTGTCATAAGCAGTCAGTCAACACTGAGAAACTGAAACACTATTGGTTTGATGAGAAAACTGTGGTGCACTGCTCCCACATCATCTGGAATTGTTTTGTATTCTGTTTGCTAAGATTTGCCATTTAAGTTTATCTTGGAGGGAGGTGCCTTTGTGTGCCTTTTTTTCCTTTTAAAACTCATCAGCTCAGTGGCTACCAAGAACACAAATGCTGTAGAAAGGGTATTAGGAGCACTGTGTGTTATTACATCACCGGGGATCTGGCAGATGCTACTTCAGCGTCCTTCCATTAATAGGCTGGATAGAGAAGCATCCCAAACCTAGACCACTCCACCACCAGGGATTATTAAGGTGTACAAGCTATCAAGAAGACAGTACCCTGCAGGTATGCAGGTGTTGCTTATGCAGGGGTGGGGCACAGCTCAGCAACTGCGTTTGGAAAAGGCGGCCAAGGCTTTTAAAGGGACCATGCTCCTCTCGCATGCGAAACAGCAAAACTCTTTAGTTAGTCAGTCTCTTTCTTTCTTTCTTTCTTTCTTTCTTTCTTTCTTTCTTTCTTTCTTTCTTTCTTTCTTTCTTTCTTTCTTTCTTTCTTTCTTTCTTTCTTTCTTTCTTTCTTTCTTTCTTTCTTTCTTTCTTTCTTTCTTTCTTTCTTTCTTTCTTTCTCTTTTTTTTTTCCTTTCTTTTCCCATTAAAGGGATTTCCATAGGTAGGAATTCGTTTTTGATAAGTGCTTCAATCAGCAGGTACCTGTTTACCAAGCAGTGGGTAGCTGGGAGGACTTCAACCTTTTCATCCGGCTGGGCCAGCAGAGAGGGCATTCCACGGCTCTCCTTCCATCCCTGTGGGGATTAGTCCCGTGTTTCCCCCACCACACGCACATTTTAGTAAGGTCAGAAATAATGCCAGCTTCATTCTCACCTACCGGCCGTGCCTGCAGGGGCACACACGCAGCACACACCCTGCTGACAGAACTTTTTTCCCCTTTTTGTGAGGAAAGCAGTGGTAACCTTGGAGCATCAGCCCGTAGGAAAGTGGACTCGGTTACACACTCTAGCCAGCAATCTTGTGAACCCAGAGCCTTGCTTTCAGCAAGACAGGCACGATAAAATCTTCCCTCTTTCTTCAATAACATGACTAATAAGTGTAGAAATTCCTTTCTCCTCTCTCCCTTGGCCAATATCTGTCTTATCTCCGGTTCTTCCTTAGACATAATTTCAAAGATGAAAGACATGTCTATACTACGAACAGGCAACCTTGATTCTGGCATGAGATCCATGGCAAGCTGCGGCTGAGTGCTGGAGAGCTGTGGCTGAGGCTCTGGCATCTGCAAAACCCGGTAACTGGAATTTCTGCTGCCCGGTCCATCCTGCGCCTGGGGTTAGCCTGCTCTGTCTTGTGAGGGCAGCACCAGGCTCCACTGCAAATTTCTCTCCAAAGCAGGTGCACGGCTGAACAAACATGGCAAGCATTTGTGAAATGAGCTCGCCATTAAACACGCTCTCCAGCAAGTAAAGGGAACCATCAGGAAGCCTTCCCGGAATTTTGGCAGCGTTTCCAAGAGATCATCTGCAAATTGCTCGAGATGGGTATTACATGTGTACTGTAGGCAATAAATAAGGGTGATTTTAAGGGGCAGTGTATATTGACAAAGTAACACCTCTCAGAATAGAACACAACCGCTGGCATAAGCAGTAGAGACACGGTAACAAAACCAGGATCTAGGGAGTGTCTTAAATGCGTATCTGATAGCACAAATACCAGATAAACAGCAAAGTCCAAAGAATGCAAGAGGTTACAACCACACTAAACCCACTCAGTTAACATGCTGGTTTATTGTTACTAAAGATCACAATAACTATTCTTCAACTTGAGCACCCAGAATATTCCCAAGCCCATGGTGTGCGAGCCAGCTAGGGTACAGCCTTATCTCCGGGTGAGACATGCATTCCTCAGGCTCCCCCTTCCCCTTCCACCACAGGGGGAGAAACGTGGGCACCCGAGCTGAGGGGAACCATGGCGTGCTTTGGCCAGATCCCTGCTCACTGAATTACAAACAATAACAGCCTACTGATATTTTGCCCCCAGATCTGAATTTTGCAAAAACAACATTTTTTGTTAGTGATTTTTTTTTTTTCCCCCTGAGACCATACATTTTTCCTCTGACTTTGTCTTTTTGTTTCCAGTGCAATTGGCTACAAGGAAGAAAAGAATCCTCTGGCACTGCCTTAAATGCAAACACTGAACCTTTGTTGCATGTGGAGGAAAACCTGCAGGCAAAATTAAGTAGCAGAAACAAAACAGCTTTTTCCATCACCAGGCATGAACAACACAATACTGTGTGTTGTGACACAGGTCATGGAATCACAGAGTGGATTGGGTTGGAAGGAGTCTTTAAAGGTGGTCTACTCCAACACCCCCAGCAATGACATCTTCAACCAGATCAGCAACCTGACCTTGGATGTTTCCAGGGGTGGGGCATCCATCACTCTTTGAGCAACCCTTCCCAGTGTTCTACTGCCCTCATAAAAATGTCTTCCTTATATGTAGTCTGAACCTACCTTCTTTTAGTTTAAAACCTTTGTCCCTTGTCCCATTGTTACAGGCCCAGTTAAAAGTCTGTCCCCAGTCATGATCATGGACCAATACTGAGATTTTCCTGTGAGGAAAATCTGGTGTTTATGTGCCAGGTGAGGAAAGTTTCAAGGCATATATTACACAGACAGGTATTCATCTCAAGGCACAATTGATTTCTGTGTAATAATACCAAGGAAATGATAGCACTGGTACCATTCTTGGCCTGCTCCAGTAGGTTATGACATTTCTTTTGGTACTCTTTTCCAAACCTGAATCTATTCCTTTCCAAATGAATTCCTCTTACTCTGCTCCCAGAGCCAGTAAACAATTTGTTGGGCTGCTGACCTAATCTGATGGATCCACTCAACATGGGACAATTTGTGTGTGGGGTGATCTTTTGTAGGTGCAGCTACACAACTTGTTTTGTGCAGATGAAAATTGCTCCTACTGCATGCTCCAAGCTGAGCTGAAGCCTTTCAGCTTCATGACCATGGCACTGAGCTGGAACTAGTAAGAATTGCTAAAAGTGCTGGATTAGGGCAGCTCTGTAACTTTTCTGGCTGGTGGACAGCAAAAAGGCAGATGCCTGCAACATTTCATGTTGTGTTTTAAGCCTTCCCACTGAAGATGGGATACTTGTGCTTTTTCAACACCCAGTGATGTCTGACAAAGGTAGGGAGACTCCTGCTAAACTCAGAAGGATGCCAGAAGGGACTTTAAGACTTTTGAATTACCTTCAATAACACAGAGTATTTTAAAATATGCTTTAAAAATCTAAAACTAACTTTTTCTTTTATGGGAAAGGCAGCTGTCCAAGCTAAATGAGATAAGTTTATGGTTTAAAAATAGCTTTTAAAACTGCATGGTTACCCAGCCCCCCCCAAATTTTAAAGCACTATGCAACCACATTACCCTATTGTGAATGACCACTGCCAATGCCAATTGACTGAAAAGCAGCTCTTTTATTTTGTACTGTCTGTTTACATTAAACATGTGGTTCTGCCAAACCTGGGGTCATAGCAGAATGGGAATTTGGTAAGAATTTTAGATGGATCAAAGGGAAGAGAAAAAGAGACATGAGTGTTCAGAATTTGGCCAGTGAAAAAAGAAAACTAGAGTTTATTTTCTGTTGATTGTTTTGCCCTTCTGAGCAGAAATAACAAGATGAAGGTAGAAAGGAAACTGCTTTTGCAAACTCTCATAGATATAAAAGATCACAAAGCCTTGAAATTCTGCTGTGTCAAGACTTTTTTAACCCAGTCTTGTTTTTGTCTGTGAATTAAGACTACTCCCCTTGCCCAGGAAAAGCAACTTTATGCTAGAAGAGGCCACAGATGGGGAAGCAGTTTGATCAGTGTGGGAGGGATCAGCCCAAAGTACCAGTAAGATATATTATACCATCAAAAAATGGCATGTCTGCAAGGAAAGTCTTGAGCAGAAATTAATATTGACCTTAGCCAGAACAACTTACTCTCTTCAACATCTGCAGCTGTGTGGTTACTAGGGACTTATCTGGCATCATATGCTTTTTCACATCTGTCTACTAAATCAGAGATAGAAACACAAAAATCTAGCACAGAGGGACATTATATGGATTTGTGACACTCTCAGAGGGACTTAGAGTCTTTAAACAAACAAAGATATTACAATGGAACACAGGTATAGTATTGGACTAACGTTGTGTCTGCTCCACTGTGCAATGGAAAAATGACATCTATTTTCCTCTGATGAGCTCTCTGAAACTTCCAAACATGGATAAACATGAACTGCAGTACATATGAGACAATAAGTTTGGCATACATACATGAAACTTCATACTTCTGGGATGAGCAAAATGAATAATCTCAATTTATATTAATTGCCTTACAACACCATGTGTGAGGGAAAGCAACAGTGGGAACAGATTGAGAGAGGACACAGAGAGATTCACAGCCCAGTTCATATGGTATTTTCATCATTCCTCATCATTTTCAACCTCACTAGCAACTTCCAAGGACTGAGCTGTGAAGCCTTAGTAGAAATGGCTATGACAGGGTTATTCACAAGGAGTAACATTTTTCAGCATGTTGCATGTGAGTTAGTGAAATGAGTGGTATGTTGTATTTTCCCTGCCTGCATCATCTCAGGTTATGTTATGGTCCAGTCTAAATGACAAGGTGATGAAAGTGCATGGGTGTAATGTGCCTTTATTTCAGCAGCATGCATGACACAAAGTACTAAAATCCCTGAAGTATAACAGTCTTGAATAATATGGTTCTAAATTTTCAGGTGTCAGTGGGGTATTTGTATGTTATTGCCCCATGCTTGTAAAATACGAGAGTTGTTCTTAAATTATGTTCTGAGCGTGTATAAAAAAGCTCAAGCAAATAAAAATGCAGTAACACTCACCCTCATTTTGAATGGTGGAACTTTTAATTCATAAAATACTTGTATTTAATTTTATCTTTATCATAGTATAAAACTATATTTAGGTTAAAAAATAGATGAAATTTCAAATGGGCACTGCAAATTGATGCAATTTGAATGTACTAAGAGATTTGAGAACACAAAGCCATGAATAGGTAACCAATATTAAACAAATATATGCATGAACAAACATAACAAAAAAAAAGTCAATTTTAATTTACAGTCATTGGGCAAGATGAAGAAATGCCATGTGATTTCCTCTGGAGAGCCACCAATATAATTTGAACATTACAGAAATGGATTAATAGAATCATAGCAATCACAGAATCATGGAATGGCTTGGGTTGGAAGGGACCTTAAAGATCATCTCACTCCAGCCTCCCAGCCATGGGCAGGGACACTTCCCACTGGACCAGGCTGCTCAGAGCCCCATCCAACCTGGCCTTGAACACTCCAGAGACGGGGCATTCACAGCTTCTCTGGGCAATCTGTGCCAGGGCCTCATCACCCCCACAGTAAAGAATTTCTTCCAAACATCTAATCTAAAGCTCTTCTTTTAGTTTAAAGCCATTTCCCCTTGTCCAAGTAACATTTTCATATAGCAAGAAGACTTGAGAAGGGGATTATAAACACAAGGTAAGCAAAAGTAGTGGTGACAGATGTTAGGAGTAGTAGAGATGCTCCTTATGTGGCAGAAAACTATTGAATTTACTTTCTGCTGGATGAGCATAAGGGGGCAGCTCAGACAGATGTCAGCACTAGTGCAAAAGAAGGGCTGCAGCAGCAAGATTGCTTCAGATGATTGAAAAAAAGAGCTGCTGCTTTGAAGGAGATGCTTTCTAAATAGCTCTAATACCATGAGATATGAAGTTCATCATTATCATGAGTAATGTGATAGTATGGGCCTGTTGCTTGATATTTCTTTCTGGAGTGAAAATGTTCTTTTCTTCTTGCCTCTTACCAGGTAGTGGACTTTGCCCAAAGATGGCCTGTTCCTAGAAGCATTTTATAGCATGCTAAAAGCCTGGGTACATGGCCGACCTGACACCAGCTGACACTAAATGGAATGCTCGTGGAATGAATATTTTGGATTTGTGTTTACTCACCCCAAGTTTTGACTGACTTATAATAATTTCTTGCATTTGGTGATACCTATGGCTCTGACTCTCATAAAATACATCTTTAAAATACTCTGATCTCATCTAGTCTGTCATTCCAAGGGTTAATTTGAAAACACACACATTCAATTAATGGAGCAGATTACTTAGAGTAAGGGAACCCAGAAGTGCAACTGCAGCACAAAAAAAAAAAAAAATTATAAATCAAAAGTGAATTCAGATTTTAAAATTAATTCTATTCATCCTTTTTCTTGACCCGTCTTTTTTCCCCATGAACACTGAAGTTGCTTGTGTACACATGTATACAGAAAGCAAATTTCAGTGTCCTGCAGGACTTGCAGAAGAAGCTCAATTTACTTTCAGAAGCAGAAAGAAAACAGACAAAAGAAAATTCCTGCACATTAAAATAGCATACCTAGCTAACAACAGCCAGCTAAACACCAGCATAAAACAAATAATAAAGAGCTTTTTAAATGTGCAAGCAATGCAGTAAAAATGCTGTAATGTGAAAAAGTGAGGTTTTTTTCCCCCCCAATCATAAATAAAAAAGCAGTTGCCCTAAATACACGTAAACAAGGCCACAGCTGGAGTGAGGTTTCCCTGAAGGTGGTGTTTGGTGGCAGGCTCAGTGTGGCCTCACACCCTCCACATCACCACTATTGCCTCTCTCTGCAGCCCACCAACACATCCCTGCAGGTTACAGCCATACAGATGTTCCTTTCAGGGGCCCAGCTGTTGCACCATTCCTCCTCCAAGCCGAGTCACATCATGAGCATTCTGTGGGGCAGCTTATCGGGGCTATTCCTGAGGAAAAGTGTGATTGTGCATTCAGCCCTGCAGCCAGTGTGTGGGCTACACTCACATGGCCACTCCAGCTTTTCCATTCTTGGCTCTACCCTCCTTAGACTTGTGTAATCTAAAATTCAAGCTTTTAAACTTCAGCCATCACAGCCAACATTAAAACACATCCAACAAACTTAATATCTATCAAGTTCTTTCAAGTAAATCCAACATTTCTTGAGAAGATAAAACTGGTTGTTTTGTGATGATTTGGAACTGAAAACAGACAGCCTGGGTAACTAGAGCTTAAAAATGCAAAATCAACAGTGAATCCAGTTTAGCTTTTGGCAGTGCATTGTGTTTGTCTCAGCAGTAACAACAGTTATTATGTTTTAAAACAAATATCTAGCGAACAAACAGTTAAGATGTCGTCCAAAAAGTGAAAGGCAGTGTGGTTTTTTGACAAGGTGATTCATTTCCACACTCCTTACTAAATCATAGCATGATTTTAACAGGAGGAAAAATTTGGGGTTGCCTGAGATGGATAACTGGGTCAAGTTACCCTCTGGAAGAAGTCAGGGAACAAAATGCGAGACAGAGGAATCCACTGCCTTTACCCTCTGAGCTTCATGCAAATCTGCTCTGGAAACTTGGTTATGTCTCATTTTCTAGGGCTTAACCACAGTAGCAGGCCTGCAGGGATGTACTTTCACCAACACCTTAAGCAGCCTCTGCTGCTGGAACAAAACCCCAGAGCCTTTTCCTTCCACTCCCCTGCCCCACTCTTCCTGCCCCCCTTGCCATTCATCTGTGAAGCTGATCTTGGTCAGAGCTGAGCAATGTTTTGGATGGTTTGGCTTTGGAGCCTGGCACAGTTCATCAGCTGGCTGTGCAAATGCTGCTGCTGCCACAAGGAGGGAGGTGGGGGGAGGAAAAACCAAGAGCTGTGTGGGTCTGCAGCAGGGTGAGCTCTGCTGGCAGCTAGAAGGGGCAGCCAAGACAATTTACTGGCTTGCTGCTGCCAAAAACATCAGTCCACAGCCTCCTTCCCCCTCTCCTCTGCACCTGTCTGCAGTTGTGGAGCCAGGTCCTTCTGGCTTGTGCATCCCTAAAGTCCAAGTGACCTTGCAGTGAGCCAGCTCAGCTCATTAAACCATGGGACAACTGTTGATGGGTTTTAACTGCGCTGGAGCTGGGATGGCTCACTGAAGGAACAGAGGAATACAGAGCCAGGGCAGGAGAAGTGGAAGGAGTGCATGGCCAGCAGGCAGGGAGACAGGCTGAGGAGAAGCACAGAACATTTCAGCAGCAATGACCTGTTAGTTTGGCTCAACTGAATCTTCTAACTCCACTCTTGCAGTGTTTTGGGCAGCAGTGGTGGCTTATGTCAGCTAAAAGTGTTGTGAAACAACATCCTATGTCTCATTTCAGCCATGCAGGTAAACAAGACTTCACATGGCTACAGTTAAGAATATGCTGATACACATTTTGCATTAAAGCCTATCTCAGGAACCACATATACTTTCACAGGAAGCCCAACAAATGGCCTTCAGAGAGGTTTGCTGATCTGCATTTCAAAACTGTGGACCATTATGCCAGTAGTAGTTCTCTCCTGAATGATAGCTTTAAGCACTTGTTATTGATTTAAATTTTGAACTAGTTTGTTTTGATTCAAAACATCATTACACCTACAACTTCATTTGTGCTGAGTTACTGTCCAAGCCTTCACATAAATTACTTCATCAGCTTGCCAGAAGTCCCAAGGCTGTGGTTCCCTGTGCAGACACTGAGGCTGCAGGAACTCCCAGCATCCCCCCTCTATTTGTCCCGACCTCAAGCTGCTGCATCCTGTTCCTTCAGCTCTACCACTTTGTGGGACTCTGCTGCAAAGTGGATATACAAACTCAGGCACAATAAAAATATTCCAGCTGCCCCCTTTTATTTTTTTGCAGGGAGGTAGTGCCTCAGGCTATAGCTTCAGCAGTAATACTGGCTTCTTGTGTAGCTGAACACCATAATTTCCCCCTGCACACACACACAGAGTTTATATCTGTCCAAATTCCACTTACAGCACCCTTTCCCTTGTGCCAGTGTTCACAGCTGTGCCTGGGAATGGGAATAGGGGACCTAATCAAGCTGTAAGAAAGAAAAAGAACTAAATGCATTTAATTCCCTTCTCTGGTTCACAGCAAAGCTACACAGGTAGTGTGATATGCACATCTGACTGAGGGCACAGCTGAACAGATATTTGCAGATATTTTCCCTACAGAAATCCCCACTGTTCTTTTTGCTTCCTTCCTGGCATATTCCCATCCTTGAGCATATTCCTGCATTGTGCCAGAACACAGGCAATTTGATTTCTGTGTTAAAGTCTATAACATCACATAGGTCTAAGAAACAGAAATTCTCCATCCACTTCATTATTTATGCAAGCACTTCATATTTTTTAACAAGCCAAGGTTTAAAACAATTCCAGAACTCACCCAAAGAGTCACAAAACAATCAATGACATCCAAATCTGTAGCAACCTTCTTAAGAAGATGATCTAGCATGGAACAGAAAAGCTACTGAGCAAGAGCGAAGCACCCTCTGCACTACCAACAGGCACAACAGGCTGTCCTGGGTGCCCCAGGCACTATTGGCTTTGGCAGAGCAGACCATGCCAGATCCAAACCAGTTAAACTGGCTCCAGAAGCAGCAAAGGAGCCCAAAGGCAGGTAGTTGTTCACCTGACTGGGACTGAATCAGAAGTAAAACAGTGTCAGAGGTTCTTTCCCATTGCTGTTGTCAGTTTTGATTACCAGGGTTGCTGGGCTGACAAATACAACTGGAGAATGTGTGATGGCAATTCTGCCACCACCAAATATCCCAGCCCTGGTGAAATGTGCACTGTGGAAGGCAGGTTCTGCCTAGCACTGGTCTGTCCCCTGTGAGGGCCCTGTCCCCTGACAATGAGTTGGCCAGCAGTGTTTTGGCAGCGCGTGTGAGGTGAAGGGATTGCAGTTATCCCAGGAACGCTGCTGGCTATGTTGTGTCTGTGGTAGTTTTGCTGCTGATGAAATAGGGTTCCTGGTTTGATAAGGAAGAGGTGGGGCACGTAATTAAGCAACCAAGTAGCTGGGAGCAAGTCTTGGGGTATTTGTGTAATGGTTCCTTGGGTAGACTGTACCTGTTTGGGAGAAACAACCTCTGCTCTTTATTAAACAAACAGTACAGATAATTTACATGTCAACACCGTTAACTATTTCAGCAGTAGGCAGGAAACGAAGTCTCAGACCTGCCCAATTAACTGTGAGCAATGTCTCATTTTGGTGCCACTTCAATAATATCTGGAGTTACCTTCATTTCTGTCCCTCTGAAGGAAAAAGTTCAATGGAACTCAGAACATATTCAGACCAAGTCAAGATGCCCAGGCAAGCAAAGCAGCAACTCAACCTACTGCCTTTTCATGACCCATGTGAATAGGGCTCAGTTTAGGAGAGGGTCTTAGAGTGGCCCACTCATCTGTGGATCCCACTGCTGTCAGAACACCTTTGCTTTGTTAAACCTTCCAAAAATGTTCAACTGGTGGAAAAGAAGTTTCCAGCTCATCACTGCTGCTCATCTGGTCTCCCCACTCTTCTCACAGCATCATGATTACTCTGCTTACCAGCTGCACTCCTCAGAGCTTGTCAGACCCATTTCCTAGGCCAGTTCAAATCACCAATCCAGCAGAAAAGGATAAAAAAAAAAAAAAAAAAAAAAAAAAAAAAAAAAAAAAAAAAGGAGGCATCTAGACTTTTGTTGGGCAAGTAGTCTGAACAAAGAGTGTAACAGCATGCAGCATGTATCAGAAGTGATTCAAAAGTGGGGGCACAACACACATTCGAGAGTCACAGAAGTGTGGAGTTACTTTCCAATAATCATCTTTCTATTGTCCAAAGCCCCTTAAGATGTAGGATTCCCCGTTTTCTTTTTTATCACCTGCCTCAAACGAGTCAAGGTTTGCCTTCAGTGCAATAATTGAATCGTTATTTTGTTACTTGTTGCTGTGTGAACTCTAACACGATCTGAATTTCTGATACTGACTGGGCAATTCCATTAGCATGGTCATGGGATTTAGACAATTAGGCTGAAGCTACCTAACATATTCTCAAAAATTAAGATTTTTATCCAAGTCTAGACAAGCACATCTAAAGAGTGAGGGATTCTAGAGGCTCATACTTTACCAATAAACAGGTGATAATCCACTGAGTCATGCTTTTGCATCCTCAGGCATGGTATTAGAAAGTGACCAGTGAAGGTGAGAAAAGCAATTTGCAAATTCAAACTGATGTCAGTAAGAGGGAAGAATTTTGAGGAACTTGCAAATATTCTAGCAAAGCCGCTGTAGAATAGTAATTTAGGATCCTAAATTATACAGGTTCACAGAACTATGTCGACTTTGCAGAAACATTGGCATTAAGTTCTCCTCTGCTCCTGCTGCTGACTGTTCCACACCACAGTAGCCCACTGAGGCAGGTGGGATATTTGATCTGTTTTAAATAACACAAATGCAGATCTTGTCAGGTATTCCAAAAAGCTGCATTTGTTCACTGAGCTGCCTCACAAGAAGGGAGGTGTATTTCCTAACCACTTCATATCACTAAAAGACAACCTTGCAATCAAGACAAAACCATTGCTAACACTGGGCAGCAGGACACATTGCTTACATTAAAGGTTTTATGACTAAGTGTTAAAATGACCAGGCATAATTTCTGAAGAAACAAAGACACAGGAAATTCTTGCATTCCTAGCTAGCCAGAGAGATGTTCCACTTTTCACTTAAGGTGGTTTCCTTGCCTCCAGCCTCGCTTCCCAAAACGGTCTTCACAAGCTGCTAAAGCAAGAGAAAAAAGTTCAAGGCTGATACAACGTTTAAGTTACAACCAGTTTAAGCAACTTCCCAGCTTTGGGAACTTTTCCAACTTCTATTTGTTTTTTTAAAAGTATTGTTGGCATTTTCAATCCTTTTGTCATCCTTCTTTGTTCCACTGCTGTTTATTCCTATCCTCACTTTCTTTCCTGTCCTAACCCAGGAGCTCCAGTTCTTGGAGAGAAACAATGCCCACCTTCTGTTCTCCCTGCCCCAAGTCTTTGCAAGAAAAAATATACAGCAGTGTATGTGAAGGCTTCATCCAGGCAATCCTGCTGCCCATGCTCCAGCAGGAGCCCCCAGCACCTCTAGCTGGTTCTCTGCACTCTTCAGAGCCTCATCAAAGCACTGCCTCCGGGCCCTTCCCTTCATTTCCCTAATACCTGCATCTTCTGCTTGCTAAGGCACCTCCTGAGACAGGCACCTCTTGCCCCGCAGCCTTGCCCCTCAGCGCTGCCTTCCAAGGCTGCCGTGCCCAAACCGGTGAGCCCGGGCTCCGGCAGGAGAGGAAGAAGCACCGGGCTGCCGTGGCAGCAGCGTGGCTCACCCTGGGCCAGCAGAGGGAAGGGCACCGAGGAGGAGAAGGATGCAGCGTTTTGGATGCTCTTGAAAGCAAAGGCTTTTTCTGTGAGCCACGTTATTCCCCAGTTTCAATCTACTGCCATACTCGCTCCAGTCAGCTGCCTTTTCCTCTTCTCTCTTCCCACTTCTCTCCTCTCCCAAGATATGCGTATTATTTTGTCTCCCTTTTTAAAGCTTCTCCAAATATTAGGCAGACCTCCCTGGAGAGGTGATACCCTGGCCCACAAGAAGTGCAAGACTGAAATACACATAAGAGCAGCATCCTGCTGGGAATATGCATTGCTGTCCTTAGCCAGACAGTGGCCTGGCATTTATATCTATGAGATTTCTAGCACTTTGTCATAATAATTTCCCTTTTATTTGCAGAAGACTATCCTTTTAAAAAGGTCCCAGTCAGAATCAGAAAAAACAAAACAGGAACATCACTTTCAGTTAATACAGAGTTTTAACTAAGCCAGCAAAATAGTAATTCTTTGCTGGGTTAAGTGAAATGGAAATCACTCACCTGGAAAAGGCAATTGCTTCTGAAAACTCAAGAGAAACACTACTTTTAACAAAAAATGCTATCTACAGAACACATCTTTGTTACAAAGTCACTGAATTCACGGGAGTCAGACTCCTATATTTCTTCATGGGTTGGAGGAGAGATGCTATCACAAGATTTGAAACCATAAAGGTGAATGCCATGAAATGTACTGATACATTAATTACCGAATTAATCTTCCTTCATATTCTCCCCTAGTTCTTATGTATCAGCTATCTTTGTGATGTTAACAACAAATTTCTCCCTTGGTTATATTTCTATGTTCCTGGAGAACATTAACAAAATGTCACGCTTTTCCTTAGAACACCGTTAACAGTTAATTACTCATGATAATTACTAACCGGGTGACGTGTTTGCTTTACTGGGCGCTGCAAAGATACATTTTAAATGCCTTAGAATAAGCTAGTTGCAAAGAAGTTTGTTGTTTGTTTGGGTTTTTTTTTTTAAATCAGTGCTACAGTTTGGATGCTGTGGAATGGAACTAGGCAGATAGATTTAGCTTGGTGAACATGGAAAACCTGAACAGACTATTCCTGTTCCCCCTACAAATCTATTTTTAAAGCAAAGAACTATGGAATGTTATTTTTTGCTAGAAATAATGGATATTAACTTAAAAAAAGAAATCTTTTTAAGTCAAAATGAATAGTAGGTGCTCCTATTTTTCAAGCCCTATGACAATATTTTTCACACATAACTGCCACTAGCATTGCTAGAAACCACAGAATTCTTTTGCATCCTGTAGAAAGTTACCCTCATAGGTAACTCACTTCACCTCACTTCTTCTCTTAGTCTGCAAGTCACCAGTCCCACCCTACAAGACAGTAGTCATTGATATCAAAAGTGTGAGGAAGATAAGCTTGGCTCTCCTATTAAAGACAGAATACTCCCCAAGAAAATTGTCAGTTCCTTACTGTTCTAGTTCAGAATGTATTCCCAAGCCTCAGTCCACTGGCATTCAAAAGTGTTTGCAGTAAATACTGATATTGCCTGGAATATCTGTAAGATAAATTTTAATCGTTTTTTAACATAAGGAACATCCTTATATTAATCAAAACTCACACACTACCTCATCAGATGTTATTCATGAGGTGAGATGTTATAAATGCAGTAACTGAAATAGAAAGACCAAATGATATACCCACAATTATTCACTAAATCAGTTGCAGAGTTGGTGTTGGAAAATAAGACCTTCTTGGGCACCAAAAACATGTCCTAATTACAAATCATGATGACGTGCTCATGTTTGTCATGTATGAGTGGTACAACCATGCAGATGCTTGACCTGACTGCCAAAGAAATGGAAGCAAACCTTTCTCTGAGGAGTTTTCAAATCACAGAATTTTCCTGTTTCCTGGTAAAACTATTAATCCCTTATATATGTACATAAAAA
>WEIU01007072.1:249648-281051 GCA_013389925.1 Aegithalos caudatus | reverse complement strand
AAAAAAAAAAGAAAAAAAAAAAAAAAGAGCTGTGTATTGCTGTATTATATAAAGGTAAAATGAACACAAACTTCATTTTCAATGCAACACAAATACAGTTAACACAAACCTCAATCTGGTCACCAGGCTATAAACTGGTGCATTGACATCAGATCAGATTTATTTCCTTTCTGCTCTTTTATTTTTTTAAAAAAATTTATACATCTGCCAGGTATTTGGTTCCCTCTTTAAAAAAGTTCCGATCTTTTCAGACTCTTGTTTAAGAACCTCTCCATAATAACCTCTTGAATTCC
Organism: Aegithalos caudatus; assembly: GCA_013389925.1. Lineage (NCBI taxonomy): Eukaryota > Metazoa > Chordata > Aves > Passeriformes > Aegithalidae > Aegithalos > Aegithalos caudatus. The sequence goes on along the minus strand of WEIU01007072.1, from coordinate 280,758 downwards.
ATCTATTTCTACTGTGCTTTGCAATATAATAAACCAAGGTGTGCAGGAAGAGGTAATGTCTTTTATTAGAACGAGTGTTAGGGATGGGAAAATCACCGAAGCTTTCACATATGAAAGACAGGACGTCTTTTTGAAGTAGACAGTATTAAAATTGAGTAAAGGCTCCCAGGTTAGTATCAATGAGTTAAAGAAGGAATTAAAATAAGTTTGTTTATTGAGAAGCCTTGAATTACGTTTTATTTTAGAAAGTTTGTATTTAAGTAAGCTTTCACAGAAGCATTAAGTAGTGTGAACTTTACCAACACTTTTTGTTAAACGCTTAATCCACACCCACATCAAAACAAAGACAGACGGCTGAGCTCTTTACATATGAGAAGGTGACTTTTCACACATAGCCTTAACAGTAAACCTTTTGCCTTTTTTTCACGGAAATACAAAGCTCCGAGATAATAAAGTTGCCTTAATTTACGTTTCTCTCAAGCAGTGGAAATTACAAAACTACAGACAACAAACGTTGGTTAATCAGTCTAGGGAAAAAAGGTCCAAAGGGAAAACGCAGAAATGCGTTTGTTTAAAGGCTACAGCAGGCAGCAAGGACGTTGAGCTACGAAAGCTTTTGTTTTGCTAATCTACCTAATGTTCTATTGAAAAAAAAAAAAGAAATCCTTGAATGAATGACTCCGACTTTGTTCTAGTGTGAATCGAGTGGCAGCTTCTTAAAAAAATTCCAATGCTTAGTTTGTATTTAAACAATTCTTCCCGAAGACCTTTTCTCAAACAGATCTTTATATGGGAAAAACAACTGTTGATTTTGTAGTCATCATGTGAGTAACTTTAATAAAAGTCAGCAGGGCCTTGCCTACTGTGAGACTTTTTTTGAACCTGTAACCCTTAATCAGGACTGCTGTCAGCTGCAGAGCCTGAGGAAGCTGTCATACAGAGAATATTCAAATGGAGCTGTGTTTTTCCCACAGCGCTGTTGGAAGGAAACCCTTTTTTGTTAGCAGAGCCTGAGAGACATCGGGATCCCGAACTGGAAACAGAGCGAAGAGGGGTGTCCCAGCCCCATAAACACTTTCCAAGTGCAGGGCGTCCCCAGAGCTGGAGCTGCACACCACCAAGGATTTTTAAATATCTTTCCCAAATATAGGTTAGAAGCGCTAAGAATTTGTGGGAAAGTTTTCCTTCGGAGTAGACCACGGCTTAATGTTTATTCATACGCTGCAGTAAGCAAATGAGAAACTAAGCACTTTGTAAATGCTGCATCATTTTCACTGCTCGATCCACTCCACTGACAGAAGAGTTTGGCATAATTGCTGGCATACATAATATTTTCAAATGACAATTCTCCAAACAAGTCAGGGCCTGAGCTAACAGCAGTGAAAGGTGAGGAGATGCTGCCTACATGTTGAACTGAATTCTAGACTATTAAACGCCACAGACAATTAAGATTTATAGTTGATGTTGTACACAACATAAATGCATTCCTCTGCCTTCAGTACTTTCAGTTCCACAGCAGGTACTGGTATCTATCTTCAGGTGTAGTTTTTCATGTGAAATCTAATTTCTCTGCTGTACCCTTTCCCTGCCATTTGACCACAACTGTTTTGGAACAGGCCCCAAACACTTTCAGTGCTGCCTCTGTGAGCAGTTTTGATTTTACACTGGTAAGTACCACTTGTGCTGTTGCTTCTGAGTCATGCCGAGAGTGGAGCAGCTTCAGCTCCAGGCTGCTGTGTATCTGCTCTTGTAAATCAGGCAGGATTACACACAGGGTTGTCTTGCTGATGAGAAAAACACCCCATCAAGAGTGACTGGCAGAAAACAATGCAGAGCACTCTAAAGAAATTCAAGAGAGAATAAAGTATGGCCAATAACGAAGGTCTAAGGCTTTCAGCGACCTTTCAGTACTACACTGATGCTAGGACACTGTCGTGGGATTAGGATGGAGACCTTACATTTTCAAACATAGCTTATTTTGTTTTGGCATCTCAGTGTTTGCCTATCAAATTCCCAACATTCGGCTGCCACCACAATTAAAGAGCATCTTTTGTAGAAGCAGCCAGACAAGCAAAGATGCAGTGAGAGCGACAACACCGATGGCAAGAGGGGCCCACAGAGCAGAATGCTGGTCAACATACCTCTAGTGCCTGCAGACAGTCTGGCTCAGAAAAAACCCTACAGCTGAGTGTCAGTGTGTCAGCTATGAGCAGCAATGTGGAGCTGGTCAGAGTCCCTGCAGGGATGAGTTGCACAGACACAGGGGAAAGACATCTGTCTGTAAAAAGGAGCCTGCACAGCACAAATGGTGAGCTGTTCTTAATGTGTCTGCTTATACCTGGTTTCAGAATAAAAGCTTGGTACTGAAAGTATTTTCCCTATTGCCAGAAAGAAGCACTTTTCATTTTTGTCCTAAATCTTCCAAAGGTGTAATGCCTACAGAATTTGCCAATACATAAAACAGGTTCTGAAACCTTATTTTTTTTTTTCCCATAGTAGGAGAAGATCCAGCTTTTCTATTCTGTAATGCTGTTTGGAACAAGAAAACCTTGTAAGCAGTGGTACCATAACACCATAAAGCAACACATAATACAATTTTAGGTCCTTTGAATGTCTGACCTATATTAAACAGGCCAGCCAGGTAGTTACTATCAGTGCTCTCTGCTCCACCTGGTCAAACTTCACCTTGTGTTATACTCAGATTATCCTTCCTGATACCTATTAGGGAGTTTGCCACAGCCTCTTGCTCTGGCTGATAGCATCATGAATTGCCTTCCCCACAATCCCTGTGTCATACAGCTATGTTTTTCTCTCCAGATCTAAGTTTCTGACAGAGAACCACAAATAACCTATTACATCTCAGAAAAAACTGTGACCAGTTTTCCACCTGAGTGATTTTTTTTTAGATCATGCTATATTTTCAAGGCACTCTTCGTAAGGAGAAAGACCAGAAGTATTTTAAAATCTCTTTCATCTTCCAGGCCTCACAAACTAGAAAGGATTGGCTGTCACAGGCTTTGGGAATCTACAAAATGCTAGCCTTTACTTCCAGCTGATACTTTATCTCCTTACTTTGACTACTAGCAAAGGTAATAGCTGTGATGCTAGTCATAATGATTTTGCTGTCAGATAGAAAAAGCTTCCACAGCAGCACATCCAGTTTGAAGACCAATATGGTCTAATCAATAATACATGAAAAAGATACCTATATGGCTAAAAAAAGACTAGGATTGACAGCTTTCTAGAGATGTCTTCCAGACTGTATTTTTCTTGCCCAAATTACAAATTAAAGCCATGCTATGCAGCCATTTCTCTTAAAAAGCCACTGACAGTGACACCTTGAAAAGCACTACCAGCACCCCTATATAGAACTTGGAGCATGCACACACCTTCTTTGTTAACTGCACAGCCACTGTGACTCTTAGGATTTAAGTACAACAGAGGAATCATGGGATGCACACGGAGAGAGTGCACTCCAGAGGAGCAGCAGTTTGCTGGAATCCCGATACCTCCCACCTCAGCAATAATACATCTCTCCCCTCCCTGTGGTTACTAAGCTAAAGGCACAGTCTGAGAATGGGGGCTCTTTGTTTTAGCACAGTGATGGAATTCTGGTTTCAGGCTGCACCACTCTCCTCACGTAAGCTGCAATTATTTTGTGACAAGGCCCATTTTGGAGAAGGTAAAGGACAGGCCTGTTGCATTAATACATACGAGATTTTCCCTTTATCATTAGGAGTTTTGGAAAGCTGAAAGTTTACTGAACTTCTTAAGAATAACTAATAAAATGTCTCTATTTTTTGTCCTAATGGAAACAAAATCATGATCCCAGTGTCTCTCTGCACATCTTTCTGTCAACCTGAACACCTTTCACATCCATGTGGCTGGATATGATAAAGCACAGAGATCTCAAGGCAATTAGATTCCTACAAAGTTTTATGCAGAAAGGGAATACACAAAGGGCAAAGGCTCTCAAAATATTTCTCTGTGTATGGCTATCAGGTATGTGTCAGGAAAAGGCAGAAGCATAAAATTATTAAACATCTGGGAATCCACAGCGACCTCCTTTATGGATATTGCCCTGAGACTGTGAGCAAAACAAAACTCAGTCAGACCTTGCACATTCTTGGACACTGTCAAACAACAAGATGCAAACTGACCAGAAAACTGCATACATCCCTAGGCCAGCCCATCTCATTCCAGTGCTTGGCCTAAATAACAGAGTCCTTGTTTTCCCGGCTTTCGACCTTGAACGGTCGGGTTTATCTTGCCGGTTCCGTTTGGCCTTGGCACAGCAGCTGTGTGACAGAATTCCCAGATCCAGCACGCCGTGACTCTGTTTGTCCTGGCACATCACACCCTGACCTAACATCTGAATGGGCCAACGTGGGTGAACTGTTCAGAACGCTCTAGTACACTGATGCAAGGGTCACCCGAATTCCCAGCTTCTTCTGAATGTGATGGCACACAGGCTCAGAGAATTAACATGCAGGTTGTACTGTCTGTTGGCTTATTGTCTTTATCCTAAGCATTTCTGACTGGCCACTGCTGCTCCAAAATGGAAGTTAGGCTACATAGATTCATCTGTCTTCATGTGTTCAGTTATTCTAGCAGAGTTCTAAATTACTTCCTAGCTCTTCATCAGCCTCTAGTTTTACCAACACTGTCCACAGTCTGTGTCATAAACTGTGGCCAGCTCTGGGTCCCCCAGCATCAGAAGGATGGGAGCCCCTTGGACTGAGTCCAGAGGAAGGTGATGAAAATTATTAAAGGGCTGGAGCACCTCTCCAGTGAAGGCAGGCTGAGAGAGCCAGGGTTGTTCAGCATGGAGAAGGCTCCAGGGTGACCTCATTGCAGCCCTCCACTATCTAAGAAAAGTCTTACAAAACAGATGGAGAGCAACTTTTTCCATGATAGAATGGAGGAATGGTTTTACATTAATAGTGCAGAGATTTAGATTGGATGTAGGAGGAAATTCTTTACTCAGTGGGTGCAGTGTCACTGGAACACAGTGACAGGTTACCCAGAGAACTGTGGATGTCCTATCCCTGGAAGTGTTCAGGTGTTGGATGGGGGCCCTAAGAACCCTAATCTAATGGGTGGCTTCCCTGCCCATGGCAGGGGTGGGTGGAACATGAAAATCTTTAAAGTCCCTTGTCCCCAAACTATTCTACACATAATTGGTACATGCTTGATAAAAAGTAGTGTCACAGTATGTGATGGGGGAGGTAAGGAGAGAAGCACCTTTCCAGGATGTCACTGTTTTTAAATGATCTAGGCTTTGAGCTAATATTTGTTGCTAGCATAAAGAGATTGGCAGTTTCCATTAATATCTTTCTTCCTTTTAAAATCTACCTTATGCAAGCAAGTAGAAGCTTTTAATCAGGCAAGGCAATAAAACATGGGCAAAGCATGGATAACACTGCAGGGCTGCACAGGAAAAGCAAATGGTGCAGCTATTCTGGAATGGTGGTGTCAGCCTGGAATGGCTCCCTACTGTGACATTTTTATTCCACAAAATCACTGATTTATTTTGGATGACAGTACACATATGCACAATTATTCTGCAGAGCTATTCTGGCCAACAACACTAGGCAGGCAAGCATGAAGCACGATTTTCACAGCCATAGGCAGTTTTATTGCTGTCCAGGTCATTTCAAAATCTGTGGGAAAAACAAGGTTTCAGCCACTCAAATCCCAACACAAGCTACAGCAGTATGAAGTATTTTCATTTATTAAAGTTAGCAGAACTTTATTTCAACTTCTTTAGAAACATAAAAGCCCTTCTTAAAACCTATTAGTTTTTAATGCAGATTGAAAACAAGAGAATATAAGCTGGAAAACATTAATAGATTTTTTTCTCTTCATATTTTAACCAGCCAAAGAATTTATAGAACTTTGATAAACTTCAGTTATAGCATTTTATACTGCAAATAAATGTGATTGTGTCTGTGCATGTGTGAAAGAGTAAAGACTTTCAAGGTAATTTAATCTTTCTGACAGTTTTTTCAGCAAGTCCCTGAACAGACCTAGAACCTTGAACAACTTTCAGCTGCTGAGCCACAAAAATGCAGGAACTTGTGGAATTCAAGATGTCTCTGGGTGGCTTCCAGAGGGTCATAGAGAGATAAGGAATTAAAACCAGCAAATGAAAGTTTGCTGGGCAGATAGCTGGACTGCCATAAGGAATGTTTTGTGAATCTGCAAACAGGGAGGCTGATCTAGACTGTTATCAACAATTAAAGAGGAACCATCTGTGCCTGTGCAAGGTCCATGCACAGAAATATCTGGAGAAGTTTGCAAAGTCACTGTTGTAGTTGGCCTTGAATCCTATCAGTATCAATAAAAACATCAATATTATTATAGACCTTATTACTACTACAGTTATCAGTTTTAGCTGGGACATAACAAAAATTTTTACTGCTTATTCAGGAAAATGAACATGTTGGACTTTAACCTACAGGGTTTATCCTTTCTACATTCTAACATCATATAGACAATGAGTTTTAAAAGCCACATGATTAAGTTAAGGATGGAAGGGAAAAACCCAGAAAAATACCTGTCATAACCTATATGCTTGTGTTGTTCTATATGTATATTCTTCACAGAGGCCACAGATTATTCTATTTATACCAGAATTTCTGTGACTATCAAACAAGTTTCATCTTTTTCACAAATATTTGCATTCCCTGGTTGTGAAGAAATGAAATAAAGAGAAAACATAGTAGCAGATGCCAATGCCACAGCTAGGAATCAACTTCCTCTGTACTTGGGAACATTTTCAAAGGTGCTAAGCTTTAAGTTTAAAACACTAGAATGGTTATATTGTTTCCATTACCTGTGGCACATAACCAAACCTCAGCATTAAGGTTAAACCTGTGGTAGCCAACCAGACATTCCAATATTTTCAGATGCACAAATGAATTAAAAATAACCTCAAAAAGCTCTTACAAACAAGAAAAAAAAAGGAAAAAAAAAAAAAAAAGGAAAAAAAGAAAAAGCTATCAGGAGTGTGAAAGTGGATTTTGTTTAGAAAAAAGTGGATTAACTGCTTAGAAAGGCTCAGAGTGAAAAGCATATTAATCCTAATGCAGCTGAAAGCTCTGCCTCCTATTGAGCAAATAATTTAAAAAACCTGTCTGAGATCTACTGGAGCTAGTGACATTAGATATAAAATGCTTAAATTTATCCCAGATTCATACTGTTTTCTGAACTGGCATCATTGACAGTGAGAATATTTGTTTCAAAAGGAGAGAAACAAACCCTACAATATTCATGGATGCAAATCCTGTCTGCAACTTACCTTTCACCTGAGCTGAAAAAAGTGCAGAATAATTCAAACCCAGTTTGTGCAATTCTTGAAAGTGAGCAGTGGTATCAGAAACACACATCTAGAGACAGAAATAGCTGTCAAGTCATTTAGCTGTGTCATGCAGAATACATGCACACACATATGTATATACATCTAAGACATAAATTGCATTTTTCATACTGATAAACATTTTTTGAAACTGCTTGTTTGCAGGATAAGAGGAGACCTTGGTCCCTCTGATTCCAAACAATTTTAAAAGCCACTAGAGTTTGTTTCCAGTTCCATGCAGCCACAGGAATACCAATTGCTAATAATTTATTATGCTAAAATCTCTCTTGCAGCCACTTTGTGGTATTTCAGTCTATACAGAACTTAGACACTGTTTTAAGAAAATTCTTAGCTACTCAGATTTAAAGAAAATAATCACCATATGAAACAGAAGCCTGTATTTTTGGTTGTTTCTAGACTTGTCAATGTAGCTCTCTCCTCAGTGTAGTTCTTTTTGTAAAATACCCACTTCGGATCTTTATTTTGTGGCAAGTATATTGTTATTCTTAAGCAATTGTGCAAAAATTAACATTAAGAAAGGATACTGATAACAGGGAAGCATACTTAAGGAACTCTGTATTACTGCCTCAAGCCACCTTAGGCTGAGCATTGGCTCTAAATCTCAAAAATTACATTACCAGTGTTAATATTTTTACAAGATTTGTTATCCATTGATTATCTGGGTAGAGCTAGAAGCCACTGAAAGAGGAGCTAGAAAGAAATATTATTGCATCTTTTGTAACTCATCAGCCTCCACTTATCCCTGTATCTCCTGAGATGCAGAGCTCTGGAAAAGGCAGTCCCTTTGAAGAAAACTGAGGACATATGTAGATGGCATATAGAGAGCAGAAAAGCTGAAGAATTATATATTACTCTAGGTGGGAAGAAATCCCAAGACACTGTAGTACCTAGACAAAAGAAATTTTACAACCACAGATAACATACACCCACATCTGTGATACACCTAAACATTTGTTGCAGGTGCAACAAACATAACATCTGCAAGATAGAGAAGCTCCATGGAAAATTCAGCTTCTAAGTGATGTAGACTAAGCACAAAAACCAAAAAAGAGACAGAAAAAATGTAGTTGTATGGAAAAGGTGGTATTGCTAGCCAAAATGTGTGGGGCTTGTGGTCTCTCTTGGCAGAGCAGCAGAGGTGTTAAGCAGGGGGCTGAGCAAATGCTCCCCATCACAGGTAGGTTCCACTCACACTGTGACCAAGGTGATCTGCTCAGAGCTCTGCTTCTGGTTCTCCAGTGACACCACCCAGTGACACCAGTTAGGGTCTGGGTACCTAACACAGGTATCCTGGTGGGATAAAGGCTGAGGTAGGCCTTCATGGCTAAGTAGACATCCTCTACTACACAACAGACTGTTTGACATCAGTTATAAGAAAAGGAGTGTATGGACACATCTTTTCTGAGTGACTCGTATATACAGCAAATTCTGGCTTAACCCAAGTGTTCTTTTGTTATGAATTCCAATTATTTGTCTCACTCACTAAAGTAAGCTCTTGATTTCCTCCTGTAGCCAAGACTGACTTGCAAGACAGTTCCTTTTATCACAGAGTTCCTTCAATATGTATTTTCATAGCCTTTTTTCAGAGTAGCAACCTACAGTAAGGAATCAGAGAATTTCAGAATTGATTGGATTGGAAAAGACCTCTGAGATCATTGAGTCCAACCTTTGAACAACACCGTGTTAACTGGGCTATGGCTTTTCTTAGACAGCTCCAGGGATGGTGGTTGCACTATGTCCCTGGGCAGTTTATCCCAATGTTTAATCACCCTTTCTGTGAAGAAATTCCTCCTGATGTCCAACCTGAATCTCCTCTGGTGCAGCTTGAGACTATGTCCTCTCATCCTGAATGAAGTAACCCACACTGGTATATTTAGGTTACCAGGTGTGTTACAAGCAACAATAATATACTTGCCAGTTAGCTCAAATATTGTCATTTTCTCAAAGGATAATCTGTTCCAAGCACATGAATAAACTTCATCTCTAGTCATGTTCAAACCTCAGTAATTACCACAGGGGGAAATTACCCAAGAAGGGAAAGCAAGGAAATCATCCTTTTTGTTAAGGACACCAGGAAGGTCTGTCATAAATAAAAAATCAAAAGGCAAGTTTTGAAGAAAAATATTTGACTGATATCCTTGAGGAGGGCATATTTAGTAAGCAGCACTACCATGATCTCCTTTCTCCTAACCAGTAGGCCTCAGTTATAGAGATGAAAACACTTGGCACTCTCCTAGACTCCAGCTGCATCTCTCATCTAACTTAGTCTGTCCCCTGATGCGAGAAAAAAAAAAACTACCTTGTTCTCATATGAAAATGGCTCAACTTCCTTAAAACTTAAGCTTCAAGAGACATTTTACAGAGATAAGAAAATGTTTCAGAGATACTTACTGGGCTTCCCTCACAGCAGCAGCTCTGTCCTTCCACCCAAAACTATAAAAAGTGCTGAGAGTCGTGTCCTGATCACTGCTCTGGAAGTAAGGCCAATAAATAGCCCCCGGGATTGGGTTCCTGATGAGGTAAAGTGCTGACACACACAGCCCGCCTCTCCTCACACTGCTGGGACGCACACAGACGGTGAGGCAAAGTGCTTCCAAATAGCAGCTTCATGCTCACAGAACCCCTGCTTTTCAGAATCTATTTTCCCTCAAGAATTAAGTGTTTTTCAAAATACTTACAGCTCTTCTACTTTAGGGAGAGCATCAAGAAAGCCTGTCAACAATTCACTGTGAGGACAGAGGGGAAGGGAATTCGATTTTTCATAGCAGATGATCACCAGCTATCACACACTTTATGTACCCACAGGTATCAGGCTGGAAACAAATTTGTGTTATTTTATCACAGAGCTTAAATTGAGTTCCTTAACAATATGGCCACGCTGATGTAGCTGCTGAGTAGAAGACCACGATTTGGACTGTGGTTATTAGATTTTTATATACAAGCAATTGAAGACAATAGGAGCAAAAGCCTGCTTTCTGTACAGCTACTTGGTATTAGCTGCATCCACACTTAGAGAAGAGAAAGTTGGCTGAGCAGTAAAAGCATATCTGTGTACATTATTCATGCACATTTATCTGTCAGCAGATACAGTCAAAATCCTCTGGATAACGACTTTCAATATTGATTAAAATAGCGTGCATGTTTTTACCATAACTGGAGACAGTATTTTATGTGTTCAATAAGCAACACTTGATAACTCACCAGTGATATAGACAAGTTTATTTAAAAGACAGAGCAAAATTTTGGCTTCCTAGAAGTTCCTTTATGAGCATCATAGGAATTTTACTTCTAAAATGTAACTGCCAAGGTGCTGTAACTCTATATTGACAAGTCTCCTAATTCAAATTCACCAGACCATATTTATTTGGTGTGCTAAAGGAGACTAATGGTTAAAGCACTCACGTCTCATTGTGGCTGAGGGAAAGCATCAGAGCTCTATACTTCACAGATTTCTGGGAAGCTAATAAGATGTGTGGCTGAGGCTATAAGCCAAGAAGTGGGCAAATAGCAGCAGAAAATCATTTCAAGTTACTTCAGGATCTTTGCTGAGTCATATCAGTTTCAGTGTCTGTGTGAGCAAGTCTGTGTGGATTCCACATCACACTCAAATCTACCAAAAGGGATATTTGCCTGCCTTTAATATTTTTATAGCTAATCCACAACATCTGCCTGAAAAGACAAAATAGGTTGAAAAATGAAGGCTCAGATGGCGTGTTTGAATATCTCATGTAACCATGATTTGACAGATCCAAATCCAATTGCCTTGCACCATTACTGAAAAGCAGTGTTATCTTAACAGTCTGTCTGGTAGATGGTGAAATTATCATCAATACAGACAGAGCCATGGTAGTATAAAATTTCTACTAATTATTTTCCATTTTTTGATGTAGCAGGTGATGAGTCTCTTATTCTCATCCATGCCTCACCTCTTTTAGGCCCAGAGAGTGACTCAAGGCACTTTCCTTCTACAAGGTGGATGGGCTACAAAGTGATTTATTTATCAGACAAAGCACTGAGAGGCACTTTCACACAGAGAAATGAGTTCTGGAGCCCATTTTTCCTCCCTGCTCTCTTCACTGCTCCATGAAAGGAAAAGAGACCATGCCTTCCAAGCACTAAATTATGATAATCATGCTCAGTTGAACAGGGTTTTATCATGGATTTGGTTGATAGATTTGGTCAAAAGGTCAAACTACTCCCATGGAGAAGAAAGGCAGCAGCTCTGTATCATCTGTGACAGAAATAGACACAATTGTCACCTCAGCTTTGCCTGCTTCCCTTGGGCCAGCATTGTCCCAGACTTATCTCCAGGTAGCTCTCACCTGTACTCACCTTAACCAGACAAATTATCCATGATGTGAAATGGAGAGGGATAAGCAGACCTGCAACCCACTTTTTTTACTGCAACCCTTTCAATAAATTCCAGTTTATACAGTTAATGGATTGGCAGAGCCAGTCTGTCATTATTATGACAGAGATGTGTTATGTGATCTTTTACAATATCAGTTCTGTAGGGTTTTTTATTTTACTGTGAGGTTTTATTTTAAAAACAGTACATTGAAAATGTAGGTTTGGAATATAAACCACTTTATGGGATCATAATTTTAACACAGCTCCAAAATAAAGTTTTGCTGATGGAAAAGAGCAAGTCTATCAGGGAGAAATAAACATATTCTCGTGCTCACTGCTACCATTTGTATTGTCAGGGAGCTTCCTGTATCCCTAGATCATAAAGACTTAGAACAATATAACATAGAAGTTAGTGGCAAAAAGATTTACTATGTCATCCTACTTACTACAACAGTGTGCTTTGTTCAGTCTAGAGGCTTCTTCCATTTCACTCAAAATATCACGTGAACTAAAATAACCCAGAGTCAAGAAAAAAAAATACTAGACTGTATGCTGCAGTTTATCCCATCTGTTTCTAATTTAATCATACTAATTAGCTGAGCTATCATAAATACATTCTCCTTCTGTCATCGCTGTTCACATTCTCCATATTTATCTGCAGATGTCAGGAGCACTTATTTGTTCCTGCTACACGGTAAACATTGTTGTGTCAGGAGCCCTGCTGTGATAAAACTTCCCTGACAAACAGCCACCCTCGGGGAAAAAACCAGTGCCCAGCTCAGTAACAAGTGGTAACAGGCTATCAGTGGTGAGAAACACTCCAAGATTTTGCATCTAACAGGTTGTCACACTTCAGCAGTTCAAAGCAAAGATTTTCAGGAGCCCAGGACTAATCTTAACTACTTTAAAAATTCTTTACTGGCATATTAAGCACGAGGTTTAACTCTGTGTTAGCTATTATGTGGAGGGAAATAGCAAACGTAAGAGGGAATGTGATTACATATGGTACTATTTTGCAGCCAGGTAGACAGGAACAGTGTCCCAAAAACCTTGGGATCACAGACAGTGATGNAAAAAAAAAAAAAGGAAGTACAAGAGTCCTCTTAAAATTTTGACCGTTTGTTTAAAATCACAATTCAGTGCCATTCAGTTTCTACACAGCATCATCTCCTAAACATATGATTTATTTGGATACAGCAGTCACAAAATTTAGCTTGAGAAACTTCTCAGGAAAACTATTTCTATTTTTGTTTCTATTTCCTGTTTCTCTGTTGATATTTCATAAACTATAATCAGGTTGGGCTTTTTAAGGATGCCTGTTGTTATAAACAGAAAAATAAATAATTTAAAACCAATGCTCAATGTCAGATTTCGAGGTTTTATGCAATCCCACTGCAATCCATGTAATCCATGTAATCATGGATTTAGAAGATACACTTTTCTAACAAAGAGGTAGATTCTACATAATTTAGAAGAGTTTTACACAGAACCGTATTCTCAGATGGATAAAGATGTGTAAATTCCTCAAAATCAAAGGGAACTGATACCCAGGAGGGCAAAGCAGACAAAACAGCCCATCAGCAACTCAACCACATGAAAGACCACAAAGAAACTCCAAAGCCACCCACGCAGCTGCCTGAGGAGTCTGTCAAGGAATGAGAGGCTCTTGTTCAGCTCATGTTGCTGCTGGAAATGTGTTTGAAGAGCTTGGCAATACATCTGGATTTTACAAGTGGCACACAAAGATGAGAAAAATGAAATCAGATTGAATTATGTGCTGCAGTACACTGGTGGTGTCACATCTCAGCTAACCAGAATGTAATTTAATTTACAAGATAATGGAACGATCTCCTACATTTGTTACTTCCAGAGGAGCAGCTGACAAACATCCACAGTGTAAGTACAAACTTAACTAGACAGTCACCTAAAAGGCAAAAAAGATAGGATCCTTTTTCTAGTATATTAATCTGTATTTATTTTTTATATATTCTAGATACTTAGAAAGCTTCTGTGTCTGAAAAATGAGTACCAGGCCTTGAACATCAGAGATCTATAAAACCAGAATAGGAAGGGTGAAGAATCAATCCCTTTTTTTTCTGCATCCTTCTGAAACTACCAGCACTTACTGGTCAAGTAACAGAATAACACAGCTATTGTATCACTTGCTATTGCTTTCTACCCATTTGGTTTATATAAAGCTGACAGATATGCCCCATCTTACTGTCTTTCCACCTACAAACCTGGAGCTATCACTTCTCAAGATTTCTGCCTTCCTCAGTAAGGAAGAAAGATACAAGAGACCTAAATTTTCAAAATACTTGTCAATAAGCATTCCAAACAACACATCTTAAATTTTGTTCTCTACTATACCAACATAGCTAGCTGCAGTGAAATATGAAGAGAGTTTTCGATAAGAAAACATTTATTTTAAACAAATTATTTTAGATGCCTTCAGTTTGCTGCAAAGAGTAGAAGGGAGAATCGGGCAAAACCTGGAACACTGAAGGCATTTGTCTTCAACACTTGTTAAATGCTCCCTTGTTTTGTTCATGTTGTCAATCTGTAGTAAAATGAACAGGATCTTAAATACACATGGTGAGGACTGTGAACTCCTTATTCAGTCTCTGTTTAATCTTCCACAACACTTTTTGTTTAAATTTGTGAGTGACTCATAGCAGTGGCTTCAGCCAAGCTTAGCACAGACAGACTTTGTGCATGCCCACACAAATACTGATGAGTCTGTTCCCACTGTTGGCTTGTAGGATTCCCACTATCACCGTCCTGAGCTTTTTGGAGGAGAGATTATTCTTTGCATAGGCCTCTGCTGAAGTGTCTCATATTCTGGTGTTGGGAGTAGATGGAGACAAAAGCCTCTATATGTTCATTTTCATTTATGACCTAATATCTCAGATTACTTTTTACATTAACTCAATTGAAACATTTGTCCTGTGAATTATGCTTTTATGGGCCTCTGCGTAATATTCTTTTATTTATTGCGCCTTCTAAAACAAATTTATATTGCAACAACGTTCTCAAAACAAGAGTCTATTCACATACCATTGATCATTGTTCCACACACTAAGGGGACTTCTGTGACTTCCCTCCTTATCAGACCCGTGCTCCTGACCCTCCCCAGCTCCCCTGCCCTTCTCTGGGCTCTCTCCAGCCCCTCAGGGACTTTCTTTAGTGAGGGGCCCAGAGCAGGACACAGCACTCAGCTGTGGCCTCACAGGGGGACAATCCCTGCCCTGGCCCTGCTGCCCACAGCACTGCTGATCCAGGCCAGGGTGTCACTGCCCTTCTTGGCCACCTGGCACTGCTGGCTCATGGTCAGGGGCTGTCACCAGCTCCCCCAGGTCCTTTTTTTGCCACGAAGATTTCCAGCCTGTATCTTAAAAAGCCAAGGTGATCATTATATGATACAGAAAGGATTCTACTCCAGCTTTTTTTTTTTTTTTTTTTTTTTTTTTTTTTTTTTTTTTTTTTTTTTTTTTTGGTGATGGATTCTTCTGTTTTAGTGAGACAGTTTAAGCCACATCCATTTTCTCATCTGGCCTGTTTCCTGGCTGCTCTAATGCCTATGTCAAGCCTGAGGGAGGTTGTGGAAATGCACACCTTGGGGCAGAGTAGGATCTTTCCTTTTGGCACCACCCCTGAGTTTAGGTTAGTGCAAGTGATGCTGGCACCACACTTGAGGATTCATGTGGCCCATTTTTAAGTGCACCAGCAGTAGTGAAGTGTAACAGGGTTTAGTTGTGCTTGAAGTTTCACAACAGTTGAGTGCTCTGAAACACTCTTGTATATTTAAAGGTCTAAGAGCCAACCAGTTGTTAATCCTGCCTTTTAAGTCTTAAAATATGCCAGACTGCGTTAAATACGGAGGTACCAGGGGAAAGCATATACAGTTTAGGGTTGGGATAGGGTTGAATTAACGAAATTTGACATCAAAATTGAAATGGGGAATTGGCTGTATTGGAATACCATCCTGAGAGCTTTTGCATTAGTTTTGATGCAAACCCTGTGCATTTTTACTGGCTTTCTATTGCATTGAGCTTCACCTGATAACAGGATGCTTCTAGATCAAGATCTGCCTTAGTGAAAAGCAGATTGTTGAGCTTGTATTCAGGGAATGAATTGAAGTCAGGTGTTTGCCTGAAGAAACTTGGTGGTGACAGCTCTGATTTCAAGTTACACATTTCAGGATTTTTTCTTGGCATTTATGCAAGTAGACCAGGGCTTTCTTTGTCTGTAAGGAGACTACTATTACCTGTAGTGGACTTGGAGAGCTGAAGATTTTCCTGTGTTTAGATGCAAGATCTAAGGTAGATAAATTCTGAATTGGTAAACCTTAATTTCTGGTCCTCATGTCTCCTTTTTTTTTTTTTTTTTTTTTTTAAAGAAGGCATTTGTTTCTCAGACTTCACATAAGACTACTGTAATTATCCCTGTATTTACAAAGTCTCGTTTTTTAAATCCAAGTAATTCTAGTTAACCTTTAGTTAAAATTCATACTTAAAAATCCTGCCCTTTGATTTCATAACCAAATCAAGCTGATGTAATCCTTTCTTTTGTGCACAGCTGAAGACTCCACATGTACCAAGAGATGCATTTTACAATTGACCAGCTAATTAAGATCTTTGAGTGTACGGTGTCAACAGGTCAGCCTAGACCTCAGGGCAGCAAATATGACTCATTTCTCTTCTGATTATATCATACTTTTTCCTGTTTTCAGATCTATTTCTTCAGCAATCTCATTGACAAGCTGATTAAAATTTGGGGGAACTTGGTATTACGTAAGTAAGTTTAAATACTACATAATGTACATAATTTACAGGCAGTGACAGTCAGAGAAGTATCTGGAAAATCTGCTTAGTTGCTCCCATTTATTGTACTCTATAATACAGTGCCAACTTGTAAAATGAGAGGTGGAAGATTATTGCTGTCCAGGGATGGAAATATTTCTCCTGTTCCTATTCTGGTATAACCCATCAAACAGCAGGATAGAACTACAATTTAAATGCCTTTCACTGCCAGCTACGTTCGGTGTTGGTAACCAAAATGGTTAATAATTATCCAGTTCCTTTCCTAGATATTTTTGAAATACATTATTTTAAAGATACTTAAATCTATCCATTTATCTAAACTTTTGATGAAATTTGGCAGCTTCTACATTCAAGCATCCTTCAAGCTTCTGAGAAGGCTGTTTGCTGCTAATGCTGTAACATGAAATGAGTTCTGGGCTTCACATCAGCCGTGATGTCTCATCACAACAATGGGGCCTAGTGAAAGAAGAAAGGAGTCGTTTCCAATAATATTTGGGTTCACATGATCCAAATGGCTACCAGATGGGGCTCTGAGCTCCTGGGGATCTGCCTGGGGGGGTGGGAGTTGCCCATGCACGGTGCAGAGGGATGAATGGGCTCTCTGTGTCCCCACTGCCCCGAGTGGGAAATCCGGCTGATCGCATCTGGTGAGAGCCCTGAGCTGAGCCACTGGAGCAGACATCAATAGGGAACCCATGGGCAGAGGGGCTGACAGCGCTTCCTAGGCTGTCAAGCTGTGCCTTAACTGTCCCTTTTATATGATTTATGCATTCTCTGGCATTAGCCAGCCAGCTTTGCAGATGGAGAGAAGAGAACATTTTCAGTAGCTGCTCAGATTTTAGTGCTGTTGTCTTCAAAAATCCTTTCTCAGTCAGAAGTAGAGTTACAACAAAGGGAACATGAAAGGAAAAAAATAAATCTATATATTTAAGTTCCAAATGATCAGAATACATCATATAAATAGAAAAGCACACCAGATTACTTATCTGTAATACAGGGAATTTTAACAGTAGCTACAATATTTGTATTTTTGGTGTATCGGGTTTAGCTGTGTATCATACAGCTAAAATTACAGCTAATTTTTGATACTTGAAACATTTGTTCTCAAAGATGGCAAATGGATGTTTACCAGTAGCGAACTTAAGAATCAATCACAAATTTATACATTAGGCTAAATAAAATCTATAAAACATCCTCTCTACAATTTATACTTTAGTCATGAATCTCAAAGCACTGGAAAAAGTAGAACTCAAAGCTAATATTCACTCAGGGCTTTTGGGTATGAAACCAGATGTTCTAATAAGCTACTTCATTTGGAAATTAATTCTACTTCTGTATTATTGCACAATTTGAGAAAAAAGTTGAAATTAGAAATGTGATAATTTTTAGCTTGCAGAACAGTATGCAGTGGGTTGTTCGGTTGTTGTGGAATCTCTTGTTAGGGGTTTGCTGGTTTGCTTCTTAGAATGTATCTTCTTGTATATTCATAATAGTGGCATTGGGTCAAGAAGTCCATACTGGACAGAGAAAACACGGTGGGATGATTTGCAATGGTCCTTAGGTGCCCTAAAGAGGTGGTTGAGAAAACTGTGTTTCTCTCTCTGATGAGTTTGAATTTCCTTATGGTGAACACCACTGCATGATTGAGCTGGACACCGTATCCCTTGTGTCCTAGCCCAGTGGATTCCATGTATGTAAGCAGGATACAGCTGGTTCCACACCAGGAAAAGAGACAACTTGTAGCTCTCTGATTGAAATGGAAGATGAATAGGGAAAATCTGGCCTGGGTAACTGTATTCCATTGAGCTGAACCTCATTTCTCTCCTAGCTGTCCCACAGCTTGGCTCTGCACTGATAACCAGTAACCATGATTAAACCCAGAAGTAGCTGCCTTTTAACATTCACAGTGAAGACACTTCATGTGTAAATACTGATTTATCCTGGGTACGGTGTTCACTGAAAAACAAACACCAAAGTGTCTGACTCTTGTGGTCTGTTGAACCCAAATGAAACAAGAAAGCACTTAAGTCATGCAAGATGCTGAGGTTTTCAATCTGATTTTCAAACAAAACCATTTAGATTTACTTTAGAAACTAATTTAATCTGGATTCTTAATGGAGGAAGAAAAAAAAAAGCTGAACTCCAAATTTTTATGCTTGAAAGAACTTCTCCTCTTTGTATAGCAACACTAGAATTCCAATAACCTATCTTCTTTTTTTTGGACTGTTTTTTACTATATTGCACAAGAGGCAGTCCCCTGAATAGACAACTCCAGGTTGCATGGCAGATACTTCAATGTCAGATGCTCCTAAGGAAGCACATTCTCATCACATGGTGCTTGCAAGTCATTCACCAGTTTATTAAGCATTGACTCAAAAATTTCAAACCAAGGAGAAAAAAAATCCCCTGCAAGGATTGCTGCAGACAGTTCAGCTTGGAGAGAGGAAATGAGGCATGGCAGTAAATGCTGAAGCAGGAGTGAAGGGTACAAAAGCAGCCTGACCAGTGTCTCTGTACACTCCACTTCTACCCCCTTACTGTTTTCTTTACAGTAAAGAGTTTTATTTCTATTTTGCATTCAATTCACCCTTCTTGGGCCTGATTTTTTTAGTGGAACTAAAAAAAAATCTACGAAACAAGTGCTTTTTGTAAAATATGTGGAAACATCATCCCTTTTCAACAAAGAGGTTTTATGTGTTTTCCTTACCTGCTGCTTTATGGGAAAACAAACTTCCATTCACTTTGTGAAAACTGTAATCATCTGTACTCTTGTTTTACTGTGCCCATTGCTGCAATTATAGAAGTTTCACATTCCCTGAGAAAATATATTGTAGTCAAAAAATGCACATATATACATATATACTTCTGAACATTTTGCAGGCTGCAAGAGAGGAAAATTACTCACTGGCTTGTCAGTGTATGATGCTTTCACTTGGTGTTGCGCTGCACAGAATAAAACTGACTTGTTCCAGAATTTATAGAAATATGTGTACACAGGCAAAGACTAGACACAAACACTGAGAAAAAAAAAAAAAAAAAGAAAACACTTGGACAACTGAAATTAATAGGAGGAACCAAATATATTTCCCTCCATTCTATCTCATACTATGGAATGGAAATGTTTATTTTGTTGGCTGATGTTTATCCACTAAAAATAGCAACAGACAGAAATTTTATAAGATGTGATATATTTGTATGAAGGTTGAGAGTGAGCTGAATAAATCAATGACTAATATAGTGATGAGGGACATAATGGCTTATTTCTACCCATACTTGACATCATGCATTAATTTTGTAGAATTATTCAGGTCTTGAAATAGGGCAGAGGAACAATCTTGATGCCTCTCAAAGGAAATGGTGAGGAGACAGCTAGGAGAAAGAGAGCTAATAGAAACAGAACATAAAAAATGTTTATGAAATGTGTCAAGGCAAGCACTGCGGGTTCCGATTAGTAAATCTAGAAGAAACATCCATATCCCAAAAATTAAAGTTTAAAATGTTTTGTGATGGAAGTGATAGAAGAAAGATGTCCAGTTAAGCATAAGAGAGGAAGACAAAATGTCACTGCATTGCAATGAGTGCAGTTCAAACTTTAGTAAGCAAATGAGAATTTCTACACATAGGATTATAGAATCACAGAATTGATAAAGCTGGAAAAGGCCTCCAAGATTATCAAGTCCCACTGTCAAGCCAGCACTGCCAAGTCCACCACTAAACCATGACCCTATGTGCACAACCATATATATATATGTTTTTGATTGTCCCCAGGGATGCTTCCTCTACTTCCCTGGGCAGCCTGTTCCACTGCCTGGAACCACTGCCACCACCCTTCTGGGGAAGAAACTTTTCCTAATGTCCAATCTCAGCCTCCTCTGGCACAACGTAAGGCTGTCTTGTCGCTTGTTACTTGGGAGGAGAGGACAACTCCCACCTGGCTCCAAACTCCTCTCAGGCACTTGTAGAGAATGAAAAGGTCATCTCTGAACCTCCTTTTCTCCTGGCTTAACAGACTCAGCTCCCTCAGGTGTTCCTCATCACACCTGTGCTCCAGACCCTTCACCAGCTCCGCTGTCCTTCTCTGGACTCCCTCCAGCCCCTCAATGGTCCAGCCTCCACTAATGCCGGTTGTTGGTGCTTCATTCCCACAGATAACCACAGGGATAGATGGCAGGCAATCCTCAAGGAGCTATGGTACCTCTGAGGTAGGCTGAACCCAAACCAGGAATTTTCTGTCAGCACAGTCCAGCTGGGCAAGGCCTGAGGCTGGGGCAGACCTCAGCACAAATGTGACAAGCTGCTCCAGCTTCCAGCAGGAGTCACCTGGGAAGAGCTCTCCACAGAGCCTGGGCCACAGACCAGGCCAGCAACTCACCCACTTCACCTGCACACACAGGGACAGCCCAGGCTCAGGCTGCAAGGGGACACCCGGAGTGCTGAGAGGAGTCAAGGTGGGCTGAGGGCTGGCTCAGCTGCTGTGACAACTGGGACATCAGTGTCAGTGTGGGGGAGCCTGAGGGGGCCATCAACACCCCTGGAGGTAAATGACTCAAATGTGAAACCCTGTAATCACTGCTTACACAAGGGGCTGCCTGTGTACATGGGGGCACACACTTCTAAGTCTAGTTTGGGATTTGTGATGACAGGTGGTTTGGCTAAGGGGGAAGATCCCAGTGTTAGCACCATATTTGGAAGAGGAATGGTTTTCGAGTTTCCTTTGCAACCCTCGATATATTTTTAGTTCAAAAATTTTTATGAAAATTGACTTCTCTAACCGGTTTTAGGAGTACAGAGCCAAAACACTGAAACCAGAAAACTTTATTCCTACTTAAATGAGAAATTTATAGTTATCCATGGAAACACTGCTCTCACAGACACACACACATCGCCATCACAAAAAGGGAATCTGGTCTGTTATGTTCTGCTCCTAGTACTGCACTCAGCAAAACACATAGAAACACGTGTCATTTTAAGCATTTGCTTAACCCTTTCCTGAATCAGAGCCTAAAATGTTCCCAGTATTCCTTCCAGCCCAGTACAATCACTGGGTTAGATGCATGAGGAGAACAGCATAAGGGAATGTGCCTGTTCTATGGAACACACTATTTATTTTAGAGTTTCTACACACACTGTATTCTTCCTTGTCCATTCCTGCTTCATTAATATTAATATTAATAAAAGCTTGTGTATTCAAGACATTTGTAATACTGAATTACATTACTCAGTGGCTCTAATGATGTTATTTCTTGAGTTCCAAATTGACTCCCAGCTGCACTCTTATTACCAGGTATAAATAAGAATATGATTCATCATTTACAGAAAGCACATTACATAAGTCAGTTACACAGTTGCACAACTGGGCACACAGACTGTCTGCACTGAAGGTACAAATAGGAATAGGAATGGAAATAGAGAAGATTTTCTATCCTTAGTTTGAAATCAAACTTAGACTACTATACTAATCATGTGAGCTCTGGCTGAAATAAGAAGAGAAAACATTCATCACATGTTTTAGATGTTTCAAACTAATAATAGTCTGGGACTGGTTTTCAAAGAAAGACATAGCTGTGCTAAGGAAGTGTGTGAATCCCAAGTACAACTGCTGTGAATAAAAGCTTTGTTTCTTTGATTCTGTCCGATTCCTCATGAGAAAAATTTACTCCATCTGTAGTCCATATAATGGTTTTGCAATTCTGATGAAAAGTGTTAGCTACAGGCAGATCATGCAGCATCCAAACTCTGCTACGTTCAGCACTGTGCTGTGGCCTACAGATGTGCTCCAATAATAGTAAGTGAGCTCATCCTTAGTGTGGAAGATTATTCATTAGGGAGATAATAATGTAAGTGATACGATCATTACATCACCTTTTCCTGTACATTATTCTCACTACAGCTGACAGGGACTACATTTCTCAGTCTAAAGTTACATTATTTTCAAATTTTGTAATCTATATAGAAGTGGTGTTTGAAAGTATATGTAAAGATTTATTTGATAGTAAAGAAGGGCTGGTGCTGCAGGGTTGAACTGATTGTTCATTATTTCTCTTTTCTTCATATAAAATAGTTATTCCATAGTGTTACATACCATATCTATCAACAGTAGCTATTGTAATTTGTAAAGGATTTTTTAGAAATTTCTTAAGAAAAATCTTTTAAAATCTATGTAATCACAGAATCAAGGCTTTTAGCTGAAATAAAGGGCCAATCTGATCAGTGTATAAAAGAGGTCCAATATTAAATTCAAAATTGCCAGAAATTACAATCTCAGGGAAAATCAGATTATAGCAATAACACATTTTGATGAGGATGGAGTCAGTGAAGAAATATGAAAATATTTTTCAGCTTCTTCTGTGCTTTTGATAATAATGGTTTATATAGCTTTATACCACACCCATTATGATTGAGATGAAATTTATCATGATAGTGTGTTTACTGATAGTACTGAATAAAGAAGGGTAATAAGGCAAATCAAGAGCAGAAGCCTTCCTAATTCTGAAATCACGCATACTTTGGTCTTATTTTTCCAAGTCAAACTGTTGTTCCACAAAGTTCTCAGCTGCTGCCATCAGAATGAGAATTACTATCAAAAGTTTGTGAAAGCCTTAGCCTAGCCTATATTAGTACAGACATACACATTTGTATGTCGTGGCCTAGTTTTTCAAGTCTCCACTAAATAAGGACATTGTGAGGGCTTAGAACGCTCCTGTGCAAATCTTAGCAAGCATTTCTAGAACTCAACCGATGTAGCAAAAAATGACCAATCTCAAAATGCAATCAGCCATCCTATTTGTGCAGCAGACATTCTTCAGACAACTAATAAAATTTTAAAAAGAAACCCATTCTCTCCATTTAGTGTATTTGATTGACCACTGAGGTGAGAAACAGGAACAGACTTTTCATTCAGTTCCGCTGCTTTCCCTGCTGAGGACCTCTCTGCATAACCACTCGCCACTGTCAGTGTTGGTAGAACAGCAACTGCTGTTGGCTTAAACACGGGAGACTGCAACTGATCCAAGTATCTTGCGTAAGGAAATCAGCACAAAATATTTACCCTGGTTTTGGCTTCTTTGCTATGGTATCTACCTCCTGCACTTGTTGCACTCACAAGGATTTCCTGCTGTTGTGTGCACCAAGCTGGTTTACTGCAGGTGTTCCTGCTTCTCTGCTATATTGTTTTTCCTGTCCAAACAGTTACCAAGCAATGCAGTATCAGCCACCACGCAGTGTAAGTGCTACAACACCAAGAGATGAGCCAAAATAAATGCAATTAAATTAAATTCTGGAAACCTGCTCACAGAGAGAAAACTCCTTTTTTTTTTCTCTCATTCCCCTCATTCCCAGATGTGAACGGAATAGAAAATGTTTTCTCTTTTTTTAAACTCGGGTATTTCATACTTGATAACTATGATTTATAAGTTGTCTTTAAAAGGAAGGTTTTCCTGATAGAAAGCATTTAAAGGTTATTATAGTGTACTACCAGTAACAAACAGTCTGGCTGCAAAGGGCTCACTTCCATAGAGAAATGGAACAAAATAGCAGTAGGTGTTATCTATATAACCAGGATGCTTTGCCATCACCTCTCAGAAGACCTGTTAGATATGCACCCCTATATTAAAAAACAAAAAAACAAAAACAAACAAACAAACAAACAAACAAACAAACAAAAAACCCACAAAAAAAAAAACCACAAAAACCAAAAAAAACAAAACTGTTTAAAAAAAAGTTTGCTATGAGCAGGAGCCCCTGGATGCCACTGCTGCTATGTCATGAGCAGAGTGGTTGGTGGCTGAGGGCTGCAGTGCTATGGGAAGTTTCACCCAGAGCAAGGGTTATGTTTTGCCAGCTTACAAACCCACGTGGGAACACGTGGCAGCTCTGCTTGGAAAACTTTGTGGTGTAGATGAGGCCTGAGGAGATGAGGCTCTCTGGTTCCAAGGCCACTTCTCACAGGGGCACAGCTAAGTGCTTCCAGCCCCTTTCCTCATCCCTGATCACTTCCACGCCTGTGCCCACGCCCTGTTTGTTCTACTGCCATTGTCTGTGGAGCTGAATAATAAACCAGAGCAGAGAGCTCATACAACACTAAAAGCTCTCCTCTTCCCCTCCCTTTTTTTTTTTTTTCTGTTTTTGAGGACATGGTGTTGAGAGAAACATCCACAGACTCAAGATCTGCAAAGCTAGGAACCAGATATTTATAACATCACTAAGAAGGCCAAAGGAAATTAGATACCTAATTAAATCTGTGAATCTGACCTTATATGATCTGTTTAGAGTTGTGAGATCCAGCTCTTCAGATTCTGGCAGGTTCTTCAGATTCTTCTCTGGCACCCTAAAACTCAGTCTTCTTTTTCATTTAGTTCGTAAATGGTATTTTAATCTGTTGTTTTCTAGAGGCTGAAGTTACATTTCACAAATATTTCACTAATTTAATTTCAATGGATGCTGAAAAATATACAAAAAATGTTGACTTAAGTCCTAGCTGAGGGATATGCAAATGCAACTGTATTCCAAAGATATTTGCATTAAAGATCTAATTGAATTAACTGTTCACACAGCTTCTACAGTCAGCTTGTCACGGCCTCCTTTCAAGCTTGACTACATCCATTTTTGATAGAGAGATTTGAAAGGTTTTCTCCCTTCCCCTGGGATTAAAGATGGGGATGAGCACTAATTAGCCACCTGCACCCAGAGCACAGTGCTACAGCTTGTTTACCTTACAGAATCTGCTGCACCCCTGGGGAAAAAAATCAGCGTGGTGGGTTTTTTCTTTTAAACATTTCAAGTTCAGTTTTTTTCAAGAGAGATTTAACAGTTTGCACAATTGTCAGCACTACTAAGAGGAGCAAGAGTCCCTGTTTCTCACACTGCTACCCAGATTCTGTAGAAGAAATAATAAATACTGGGAGGTTTTCTTATCTTTTTAATTTTTCTTGTTCATCAAGTGAGTTTGCACATCTGGTATTAGTTACAGCACTTTGCTGTCTGTAACATAAAACGAGGCTTTGAAAATAAAAGTAACATTTAGCAATCACAAAAGATTTACTTCTATTGGCATGATGTAGAATCTACTCAATAAGGAATTAAAATAGAAGGAAAAAAAAACCAGAAATAAATAAAAGAAACTTCCTCATAAATCCTTTAACATAATGATGCTTAAGTAGCTTTTTAAATTGTATTTTTTAATTGAATGAAGCACTCTTTAAGGCTAGCACCTGAAAGAATTGGGATTCAAAGTATAGTCTGATTCTTATCTACTATGTTTTCTTACCTAGGCATTTTCTGACTAGGAATGGTAAAAAAGTGTTCTGCTTTGTTTGTCTTTTATAAGTTCTGACTCAGTGGCAGGCAAGTACTACTTATGGGCCTGATGTAAAAGCCTAGTGAAGTCAACTGGAATGTTTCCAATGACTTAATTAGACTTTGGATTGGGTCTGAACTGCAGCAATTTACTCAACTTTGGAGCATAAATTACAGACATAAAAAACAAATTATTTGTGTGTTGCAGGATTACTGACAGCAAAATGTATGATGTCAGAAAAATAATAGGCAGAGATAGCCTGCACAAGTTGGAAAAGCTTAAAATACAGCCAAAGATAGGGGAATACTCTTTGGCAGGAATAGAGACAGTCTCAGTTCCAGTGCCAGTGGAGGGAAGTTGAGTAATTTGACAGACAGTTTATGTGATTAATGTAGCAGGAGAAGACACTATCTGTCTCCTTCAGTCACCACTCTGTTGCCTGAGCATTGGACTAATATCTGGATGAGATGATGGTCTGCTGGTCAGCAGGAAGGGCTCTGAGTCTGTAACCACTGGAAACCCCTTTGGAAATGTTAACAATTCCAGTGGCCAAGACTCAGAGCAGAAGTGAACAGTGCCAGCCAAACACATCAGCTGAGTTTGTTGCTAGGGAAAATAAGATAATGTTGAAGAGAATGGAATGTGAATCTTACTAACCAAGAAGTCAAGCAGTCTCCACCTGAAACCTAAGGTTATGTTGTAGAGAAATGTCTCCCAATTATTGTACTTCTGAAATTCCATCCTGCATGTCTCTGAGTTAGGAATGATATAGTGAGCTAGGTACTTGTTCCAGTCAAAACTCACATAATTTCCCCTTGTTTGAAAACCTTGGGATGCCAACATCTTACCTGCACTGCCCCAGAAAAACGAACTGAAATATTTGTTACAAAGGGGTTATTTGGTTGAACCACCTGTTCCCAGGTAAGTGTTTTATTTCAGCACACAAGAACCTTATCAGTGAAGAGTAATTCTGCTTTGGAAAAAGATTAATTATTTTGGAGTAAGCTGATTTTTTATTCTGGAAAACCAATCCAAGCAAGAATCGTTATCCTGGAATAGTTGATTATGCAATAGCAATGTCAATCCATCTTGGAGTATATGTCTTTATCTTCCCTTTATTAGAAAATCAGGAAAGATTTTTATTTAGAGAAGCATTTACATCAAACAGTTTGTTTTTTAGGAAAGTGAAAAGAAATATGAAGAAATGTGGGTAAAATACCTTTACACCAGTAGCTAATACTGTGTATGCCACATGACTGTAAGACACATAATTTGTTTTAAAAGTAGGTGTGCAAAATAAAATGGTGTTTTTCAAAAGACACAAAGATGCAAGCTCAATTTTAAACTGAGGTATACATTTTCAGTTAATGGGTTTTGTCTTACATAAATTTATATGCAAAATTTATTTACGCAATAGCATTTTCTCATTTGTTTTTAAGTAATGTTTTGCTATTAGAAGTCATCTCCCTCTCCCAAAGGCAAACAACCCCCCAGCCCTGTGAATAAGTAAGAAAAAAGTTTTAGCATTCCTTTTCTATTCAATTTTCTCCATATTTTGTCTCCATTTGTTTTCACCATTTGTTTTCAGAGTTGGAAACAAAGGATGGACAGACAAAAGGAAAATAAAAGTCAGAAGTGGTGGTTTTTGACCACTCTGTCAGTCTAATAACAGATTCTCCTCACAAACCTTTCCTCACTTACTGCCTCAAATTATCATGGCCATCATAACACTTTCCAAACTGGAAAAGAAAGAATGGGACAGGGAAAAGCATAGAGGGAAGAAAGCCTTTGAATAGTAGTTGGAAAGAAAAAAATTGAGTAACTGGAAATATTTGTCATTTAAATCATACAAGAAAATATGCTCTTCTGAGAGAATTCTTCCCCTTTGTTTTTATACTGGCAGAAACTGTTTTTTTCTTAAATAGCATCTGTTTTCTGCTGGGCAGATCAATACAGCATCACCTCACACACTCCTGCTTTGGTCCAGTAAAACGTGCTCAACTCTTCCTATGTATACTCTGTGTGAACTACTGTCAACAGATAATAAATTATTTGATGCAAAGACTTTGTTTAACATTATTAAAACAATTTTGGTAGCATTCCCAGGCAGGACTTTTATACTAATTTTCCCACATAAGAACAGCAATTAGACAGTATGAAAAGTGACTTCCAGTTCCCAAAGTTTTGTTTCATTTGGGAGCCAATATGATTTAGTGGCTAGACAAGTTTAAAAGACAAGGAGCCAGAAGAGTTTAACATTTTCAGGGAGGCTGATCAGTTCACTGAATCACCTTGGGCTACTCAGTTAACTGGTATGTTCTTTAGTGAAACCATCTGTAGCACAGGGTGAAAACACCACTACATCCCCCCCAAAATACCCCATCTCATTGAGAAACAGATGCTTATGTCTGGTTCTGTTCTCTAAAGCAAATAAATTAAAAAAAAAAAAAAGTCAAGACAAAGATGTCACAAGAACAAGATATTCCTTTAGCAACCTTACAAGTCAAGCTGAGACACAGCTGCAGTAAAAACCTTCTCAGCTGCAGTGCTGCATATCATTGAGCCAGCACAAAATACACTCTGATATCCACTTGATTGTTAAATGCTTACTTTGAAACTAGAAGGCAAATGTCAGACTTCACTTATGCAGCTGCAGCCTCACTGACTTCAGAAAAAGCAGTGGAAGTCCATGGAGTAGCATCCTGTGAAGTCTGAACTCTATGCTCACAAAGGAAACTTTTAAGTCAAGGAACAGGCATTGCATTCTTTGTTGACACGTGTGCTTGCTTGAAAGCACTGTCCATTTTTATGGTACTTTATCAAAGAGAAAACAGTTGTTGTGGCCATTGTTCTAATCTGGACACCAGCTCAGAGTGTCTTGTGAAAAACAGCAACACCACTATTACCATATAAAGCTGTCCAGCAAATGGAAAAATTAATGTGGCAGCAAAAGCACAAAAACAGAGATCAGGAACCCACCCAGGCTTCACTTCCAGATGTATCAGACACTTCCTGTGTGACCATGTACATATCATCAAATTTTGTAGTTCCAGTTTCCTCATCTACAAAATGGATAGGGAAGCTCCTGTTCAAGAGGTTCTGTGCTTTGAGACTGAGATGAAAAAGGCTCAAAAGGTCTGCAGCTAAGGAGGAGCTGCACATTGTTAACCATGGCAGCCTTACTTAATTGTTTTCCTTTTCAGTTAATGCATTATTCAGTTAATTTGGCTTATCACTGAAAACATTCTGCAGTAGAGGCATACACAGTTCAAATGCCCCAAAGCTGAACGAACAGTAACTCATGCACAAAATGCACGAGAATGCTGCACTTGGAAACCTGCAGAAGCCTGCATCCCACTGAAATGCAACACAGCATGTGGGAAATCCATAGTTTCCAAGAGCATCACTTGCAGCCACTGACAACACTAGGAACACAGTGGTATTTTCAGCAAAGCAGTGTGCTATCAGTGGCACTCCTTTGCATAATCTCAATCACAAGCAGACACTGCAGCTCTGTCCCTGCACACATCAACAGCAGGACTTGACCTTGCCACAGCACAGGGAGCCACTAATGCATGCAAAGAGCTTCTCGTGGCACCGAGCCAACAAAACAGAGCATTTCTGTGCCTGTACTCAGCTGGCAGAGGCAGAATAAATGGGAGAAGAACCTGACAATCCCCTGCTGCTTTATTTACACCTCAGAGTTGTTTTGCTACAATGGCTGGGGACAGACTGAGCTCAGAGAAACGGACATTATTTAGCCCTGTGTTCTGGAACCAGGCTGCATCCTTCATTTTCAGTCAAAAAAATCTCCTTTTCTGTAGTGGTGTGCTTTGGAGTTGTTCTGTTGGGGTTTTTTTGAGGAGGGAAATTGTGTCTGGCGATTTTTTGAATCGGACAGCATGCACGGAGTGCACTGCCTGTGTCCCTCTCCCAAAACACCAGCCCGAAGTCCCTGCTGTGCTCTCACCTCACGCTTGAGCACGTCAGAAACCCCAGAGCCAAAATGCCCGGGGAGCTACCGGCATCTAACGACCAAAAGCTGCACTACAGCCCGGGGAAACCAACCCAACCCACCCCAGCCAGAGAAAACCACTGCCCCCAACGCCACTTCTTGGATTTTCACTTCTTCTGGGGCTTAAAACAGCAGAGGCAACAGAAGGCTAGAGCAGGAACTCCAAAATACAACAAAATTTCCTATTACTCAGCAAGACTTGCTCCTACAAAGTCCATCTCTTTGTATTTTTTTCTATTTACCACTAGAGCTCTATTAGTAACATGACTTATCCTGATTTTATTAATGAATATAATTTCATGCACTTGCACTTACTGTAAACAAAGTTGATAGTGCTACGAGTTGCTTCTCCTTCCAAAACACTTCAAAGAATAAATATTCTGCAGCAATATTAGAGATTTACATATCTGAATGATATTTTTTCCTGCCTTGTTAAAAGACAGGCTCCTCCAATCACATACAGGCTCCTTACACATGAAGAAAAGTACCTGGTTTCTGGAAGATTCTGATTTTGTGCCTGATGTAAGCATTAGGCAAAAAAAATGGTTTCTCCCTGACAGCTTCCCTGGGTCTCTAAAATAAAACAATAAAAATAAAATCAATCAGTTAAATCAATCAATTAAATTAAAATTTAATTTTAAACATGTTTGCCTTGCAGAACAAAATAATAATACTAATACTGCAAAAGTAGCATTATTAAGCAGTATGTACTTTTTGTTCAAGGTGCTGAAGGATTAATCTTGGTTTGCTGAAGTGTTGAACCAGTTTCTGACAAGGATCTTTTTCTGCAAACAAGGTGGCAGTATTTCCTTCATTTCTTTCATTCAACCAGCTCACTTAAATAGAATACCTCTGATTTTTTTTTTAATTAGTTCCACCCATAAATTAAAAAGAGGTGGAGGTTACAGGATGATCTCTACTAGTTCTAGACTAGAATGACTGATTAAACCAACCACATTCTCTTCCTGAAAGTATGCTTCCATTTTTTAAATAAAACTTTTTTCCAATGCAAAACATATTTAGAAAATCTCCTTAAGAAGGATCAAATATATAGATAGTAATCTTATTCAACTAAAAGCAACTATGAAGAGGAGTTTTTTCCTCATTATTTTCTTTCAATTTTTGTATATATCCACTCGGAGTTTGGTATGAACCACAAGTAAAAGTGTAATAACTACGTAGGATAGGAGAAAAAAAAAAAAAAAAAGGGAAAAAAATTTAAACATTCTCCATCTCCACAACAAAG